>QODF01000022.1:2084265-2141860 GCA_024372805.1 Oostethus manadensis | reverse complement strand
TGTGGACTCTGCACCGGTCTGTCGTGGTGAAGAGAGAGCTGAGCCGAAAGGCAAAGCTCTCAATTTACCGGTCGATCTACGTTCCTACCCTCACCTATGGTCATGAGCTTTGGGTAGTGACCGAAAGGACAAGATCGCGGGTACAAGCGGCCGAAAAGAGTGTTCTCCGCAGGGTGGCTGGGCTCTCCCTTAGAGATAGGGTGAGAAGCACTGTCATCTGGGAGTGACTCCCGGATGAATCGTAGTAGAATAGTAGAATCGCTGCTCCTCGGCATTGAGAGGAGTCAGTAGAGGTGGCTCGGGCATCTGGTTAGGATGCCTCCCGAATGCCTTCCTGGGGAGGTGTTCAGGGCACGTCCAACCGGTAGGAGGCCTCGGGGAAGACCCAGGACACGTTGGAGAGACTATGTCTCTCAGCTGGCCTGGGAACGCCTCAGCATCCGCTGGGAAGAGCTAGACGAAGTGGCCGGGGAGAGGGACCTCTGGGCTTTCCTGCTTAGGTTGCTGCCCTCGTGACCCGACCTTGGATAAGCGGAAGAAAATGGATGGATGGATGGATCTCTTGCACAGGGCCAAAAGAGAAAGGCGGCAGAGGATTGAGGAACTAAAAAAAGGAGGAACACCTTAAAAACAGTTGCTGAAAGTCTTTGTAGAGATGCAGACAAATTTGCAGAGGAGGCTGAATGCAAGGTTGGCCGTAAGATGGCTCAGCTACTAACTAAGTCAAATGCTATGAGGAGGGCCATCAAGGAGAAATCAGCTGAGCTCAAGAACATTGAGGATGATATTCTGGCCAAGAGACAAGAGCTGAGGTTAATGTAGCACCTACACGCACACACACGTGTGTGCATACATGTATGTTGTTGTTTTTGTATTTTAACAATTCATCTAACCTTTTTTGTTTGTTTGTGTTTTTGATGCTGTGAAAAAGGTCTTAAATTTAATGCATATTGGTCTTAAAAAGGTCTTAAAAAGCCCTAAATTTGACATTATGAAACCTGCAGAAACCCTGTGATAGTTGTCTTCTGTTTTTTGCCATGTTTCTCTGGTTTTGTTCTCCATTTTAAGGCATTGGAGATCATTTATCTGATCAACCAAAAAATGTTTGCTCCTCTTCATAAGGTTTCCCCTTTCTAATCAACTTTTAAATGAAAAGTATGCTGTTTTTCTGAGCAATGTCTCGAACGACCCATTTGCCTCAGGCTTTCAAAGAAAGAAATGCATGTTTAACTAGTGCTGGTTTTACCCTTGAACAGGGGCCACCTGATTCACAAAATTGATCTGTGACCACTGATTGAACGCTCTACTGCTATTTCTTTACCACAACCCTTCCAACTAATTTCCCAATTGCACAGCCTTAAGAGCATTCATATCATGACTGCTTAGTTTTTGTTTGTTTTCTGAGAATCTACTGCACATACTGGTAACTTGTGTGCCATGTAGCAATAAAAAATATACCAATAACAATACTTAATCTGGTTAGTCACATTGGACTGTTATTATTTTGAACACTTGAACTATATGCATCTATACAGTACCTACACAGCATATATAGTATACCCACTTATACAATATATTACTTAACATTGTTTTCAAGTTTTAAAAAAAACTCATTTTTAAGGTGTGGCAGCTTTTATTTTGTAGGGTCACAATCATGTAGTGACATGTAGTGGACATCCTGTGTAATGTAGACGTTACATTTAAACTATGTGCTTTGTCTTGCAGAAAAACCCTTTCTATGTGAAGCCTCGTGTTGCAGTTCACTACTTTGGAGTCAAGCATTACGCGGGAGAGGTGACACATTCATATTTAATAAAACTCCTCATAAATCCTCACTCTACAGTATTGTCAAGCACTTTTGTGTTTTGCAAGTTAAACATAGCAGTCTTTGCTTTTTTAGCCACAGTTAAATGTCAACCTGTTACGCTTTTGCTGTCCTCTTGTGGTGTGGTGGCGCAGGTGGTGTACGACGTGAGGGGGACGCTGGAGAAGAACAGAGACACATTTAGGGATGACGTCCTCAACCTGCTGCGGGAGAGCAGGTGAGTGTCACCTTGAAGGTTGTCCAATGAAACAAGTTAAGATTTGATGACAAAGCCTCCCAAAGTACAACCATGACTTTTCAATAGCATTACTCGGTCACATCTTAGCATTAACGTCTGTAAAACTTTTATATGTATTTAAAGACAAAGCTTTGTCATCAGTTTATTAGTTATTTGCATCAACCATTTCTTCTGTTTACTTTTTGAATTTTTGCTGTATTTTTTCTTTTTTTAATGGGATTTTGGTCCATAGGTATGAATGTGAGTGTGAATGGTTGTATGTCTGCCCTGCCATTGACTGGTGACCAGTCCAGGGTGTACGCCGCCTCTCGCCTGCAGTCAGCTGGAATAGGCTCCAGCATACCCATGACCCTAACGAGGATAAGCGTCATAGAAAATGGATGGTTTAATGTTATTTCTACAATATCGTGGGGGCCAAAAAAAACATGATGCATGCAGCACATTGTCCCCGGGCCGTACTTTGGACACCCCAGACCTAAAACATCACAAATGTCTTCAATGTGTTCCATTGTGCAATAAATGCGCCATCATTTAGGCACAAATTGATCTGGTTTCTTGTGACTGAACATTAAAAGTGAACTTTTATGTAATAGTAATTTTGTTCCATTTCTTTTCTCATTCTCCAGGTTGGACTTTGTCTATGACCTTTTTGAACACGTGTTGAGTCGCAACAAGCAGGACACGCTGAAGAGCAGTTGCAAGCACAGACGACCAACCGTCAGCTCTCACTTTAAAGTGGGTCAAATGAGCAGCATGCATACTATATTGTTATAAAAACACCTTTTCAGCTATATGGAAAAATGGAAGGATGTGGGGGCCACTTTAATATTCTTCACATTTCAATTACATAAAATACAGTAAATCCCAAGCGTCAAGCAATGTTTCGCTTTTAAATACATTTATATAAAGAACAGCTTGTATTTTAGCTTTGTGGTAACCATTTTTATTATTATAGTTTACGTAACTTATTCTAAAACGCCTTTTTCTTGTAACGTGGAGAAAATTAGCATAACCCTAACCTGTGTGCAAAATCATCCAAGACAATATAATTTGAGATGCACAGGTAGTCAGCCATTTTAGATTAAATGTGCCATTTTGGGGGCCTTGGGCCTTTTCCAATCTGGGTTTTGTATAATGCTGTAATTTAATTGTATTTTTAGAATAGGCTAGTAAAAAAAAATTTTCCTGAGCTATAAATAAACCCTTCCTCGCATTTTGGACACTTTTGCTTTAAAAATAGTCCAAATAGGTTGTTTTCTTTATGTTGTGTAAAAGACGTTTGGTGTTACAGGACTCTTTGCACTCCCTGATGGCCACGCTCAGCACCTCCCATCCTTTTTTCATCCGATGCATCAAACCAAACACAAACAAGGTGAGTTATAGCGTGGTCCACACAAGGCACACGCGCACATGTGAGTGGGTAAAAATTAGCTGATTCAATTCACTATACTGTCAAATTTCACACACTCTGGAGCTAATTACAAAGTGTACACAATAGAGTCGTCCCTCTCCACATTGCATTTCGAATTTTGTGGCTTCACTCTATCATGGTTTTTCCAAAAAATACGAATCATGCTGTTTTGTGGTTGAATACAGCTTTTATTAGAAAAGATATGCACATTTAAACTAAAGTTACATATTTTTTGCATAAATTAAGCATTTGCAAGCATAAAATGTCTAAATGACCTAAAATACAAATACACAATTGATCAAACTGTTAAGATAGCCAGAACAATAATTCAAACCTTTAATTATCTCACAACAGTCACAATAATACCAACATAATAATTTTATTGATAATATTCCTAATAATAAAAATATTATTTACTAATAGCTAATAACTACTGTTGTGGCTGTAATCCACTCAACTCTGAGTCCTGAACATTACTTCCTGTCCTCCAACATGTCAGGAACACATTTACTGCAACACACACAAGCATAAGGTTTATTTATGTCTTAAATGGCTTATTTCTTCCGTTTATATATATTATTTTTGGTAATACAAGTGTATGGTTGACTATAGGAATGTTATTTTATGTAAAAAAGGATCAAATAATGTAAAAAATAATGTATTTAGAAGTTCGTAAACAGGTTTCCATGCTCTATGACAATATTTGATTTATAAATAAGGAATTTGACTTTGCGGGAATTCACACATCATCATTGGGTCTGGAACCAATTAACTGCAGTAAATGAGGTATTATTACGCGAGTATGCAATTTAAGACACAACAATTGTCCTTGATGAGGTCACATATGATGGTTTGGTTGGCATGGTGATGCCTCATCCAGCTGTAATTAAACGTAAAGTTGATACTGTATAGATTAAGGAGGCCAAATGTCACTTCCTTGGAGGGTTGGGGGTGTCCTCTGGGATGCCAGCTGGACAGCTGTCATGTTTTTGTGGTTGTCTGGAGTCCTGCTCCGATCAAATAGCAAACATGGTTGGATGATGACTCTTAAGTTCTGCTTTTGCACTATTCTTTGTTGCATTTATAAAGTACAAAATATAGGTAGTTTTCAAATCAATAAAAGAGTAAAATTAAGTGTCGAAAGAATAAATTAAATATTGTAACTTCATGTAGTGACTCCCCCTTGAACAGCCCGTCTCCTGCGTGCGCATGCACACACACACACACGCACACACACACGTCCCTCTGTCAAGCCCTACAAGTGGCTTGTGCAAATTAGCCTCAGCAGGAGACTCATCGCCATGGTAACCATGTCCCTCCCATCGCCATCCAGAAGGGAGTGTTTAAAAGCCTTTGTTAGGCTGCACAGATTAGAATGTGTGTGTGTGTGTGTGTGTGTGTGCGTGTGTGTGTGTGTGTAAGTCAGTGTAACTCTCTCATGAGAAGGAGTGCGTCGTCTTCTGGAAGTTTTGCGTCTTTCTATTGAGAGTGTGAGCTGTTGCAGCAGGATTGAGAGCAAAGATGCACGGTGAGACAGATGCATTGTGTGTACAGGCAGGTGCACCTGTGTGTGTACATGCAGCGGGATCATGTTTTTCATCTTGGACTTGTGTTCATCTTGCATTTGTGTTGACTCTTGGTAGCGTGGTAATTGCTGTAGTATATACATCATGTTTGTATAAGATGGAACTCAAGCACTGGAACAGAACATGCCTTCTTTTATTATAACCTGATCTTAAAGTGCAGCTAAATGAAGATCAAATGTAGTCTGTAAGGTGAGAATGAAGGAGAACATTTTCTGAAATGTTCTGATGTCTAATGCTTCATTGTTGTGTGGACTAAATGCAACGTCTTTTGATGGACGGAATTTGGCCAGAGGTGGCAGAACTGTTGACTTTGGCGTGACATGCTGATCACATATCAGAATCACTGAGGGACTTTTTAGCTGATAAACCAGGTATCCGTTCTAACACTCAGTTGCACCACAGGACCACTTAGCAGTCTGAAGAGAGTTTTGAAAGCAACACCTTATTGTTTGTTAACAGTGCATCTGTGCAGTGTTTGCCTCTAAATGTACAGCTTTAGAAGAGCAGGGGGACATTGACCATTGAAAAACACACATGCATGTGGGAAGTGTAGCCAACTCTAATGCAATTAATCCTCTACAATTACATTTGGGGTGCACTGCATGTGTGTGTCTGTGAGTTTGAGGGGGAATTGGGCTGACTAGGGCGACACAAACACGTGCACGCGAGCAGCGTAACCAAGTGTATTGCAATGGATCCTCAACAGTTTTTGCATATTGGAAAGTCTGCAAAATTCATTCATTAATTCATTCATTTTCTATACCGCTTATCCTCATTAAGGTTGCGGGAATGCTGGAGCCTATCCCAGCTGAATTTGGGTGGGAGGCGAGGTACACCCTGGACTGATTGCAGGGTCACCAGTCAATCGCAAGTCTACAAAAAAATATGTCAAAATAAAAACAAATTACCATTCGATTAAAGCGTTCACACCTCCACGTGACGTGACACCAAAGCAAGATGATAAATTGTAGAGGCGACGATGTAGGGATAGAAATTACATGCTATCATTTAAATAAGACAAAGAGGAATCAGTGTGTGCCAGCTAGGGCATGGCATCTACATTACCAGCACAGTTGTCATGCTTGTTTGTAACTCTGGGTAAAGCAGGATCACTTTGACAATGGTGCCATTTGTACGTGAAACTTATTTAAGTGTTTTCATGCAAATGTACCATTAAGGTGGCAAAGGAGCCAGACTAATAGGCTTCATTTAATCCCACTGACAAATGCAACTAATGCTTTGTGTTTGTTAATTATACATTGTTGATCCTCAAATATTCAGGTAGTGATGGCCTGGAGACAGTCTGTAAGGGCAGTAGGGGATGATTTTGAGGACGGCTTGGTTGCAAGGCAGATCTGTGTTTTATCAGCATAACAATCAACAAATACAAAAAATAACGATAAATATTGCCAAGGGGGAAGAAGATAAATTATAAAAAGCAGGGGACCGAGGACTAAACCGGGGGAACACCGTGAGTGATTGGTGAGCATGAAGATTTTACATTATGAGCTTGAATAATTTGCGAACGATTGGACATGTAAGATGTTTGCTGCAAGGAGACGTCTTTGGTGATATGAATGAGAGCTGCTGTCAGTACTGTGCTTGGGCCAAAAACCAGACTGGAAGGTCTCTAAGAGTTTGTTTGTGAGTAGATGGTCCTGGAGTTGAATGGCTACTCTACGCACAAGTACCTTAGAAATAAACGGAAGGTTTGATATGGGTCGGTATTAGGACAAGAGGATCCAGATCATGTCACGATTGGTGTAACTGAAGCGGTTCTGAGAAGAGCCAAGTGGAGTTACGCAGACGTGAACAGAAGGATGTCAGGTCCTGATGGATAGATAAAATCTAGATATTGACATTGTACCTCCTAAGGGTTGAGTAGTTCACCGTTGAGTATAAGGTTCTTGCATTATTTCCGTCACGGTGGAAAATGTTGGAGTAGAAAGCAGATTTAGCAGCATTAGGAGCAGATTTGTAGGCTACGATGTGTTCTAAATACATTTCAAGATGTATAGGGAGACCTGTCTCATGCGCATTCTAACAGTTCTCAGTGTGAACAACTCAGACTTAAGTGTAAATAAATACACAAGAGCACAAATCCAATGTCTTTTCTGTCTTTTCCTTATTTCTAACATGACAAAATTGATGTCAATACTTGGCTTGCCCACCCCCCGGGAACAGACTGCCCCACTCTTTTGTCCTCTTTAATGCCCTCAGACTCTTTTAGCAGCAAAGTTGACCAGCGAACCTTCTCCCTGACCCCAAAGCCATTCATTGTCCCTTCATGAAGACGGAGATTGTTGGCTGCTTTTATTGATTGTCACTTAAGCCAAACTTTAACCTTCTGCTCAACAGTTTCATTTGATGGGGTTCATCCTAACGAAGAAGACAAGCTAACCGAAAGCAGAGGCCAGATAGAGAGAAGATGTCAGGATTGGGATGGCGTTTTCTGACACCGCACGTCTTTGTGCACTTATGCAAATCAGTTTGTGCTAATGAGCCTGTGAGACTTAAAGGCTGACATTTAGTCACAGTAGACGTCTCTGATGGGCTATCAACTCGCCATCAGCGTGCTAAATAAAAAAAAAAAAAGGGGCGGGGCCTTACTGCAGGAATGAAAGCGTCCTCTCATTTGTAGCCCCCCCTCCTCATCTCCTCCTCTGTGCCCCTTGCACACCCACAGGGGACCCCAGAAAAGTGACGCACTCTCCTCTGTAGAGATAATGCTGTGTTGATGATGTCAGCAACAGCTCTGTGACATACGTTAAAGTTTATGACGATAGATGACAAGTCGTGTAGCGTCTGGTGACATAGATCTCTTTGTGATAGACGATTTCGTTTGAATCTAGATATACGGGTTACAATACGATTCAACCATATATTGTAAAACCAAGAGGATTTGATATTATTGATGCTGTGTGCAAATGATACGATACAATTAGATATACATATACACAATACATTTTTTAAAATATTTCCGCAATTGACAGGCAAAGTCCAAAAGATCCACTAGTGGATTGCAATCGACAGCTTGGCGACCCCTGCTCTACATGAACACAGATCTTGATCAATACGTGTATCAATGAGAAATTGGACTACACAAAATCTTAATATTGTCTGTGGTCCTGCTTCAGATGCCGGACCAATTTGACCAGACGGTGGTTCTGAACCAGCTCAGGTATTCCGGCATGCTGGAGACGGTCAAGATTCGACGCAGTGGCTTTCCCATCCGGAGACCTTTCCAGGAGTTTTGTTGGAGGTGTGTATCATCATGGTATTGTCAGTACCAGCCAGCCTGTTGGACCATTATGAGTCAGCAGGTACCAACATAACCTTTTGTCAATTCTATCCTCAGATACAAGGTCCTGATGCAGGACGCGCTGGTGCTAGATGACGCCAGGGGTCTCTGCGTCCAGGTGCTGCAGCGTTACGACAGCACCGGCACCGAGTGGCAGCTTGGAAAGACCAAGGTGGGACAATTTTACTTTCCACATCCCATCTCCCAGCAATAACGTGCCAATCATTCACTCCGATTGACGCTCCGTGTGTGTGTGTGTGCGCGTGCGTGCGTGCGGCACAGGGGAAATGACAGATGGGGGACACAGATCTTAAGTCGGAACATGATGGTGTAGGATGTGACAGCGCCACATTAGCGTGAAAGCATCAAATACTTTTTATGCACACATTTAAACATGTCTTCCGAAACCAGAAAAAAGACACTTGGTTGCCACAGCAACTGTTCTATTACATCCTCACATTCCATAAAAAGTCCAATCCCAAAGACTTCTTCATCTGTTCTGATCAGTTTAACTACAAACTCGTGTGACTACATTTACTACTATGACCTGTAGTAGAGCCTCAGCAACCACGCACGCACGCACAACCACCCACACACACGCACACACACACACACACACACACACGTACATTAGTGGACTGTGAGGTTGTGGCGGCACGTTGAGCATTAAATCAATTCTGTGACTCTCTGAGAGAAAGGCCACTTGGTAGGCCTAGGATCTAGGATCATTGGGCTAGCGCCTCCTTTCAGTGGACACATGTCCTCACTTTTGTTCTTTTACACTTAATCTCCTGGAAGTGATGCAAATCTGCTCATTTCTGGTCTCGCTTCTCACGTGCAGCCTGGCAGTGAAGCTTTTTGTTGCTCTAATTAGCATAGTAATGACTACATAGTGTTAGCGTGTGTGTCATTTTGTGTGTGTGTTTTTATTGTGCTCACACCTCGTGAGGACGATGCATATTTCCATGTTACAAACTACAAGTGATTAACAACTGGTCAGGGGGGCGAGTCTCTTTAGTAAATCATCGCCTAGGTAATTAAACACGTGCAGCATGCACACATCCAACAGGAGAAAGATTGTTTCCCGTGTGTCACACTCTCTTGAGACCACGTCCTCTATGAGGATTAACTCCCTGGTTGCTCCCTGTGAGCCATCAATGGATGAATGGCGCACTGAACAGAACCGCGTAGCCCCAGTCATTGTTTGGGTTGTGTGTTATGTAAACAAAAGAACTTCATTGTTTCACGTGTTGTGTGTTGAATGTGAAGAAAAAAGAGGACTGTGACTTTAAATGTGTCAAAAATCAGCCTCTGCGAAGATAATAATGTTCACTAACTATCGGACAGGCATTAATGTAGCAATATGTTTATTTTTGTGCCTAGGTGTTCCTCAGAGAGTCTTTGGAGCATCATCTAGAGAAGCAGCGTGAGATGGAGGTGCTGAGAGCTGCCATGGTCATCCAAGCTCACATGATGGGCTACATGGCTAGGTAGGAGTCCACCTTGGCCTTTACTTTGGCACAATCAATGAACACATTTTGCTTGCTGTGTCTTTCACAGGAAGCATTACAGGAGGTTGCTGCAGTGCATTGTGGTCATCCAGAAGAACTACCGCGCTTTTCACATGAGAAAGAGGTTCCTGTTGCTTCGCCGGGCGGCGCTCACAATACAGAAGGTGCTACGAGGACAGTGGGCTCGCCGCACCTTTAACCAGCTGCTAGCCGACCGGAGGAGGCGGGAGGAAGAGGAGCGGCGTAGGAGGCTGGAGGAGGAGTTGGAGAGGTGAGTTACATGTGTAGATTTTTGTTTTGTTCTAAGTTATTTACATCTGAAAACAAAACATAAAAAATACATGCATAATAAAGTAGTAGTACTAAGCCTGGAATGTTTGGCATGCTGGTTTGAGGATGCTCAGTGAGAAGAAGCAGTGACAGGAGAACTTTCCTTCACCCGACGATTCTGTTTGGTCTTGACAGGGAGAGACGGACGCTGGAGGAGAAGGAGCTGGCAGAGAAGGTAGCAAAGACAACCATGATAAAGGCTGACATTCAGAAAAACATCTCAGAGAATTTTAGCAGCCTGTCAGCCATTAAGAAATCAAAAAAGTGGTCTCATTTGAGGGAATATGTGCACATACAAATGTTTTAGAAACTGATGAGCATCAGTTATTATATCTTTGTCTTAATGTCTTCTTGTCTCTTTCAGGCTTCCAGAAGGTGTGAAGAGCAACAGCGAGCTGACGAGCTGGCATCTCTTCTTGTGGTTCAGTCTCAGATGCTCCCAGCAGCCACTACCTCACCAGACTCTTTAAAGGAACATGAGGAGACAGCAGAGCCCTTGGAGAAGAAGGATGAGGTCATACGCCCACACGAGGCATCTCAGGTGGAGGAGATCCTTCGCCTAGAGCGTGAGATCCAGTCTCTGCAGATGCAAAAGGAGCGCCAAGAGCTCTCCTTGACAGAGGCCTCGTTGCAGCGCCTCCAAGACCTCCGCGACCAGGAGTTACAGCGTCTGGAGCAGGAGGCCTGCAAGGCGGCGCAGCACTTCCTGCAGTCGCTCAACTTTGATGAGATTGACGAGTGTGTGAAAAACATCGAGAGCTCGCTGGCCGTGGAAGGACGAGAAAAGGAGGAAGAGGATGAAGGCTTTGGCGCCGATGAGGAAGCCTTCAAAGACTCTCCCAACCCGAGTGAGCATGGCCACTCCGATGGCCAGCGGACCAGCGGCATCCGTACCAGCGACGACTCCTCCGAAGAGGACCCATACGCCAATGATGGTGTGATCCCGCCTCTCCCGCCAACCACTGTGCTCCTCCAGGCTCCACCTTTATTTCCACCACCCACCACCTGCCTCCTCGTCTCCTGCATTAAGGAGGAACCTCAGGCTGACCACCTGGTGGAGCTCATTCCTCCTAACGAGGACTCTGACTACGACCAGGACGACTATGATGAGGGTGCCATCGTGTCCAGTGGCAGCGTGGCCTTCTCCAACCCTCGCAGTGAGCAGTGGTCTCCCGACTACCGCGGCTCCTTGGTAACCTACAACAGCTCGGGCGTGTACCGCTTTGGATCAGAAGGGGCGCAGTCCTCGGTGCGTCCGGAATTACAAGTTGGATGTAGCTCTTGACTAAGAAGGTTTCTTTTGGCTCTTATGTCTCCTTTTATGTCTTTGTCAGTTTGAGGACAGCGAGGACGACTTTGACAGGTTTGATACGGACGACGAGCTGTCCTATCGCAGAGATTCCGTCTACAGCTGCGTCACGCTTCCCTACTTCCACAGCTTCCTGCACATCAAAGGTATGTACGGCATTACCTCAACACTAGCGTCCAGCTTTAGACTGGTGTCACTTACGCTCTCTTCTGCGCCCTTACAGGCGGCCTGATGAACACATGGAAGCGACGCTGGTGCGTGCTTAAGGATGAGACCTTCCTGTGGTTCCGCGCCAAACAGGAAGCGCTGAAGCAGGGGTGGCTGCACAAGAAAGGAGGCGGGTCATCTACGTTGTCGCGACGCAACTGGAAGCGCCGCTGGTTTGTGCTGCGCCAGAGCAAACTCATGTACTTCGAGAACGATGGCGAGGACAAACTGAAAGGAGTACTCGACATCCACACGGCCACGTGAGTGAAAGTCATGCAGACTGACGACGACCTTTTGCAGTTTAGTGCATGTCGATGAAGTGTTTTGTTGACATCACGTGCAGAGAGGTAATCGATAACACGAACAAGGAGAATGGAATCAACATTGTCATGCCTGAAAGGACTTACAACCTGGTGGCAGAGTCTGCTGAGGACGCCAGGTGAGCTTTTGTGTCATGTGACGATGGACAAGGACAAGGTGACCTCATGATGATGATAATGATGTCTTCATTGTAACAGTCAGTGGTTCAGCGTGCTGAGTCAGGTCCACAGCTCCACAGAGCAGGAAATCGGCGAGATGCACGATGAGCAGGCTAACCCCCAAAACGCCGTGGTGAGTTTTGGAAAAAGGGGACAAAACTTGATAGTCAGTGGCATGAAGATGCTGTGTTTGAATGAGTGCTAACGTCTTAACCCTACTCAGGGTACCCTGGATGTGGGCATGATTGATTCAGTGTGTGCATCAGACAGTCCAGAGAGGTGAGGACACACCTTGAAGCACCTTCACTATCGGTGTCATGTGATCATGAATGTTGTCATTAGGCCAAACTCCTTTGTCATCATCACTGCTAATCGTGTGCTGCACTGCAACGCCGACACCCCTGAGGAGATGCACCACTGGATCACTCTGCTGCAGCGCTCCAAAGGAGACACCCGCGTGGACGGACAGGAGTTCCTCATACGAGGTGATGCAATAAACCTGCTATGTCAGGGGTGTCCAAAGCGCATCCCGAATGCCAGTTTTTACTAGCCTTCTGCGTATTATAAAAAATAAATATTGATTAGATGTACAACATGTGGCAAAGTAGCCCCTCCATCTTTTCATTTTGCTGTATGCAACCTGCATGCTGTTTTTTTCTGTCTACATTTTTAGTGACTTGAAACCCAAAATGTACCATTTGTACCTGTGATGGTTTTCTTTGATGATTGGCAACAGGCTGGCTTCACAAGGAGATGAAGAACAGCAGCAAGTCCTCTCTGAAGCTGAAAAAGCGCTGGTTCCTCCTCACACACAATTCCCTGGACTACTACAAGAGCTCCGAGCGCAACGCCCTAAAACTGGGAACGCTGGTGCTCAACAGCTTGTGCTCGGTGGTGCCGCCCGATGAAAAAGTCTTCAAAGAAAGTGGTCAGAATCTGTTATTTTCTTACATTATGTGATGCGTAGCTTCTCAGTGACCCAAGTCATGGTAATCCACTGCGGTTGAATAGAAGCAACTTGTTTGTCCAAACGGCTCTGGCTTTTTTACATTTTTAAGTATGGGCTCGCTTTGTTGATGTCTCTGGTGGGTGTGTCCCTTAGAAGTGGCCAGAGTGGAGTTGTTGTTGTATTTGTTGCCGGAAGTGGCTGGTGAAAAATCGATCATTTATCTTGCTAACAGCTCATTAGTGGCCACCCTTCCATTGGAATGAGACGGTCTTTGGGAGATACTGTAGATGTCAAGTTTTTGTTTGCTTACAACAATGTCCGAACTTCTCTCTCCCAAAGATGATCTCCTTCCAATGGAGGAGTGGCCGCTAACATGGTTTTTTGCCATAATCTATTGTCATGTAGGATGGTTGCCACGCCGGGCAACAACAATAACAACAATCCTGCTGTGCCACCCACAGGGGGACACAGCCACCATAGACCAAGAGACACCACACTTAAAAAATGTAGAACTGAAGAACAAGAAAGACGGAGAGTCCAGTGGCAACCTCTTGATGCAACCTCTGCGGATTATTTATTACCATTCTGTGTCATGGTCTGTGTGCGATTTAGCTGCCAACATGTGCCCTCTCCACAGGATACTGGAACGTTATCGTCTACGGCCGCAAGCACTCGTACCACCTCTACTGTAAGCTCCTGAACGAGGCCACTCGATGGGCCACCGCCATCCAGAACGTCATTGACGCCAAAGCTCCCATGGACACGCCAACACAGCAGCTGATCCAGGACATCAAGGTAGCTCCCCTCACAAGTACGCCATGACTGAACATTCAAGGTGTCACAAGATCTCGTGTAACACAAAATTAAGTGACAAGATTTCTTGTGCAGAAAAAAAAGTCTTGTGGGCACCAAGCCTGGAACGATAAAAGATTTATGAAATAATCACACATTAAATAAAAATGAACTTCATATTACTGCTGTTTATATTACATAAATGATTGAAATTGTTGGCATCTTTGGCCACTCCTGCATCTTTTCTTTAGTCCTCTCTCGTGACGTTTTCAAAAAGGGGAACGTTTTGTTTGGTGTGGACAAGCCTCGGTCCTGCCTCAAAATCAGAAGGCGATCAAATGTGATGTAGTACCCTGGGCTGACCTGTCAGTCATCTTGGAAGGTTTTCTTACCAACTGGTCCGAAGGCAGAAACTATCACAAAGTATTTTGGGTTATCTTTTTGTTACTATTATGTGTCATCAGTTTTATTACTTTTCAGCTAGAAGCACTATTGGTAAAAATGAATGTCACTATCAAATGTTTGTATATAGTGAAGCTTTATTGTAGAAAAAAATGATTGATGGATTGATTGATTGTGTGTAGGAGAACTGTCTGAACAGTGAAGTTGTGGACCAGATCTACAAGAGGAACCCCATTCTTCGGTACAGCCACCACCCTCTGCACTCCCCCTTGCTGCCCCTCGCCTATGGAGACATCCACTTCAATGGTGAGTCACATGACCTGGTCAGCGGTAACGGTGACCATCAGTTTTATGCAGCATCTTATCAGTAACGTCTTCTTGTTCAGCCCAGAGGAGCAGGACCTACAGCACGCTGCAGGAAGAAGCCCTCAAGGTGTTTAGTTCCCTGCAGCACCTGGAGGGCGTGGCTGACCCCGTTCCCATCATCCAGGGCATCTTGCAGACGGGTCAGGAGCTCAAACCACTGAGGGATGAGCTCTACTGTCAGCTAATCAAACAGACAACACTACCGCCTCATCCTGTAAGTCCTGGCAACATGAGCCGCTGGAAGATGTTGGCCTGCATGTCCTGCACCTTCATCCCGACCAGGAGTATCCTTAGATATCTCAAGTTTCACCTGAAGAGGTCAGCATCTTGCTGGACCACCCAGTGGTGTCCACTAGGTCATGTGACCATCATCTGGTAATCCTCTGACCACATCTATCCCTCTCTGCAGGACTCGAGAGCTCTTCTTGGGCTCGGAGATGGAGCGTTATGCCTGCTTCACCCTGGACTCCTTGAGGAAGACTCGATCCAGGGAGAACGTCCCGTCTCAGGAGGAGATTCGAGCCATCATCGCTCGGCAGGACATGAGCACCACGGTGCACTGTCATGGAGGAGGATGCTGCAAGATCACCATCAACTCGCACACCACTGCCGGAGAGGTAAGTCACTTTCCACAAACATCTCAGCCCCGTCAGCAAGACGTGGACCCAATGGAGGCGTTTGGACTGGTTAACGGGCGACGTCTTAGTTCCACGTGTGTGTGACAGGTGGTGGAGAAGCTGCTGCGTGGTCTGGCAATGGAGGACAGCAGGAACATGTTTGCTCTCTTTGAACACAACCACGTCTCAGAGAAAGCTATCGAAAGTCGCACTGTGGTGGCAGATGTGCTTGCCAAATTTGAAAGGTCAGCGCCCCCTTGTGGACGTGCATTGTATCGTCAGTCATGTTTTTCTTTCCTAATACGTGTGTGTATGTGTGTGTGTTAGACTGTCATCCAGTCAGGAAGAAGTCAACACAGGCTGGAAGTTGTACTTCAAACTTTATTGCTTCCTTGACACAGACAGCATCCCTAAAGACAGCGTAGAGTTTGCTTTCATGTTCGAGCAGGTCAGTCTTACTTAATGTTTATAATATTTTGACCAGCTTGTTTTGCAGGACGGAAGAGACAATTGTAAGAACTTTGTGTGCGTTCAGGCCCATGAAGCCGTGATCCGTGGTCAGTATCCGGCTCCAGAAGAGACTCTTCAGTTCCTGGCTGCTCTAAGAGTTCAGTACCTGCTAGGAGACCACAGCTCCCAGGCCGCCCTCCCAGAAATGGCCCAGGTCTTCCCCATGGCACGACTGCGGACCCGGGTGCAAAAATCAGCCAGGACGTTTGCTTCAGGTGGCAGCAGCAGCTTGACCGATCGCTCAAGTACGTTGGAGAGGAAACGCTCCAGCTTCCTTGAGGGAACACTGAGACGGAGCTTCCGGAGCAGTTCCATCAGCCAGCAGAGGCTTGACGAGGAGAACAGTCTGGAAGCCTGGATGAGGGAGGAGGTGTCGGCGGTGCAGGCCAGCGTGGTGGACAAGTGGAAGAAACTGCAGGGTATGGAGCAAGAGCAGGCCATGGTGAAGTACATGGCGCTGGTCAAGGAATGGCCCGGATATGGATCCACACTCTTCAATGTGGAGGTGAGCAGGCAGCAGATCTTCTTATCAAGCCGCAAGCTCACATTCAAACACCTTCTCATTCCTGAGCACCTTTTCTTCCTCAGTGCCGCGACGGCACGTTCCCTTCTGAGCTGTGGCTGGGCGTCAGTCGAGACTCCATTTCTGTGTACAAGCGAGGCGAGCCGTGGCCTCTGGAGGTCTTTCCCTACGAGCAGATCCTTGCCTTTGGAGCTCCTCTGGCCAACGCCTATAAGATCACCGTGGAAGGACGAGAACTACTCTATGAAACTCACATGGTGCGTAAAACACCAATTTTTTAATGTTTTTTTACTTTTCATTAATCAAGTAGTATTTGTGAGGATAAATGCTATCAGCAACTACTGTCAATCCTAAAACTTAATAAAGCTCAAACATAAATCTTTAATAAAGTACCTTTTAGTTTTCAGCTTTTAGGTTAGGATTAGAGATAAATGTTATGATCAATTTTAGTTACTACACTGTGCTCGCACTACTAACTGCCTAGTTTAGTAGAGTACCACACAACCAAACCATGTCACGGCATACTTCCAAGTGTGCACTTTGTACTATGCACACAACCAAACTGATAGTAGTGCTATATGTACTTAATAGTGTATACACTATTAAACTATGTCGTTACTTAGTTGTACTACTACATAGCAATAGTTTAGTAGTGTGTACATAGTATTGTAGTTTAATAGTCTGTACAAAGTTTACCTCCAGAGGAACTACATAGCACAAAGTAAGACATTACTATACTATACTATAATAGGAACCCTATTGTAATGTAAATACAGTGTGTACACAATAAATATTATTTACTATGGAGTTATTTTGTCTTAATACAAAAAGTGAATGAAGCTCTTAAAATATTATGAGAATTACGTTTATACTTACAGTACGTAGTTTTAGTGTTCAAGCACAGTGACAAACACCTTGGTGGAGGTAAAGAATATGTTGTCCTGCAGGTGATGGACATCGCCAAGCTGATGAAGGCTTACGTCAGCATGATGGTCAAGAAGCGTTACAGCAACTGTCAGTCAGTCAGCAGCCACGGCAGCCATTGTAGTGCCTGGTGACCCCAAACAACATGGTGTGGTCTAAAAGGTTCACAGCCCATACGTCACGACACACTTCAAGCTGGTTCTGGTTCCTCTGGCTCATGTTCTTGGTGCTTTATGAGATGCAGTAACCCTCCACACCAGCATGGAGCAGTAGTCATTGTAGTCTAGTCAGCAGCTTGGACGAGACCAAGTAATTAATGTAAATAGCATTTGTGATGTGGATATTCATCGTTTTAGAACACAACGCTATCTATTAGCACTAAAACAGCCTTAGTGAGAGTTTGAATGTAAAAACAAAATTAATGTTTGTCGCAAACATTTCCATTGGCTAACTGACCAAGTGAAGGTGGCCGTTTAAGTGCCTGGTTAAAAAACACAGCAGTCTACTTCCTCTGGTTCTTATGTGTCCCAGCGCAACTGGAGCTTTAAGCTCACAAACTATTACATTAAGCAAAAAATTCTGGTCTGGTTTCAGCCCATACATAATTTTGTCCATTTAAAAAAATCATTGATTCATGTTTGTTTTTACTGATGTCCAAAAAAAGAGGTTTCCAGAACGCTTCATCTCAGATGTTAGTGGAGCTCCGCAGGCGGCAGGTCCATTCAAAGATGCGTTCGGGTTCCTCCCACAGTGCCTTGCTGTACATTTCCTACTCTTTTTGTGCAATGTTTATACTGAAATATATATTCTATCATCACTTGGCTGTACATTTCATATCTTCTTTATGCTTCTGGGTGAGGCCATATGGGCCCCTTGTTTGTTTTATGTGACAATAAACAATGAGTCATTTCTTCATGAAGTCAAATGTTTCAATAGCTTGAGTACAACTTTTATTCTATTTAGTCATGACAATTAACCACATTTTCTTCTGATAAGAAGCTCTTCAGTATGATTTATATCTCATTTAAGTGGGTTCCATGGTGAAGTATGCTGGTTGCTAACAGTTCAAGTTCCTTCATGGCATCCTCAGAACATGACTTGAACCCTGAAGTGTTTCTGTTTGGTGGAGTTGTGACACATTCCCATCTTCAGCAGCCACTTGGACTTCATCATCTGCACGTACTGCATGTCCTGCTTGTGACGCAAGGCACCGTTACCTAGGAGACAAAGAGGAGCAGGGCCTATTAGAAAAAAAAATGCCAATTTTGGCAAACTGTACACATTCATTTTTTGCCCAAATAGTCAAATACAAATAGTTGCCCCTTGCATTCATGGTTTGGTTATTGCTCCCTTGCGCTGTTTTTTTACCAATCTTAATAAATGATCGCTGTTTTGTGGTTAACTATGGCCTATTAGTAAAAAAATATTAAAAGACAAACGTCACATGACACATGTAGTCCGGCCACTAGGCGTCAGTAATGTTCCATTACTGAGACATGACATTAGATTACTATTGTGGCCATAGACCACAACTAGCTACAGGAACAACCCCCAACGTCACTTCCTGTCCACTACTGTTTCTGTTCCAGTACAAGATAAACCGTAAATGGCTTATGTTTTGATTAGATCTCCTGTATTGGCTAATACAAATGTCAAGGTAACTATATTGGTGTTATTTAATGTCCAGGGGGCTCTCAGATTGTCTATATGTTGAAATACATATTTAGAAGATCGTAGTTAGGGTTTCCATGCCATAACTACATAAGTATTCCATTTATAAAGACGGAATCCTACTTCACAGAAATTCACTTATTGCAGTCAAGTCTGGAACCAATTAACTGCGCTAAAAGAGGGATTACTGTTAGAATTTTTAGGCCACAGGAAGGTTACAGGATACCTGTGTCACCCCTCCAGCCGAGAGCCTTGTAGTGACGCAACACACGGCCCACAGCGTTCTTGTTGTGGCTCACAAGTGTCCTCTGTGTTCCAAAGCGCTGCTTATAATATCTCATGAGCGAGCGATGGCCGACCTTGGCACCTGTAAAAGAAAGTTAAAAACAAATACGAACAATGTTAAACAGCCCAAAAAACACTAACATTAAGCACGCTAAATGTTAAACAAGAACAATGGTAACCAGTACTATCAAACGTTAGGCACAAATACAGTCGTCCCTCGTTTTTAGCAGTTAATTTGTTCCTGATCCAAATGCAATAAATGAATTTGTGTGATATGATTCAATGGTGTATTAATAAATTCAATATTTTAGTACTACTGACGTGTGCACAAGCATATGGCTGTGTTCTGTCGCTCGCTTTCTCTCCCGCTTAAGCTTACCTTGCACACCAAGGTGATCCGGTGTACTTGCACTGGTACTTCTGGTCAAATGGATGCCATTTGGTCACTCTCCGGGAGGGGAGGGTGCTGATGTAATATTACATTTTTGTAATATTCTCTAGATTGGCGTCTTGGTGACCCCTGCTTTACAAAGTCTGCAGAAGTACTGCCTAGAGAAGTCTACTTTTTGTTTGTTTTTTTCCCATACAGTAGTTCTCTGATTATTCATTAATAAGAGTAGTCAACCATGAATAAATGAAGATACGGGAAACAATGTGGTCTGTGCATGTTCTGTGTGGATACGTGCACCCATGGCTGTGTGCGCGTGTTTGCATACGTATGTAGTGTGTGTAAAATTATTTGGAAGTGTGTGTTTGCTACTACAGACACTGTATGTCATTGACATGAGTTCTGCATAAAGCAAGGTTCAGTCTCTCCACCTCAATTAGTTACATACACACATTACACGTGTATGCAGACATGTGCACATGCACATAGCCATGTATGCACGCACGCACACAGAACAAGCAGAAACCTCATTGTTTCTCAAAGCTTCATCTATTCGTGGTGGTCTACTCGATTTAGCGAGTAATGCGATATTCTTCAGAGAACGTCAACAAACATTAAAACAACATCAACAACACCGTGTGTGAAGAAAACGGTGTCCACCTGACGGGAGAGTGAGCTCCAAAGTGTCGTCATCATATTGAAGGTTGTTGTCAGGAAGTTCCTCCCGCTCCATGTCAGCGTCCTGCCCTTCCCCACTGTCAGGGTAGCTGTTCCTGTCAGTCAACACAACAGCAAATGTTCACTTCCTGTCACACTTGAACATCACATCATCCCTTATAGCCACAGTTACCTGAAATCATAAAAGTCTGCAAACTCGAGAGCGGCATCCCCGTCTGTGAAGAGTTTGCAGTGACTTTTGTCTGCCATGTGACTTTGAACCGCCTCAGTCGAGTAAAAGGAGCGCCCCTTCTCGTTGCACCACAAACACACGTTGCCCGCCCCAACTTTCTCTCCTGAAAAAAACAATGTGTCGCCCCGTGTCAACTTTCACTGGTACCAAACAAACTAGACCAGACTTGCGGTACAGCGGTTCTGTCAGGGCCGTACCTAATAAGGTGTGAGGTGGGGGCGTGACACTCACCCAGGTAGCCAACGAGGCCTTTAAGGTCAACCAGGAAGTCGAGGTTGGGGATGAAAAAGCTGTGGACGTGTGTCATGTGGGCCACATTCCTGAAGAGCGACTTGGAATGATGAGAGCAGAAGAGACAGTCTGTGACAGGGATGGAACCGGGCAGAGCAGGGGGACGCTGGGGCTCTCCATTTTCCTCCTGGTCCATGCTGTCCTCTTCCTCATCCTCCATGTCATTGTCATCATCTTCATCCACATCCTCCCAGTCCTCTGCAAAGACATGTTGAGAACAACAACATTCTATTTTCTGCTAAAGCGAGCTTGGACCTCTGTACCTTCCTCTGTGGCCACTGCGTCTTCCGGTTCTCTCCGCTTGGCCTGCTCCTCCAACCACATCAGTCTAGGAGGTTTTTCCAACTTCTCTGCTTTGTGTCTTGGCGTCCTGTCCTGGCTAGTCTTGACATGCCCGGCCCTCTGCTGTTCCTTGAGAGCCTGCTGCAGGGCCTGGTTCTGAGCATCGTGGTCCACCTTCTCTGCGCCAAGCCCTTTCTCCAGATTCTTCTCATTGAGCTTGTCCACCTCCCTCTGGGCTGCCTGCAGGGCTCGCCTCTCAGCCTGCTGGTGCTTGTTGGACTGTAGGTGGTTTTGGAAAGCATTGGCGCTGGAGAACTTCTTGTTGCACACGCCACAGCCTTCAACAGAGCCCGCCTCGCTCAGCTGCTGCTCAGCGGCGGCCCGCTGGGACAAGACCCGCTCCTGGAAGTTCTCTGCGGTGACGGGCGGCATGTCGGCCACCTTCCTCTTCAGGTTGTAGCGGTGCCAGTCGCTCTTATAGTGCGCACGTTGGACATCGCCGTCGGCGAAGGCCACCCGGCAGCTGATGCACGTGTAAGACGCCATGATGGCCCGGAGACAACTTTTACATAATAAAAAGCCAGCTGTCAATATCAGTCATGTGCTGAAGACAAAATATCTGAAAATGTATGTTCAAGAGCATAACCTTGTATTTGCTACGGTTTCAAAACAAATATTTAGAACATGTAAAGTAGAATGCCCTGAAAGGAAAGGATGGATTTTCACTAAACAGTGACTGAGTCAAGGTAATAACACCATTTACGACAAAGTCCGGACAACAATGTGCGAACACAGCTCGGTTTACCCGCAACAACAAATATATTCTGTCACAAATCTGTTAGTTGAGCTTTAGTTAACACTTGTTCTGTCTATTTAGCACCTTTTAAAACGTTTGTACTCTTACTTGTCGGGTTAGCTTGCTAGCGAGTCACTTTGACGTAAACAAGTCCAAAAACCTTTGAGTGTCACATTACAACAGATGTCTATAATCTACTTACTTGTTTCTCCAGAAAATGTAATGTATTTACAGGTTGTTCAGGTTGCTTTTGTCAAAAAAAAAAGCACAAGGCAGGGGAAAACTTCCGTGTGACCTTTGAACCGCTTCGTGCCGTTGAACCATTCCTGTCATACCGCCATCTGCTGGCCAGGCGTGACTACTCGTTCTTCTTCTTCTGTTTTTTATTCGGCGGTTGGCAAGCAGCTTTGAAGTGTGCATTACCGCCACCTTCCGAATAGGAGTGTGGAACAGAATTTATTTTATTTCTATATTCTATTTATTAATCCCGTTGTCCTTAGGAATAAAAATATGTATCTGTATAAAACATGTCCCGAGTCTAACTGTAATATATTGGCAATATTGTATCTTATCTTCTCTTGCTTAAATTTACTCTTCAACAGCCTCCTCCTCTGTTAAGATTGATATTTTAATTATATAATTATATGAATTGATATTTTCAGTTATATTACAATAGTCACAAAAGCCTGTTTCATGTTTCCCTATCATTTTAAGTGTACTGTTAAGACCTCTATGTCCAATTCTTATTCTTGTTATGATGTCTTCTACTTTCCTATTTTTGCTGCTCCTTCTTACTATCTTACTATTATCCCTGCCTTCTTTATTCTACTAATCGTCTTAACTATCTCATAAATGATATCTTGTTTGGACTCTGAGTTCATAGTTTTATTCCTGAGAAGAGCACTCCTGGAATCGGAAGCTAGAACAACTGATAGGAAGCTTCGGACCCACTGCCCCATCCTGCCTCTAATCCCCAACCTCCCAAGTTTGATCAACAAGCCTTCCTTCCACATCATATCGTATGCCTTTTCAGCTATAAGACTTTCCCTGTTAACTTGAGCTTTCCTTATCTCGTCCTCTAGATTGCTGGATCAGAAGTACTCCGTCCCTTTCGGAACCAATTTTGATATGGTTTGAACAGCTCATTTGTTTCTAATACATACTTTAATCTCTCATCAATCCTTTTCTCCATTGTTTTACCCACATGGGAGGTTAACGCAATTGGCCTATAGCTACCAGCACCAGAGGAGTCCTTGCCAGGTTTACAAATAGGACCTATAATTGCTTCTTTCCAGGCTATTGGAAGTATTCCTCCTTGTCAAACATGATTGTACCACCTCAATAATAGTTCTTTTCCTTATCATACTGTATGTCACCTGGTCGTTCCCTGGGGCAGATTCTTTAGTTTTTGACAGGACATAATGTAGCTCGGTTATTGCGAATGTCATATTGATGAAATTACCGTCACCTTGACTAT
Organism: Oostethus manadensis; assembly: GCA_024372805.1. Lineage (NCBI taxonomy): Eukaryota > Metazoa > Chordata > Actinopteri > Syngnathiformes > Syngnathidae > Oostethus > Oostethus manadensis. Next base: position 2,118,480 of record QODF01000022.1, on the reverse strand, counting down.
TATCTTGCATATCCCCTATATTTTTCTTCCTAGTAGTGCCCCTCTGCCTTACTTCTTGCTCATTTAGATTATCTGTACTGTGCACCTTAGCAAAGGTCATGACTAACAACTCTGCCTCCTCAGCATTTTCTGTTACACTCCCATCCCCATCTCTCATTATTGGGAGACCAAACTCCTTCCGATTTCCACTCATTCTTTTAATTATTTTCCAGATTTTATCTAAAGGTGTATTTCTCCCAATTGTATCACAATACTTTTTCCAATACTCTTTTTTTGTCTTTTTAATTTTTCTTCGGGCTACACCCTGCAACCGTTTATACTCAATTAAATGTTCAAAATTGTGGGATTTCTTCAACATCTTAAACGCCTTATTCTTATCTTTAACTGCTTTTGAGCATTCATCTGTCCACCATGGAACAATGCATCTCTTTGTACTACCCTTAATCTTTGGTATTGTTACCTGTGCTGCTTCTAACATAGCCTTACCAATCTCTGCACTAAGTTCCTTTTTCTAATTTAACCTGTTGTAGTTTCCCTTCTGCAATAGCTGAGAACTTGGACCAATCTGCTTTTTTAAAATTCCATCTTTCTATACTTGTTTCCTTCTTACCACCCTTTTCAAATGCCACCTCTATAAATATTGGATAATGATCACTTCCTATTGTACTCTGCCTAAACACCTTCCAATTAACCCTTCCTGCTAAATTCTGTGACACTAGAGTCAGGTCCAAAGCTGATTCTGTTCCTTTTGTCAAATGTTTTCTTGTTCCCATCCCATCACTTAAGCAGACCAATTCCTTTTCATCTAAAATGTCTTCTATAACCCCTCCATTACTATCATTCTCCGGCCCCCATAAAGTGCTATGTGCATTAAAGTCCCCACACCATATTACATGTCATGCCAGCGCTCCGCCATAGCTTCTAATTTATCTTTCGCCAAACTTTAACATGGATTATAAAAATGTATCAGTGTTATGCTTGTCTTCCTTCCTGCCTTTCTACCCGTACTTCAACTGCCACTGCCTCCAAATCTTGTATTGTACTTAACCGCCTATATCTTAATCCTTGTTTAATAAAAAATAGCACCCCCCCCTCCCTTAACACAGTTCCTATCTTGGCGTATCGTTATATAACTTCCTATAATAAACTCCAAACTAGGCTTCAGCCATGTCTCTTGCACACAAATTACATCTGGTTTGTCTTCTAATCCATTAACAAAACCTTTAAATTCTTGTCCATTCGAAATTAAACTTCTTCCACTCCATTGCACAATAAACATTACAAGATTTGATGGGGTGTGATCTCAACTGGCGTCTCTTCCTGGCTTAATTCTGATTGGATTTTTCCCCACCATAAATTGTTCATATTAAAGAACTTTGCACCAGTCCAGGGTGTACCCCGCCTCCCGCCAAGGTCAGCTGGGATAGGCTCCAGCATACCCGCGACCCTAATGAGGATAAGCAGTACAGAAAATGGATGGATGGTTTTTTTCACCAGCTCTGTACAGTTAATCACATAAGTCATAAACAGCACTAGTTTATCCACTGAAACTCCTATCTGTAATTGATGAGGATGCTGAACTGCCGCTACCGTCCTTACCTTATCTATGTGTGATGCTTGTTGTCCTCCATGCCCATGTATTTTAACCGCTTCTGAATATGACACCTTATGCTCTGCTCTCACCTGTTGAGTTTCAGTTGCCTGTTTTCTAACTGGGCACCCACCGTAAGCTGCAGTATGGCCCACCCCACAGTTACAACACTTGACCTTAACATTTACATCACACTCCCCATAAGAGTGTTCCCCTCCACATCTTGCACACCTCTGTTTGCTTTTACATGCACCAGCAATGTGTCCGTAACGCTGACACTTATAACATCTGAGAGGAGGTGGTACAAATGGCCTTACACTAAAGCTCAGAAACCCGATCATTACTCCCGTGGGTTATGTGTCATCTTTAAATGTTAATAAGATTCTTTCACTTTCCACCCTACTCCCCTCACAAAAGGCTTGGAGACGTTTAGTTTCCACAATATTGCCACCAGTCATCTGCTTTTTCAACTCCTCAAGATTTTCTCCCACTGGGATATGGGAAATCACCCCTCTTGCTCCTCGCATTTCCCCCACCCTTTTCCTCTCTGCCACTGCAACTTTACATATATATTTCATCTTCATTGCTTTATTCATTTGCTCCCCATCAGTACATTTGACGAGTAAACACCCATCTCACAACACCTTTGCCAGTTCTATCTCCCCAATCGAATTTTTTAGATAAATAGTCATACCGACTGGGCTGACCATTTTTAGATCATGTCCTTCTTCAATCTGAAATAGGATTTTAAACTCCTCTTTATGCTGCCGCACTTTCTTCCCTGCCATTGCACCGATTCCCTCGTCTTCTAATGCCCTTTTGCTACTCCCCGACAAACTCCCACCGCCCTTCCTTCCTCCTTCCCCTGGTAATCCATTACCTACATCCATGTCGCCCATCTCATCATCCTCCGAATACTCCCCCTCGTTACCTATCATTTTGTTCCATTCACTATTGAGTTTATGCCAAACTGTCGTCTTTTCCGTGTCAGGTTTCTTTGACAAGCCAACGAGCCTCCCCGGTGCAAAAAAACACTTCCACACAGGCTTTTCTATCAGTCTCGTTTGAAAAATTCAAAGTAGCCAAACCACCCGAAGCTCTCAGGTAACGGGCCCCGCGTGACCTCTTCTAAAACGTCACAGTGTTTTCAATTAATCTGTGGTTCTCGATTATTCGTTTGTAATGGCCCCTCTAGGGGACAGAAATGTTTTCACGCTGGTCTTACCACAGTTTTGTACACCTTTCCTTTCATTTTACCTTAAACTCTTCTATCACACATCACACCCGACACTTTTCTCCAACCATTCCAGCCTGCCTGCACACGCTTCTTCACCTCTTTTCCACACTCTCCATTGCTCTGGACTGTTGACCCTAAGTACTTGAAATCCTCCACTTTCTTTATCTCTTCTCCCTGTAACCTCACTCTTCCACTTGAGTCCCTCTCATTTACACACATGTACTCCGTCTTGCTGAGGCCAACCTTCATTCCTCTCCTTTCCAGGGCAAACCTCCACCCCTCAAGCTTCTCCTCCACCTGTTCCCTGCTCTCACTACATATCACAATGTCATCTGCAAACATCATAGTCCATGGAGATTCCTGTCTAATCTAATCCGTCAGCCTGTCCATCACCATAGCAAACAAGAAGGGGCTCAGAGTTCATCCCTGATGGAGTCCCACCTTCACTCTGTTACACCTGGAGCACACCTCACTACAGTCTTACAGTCTTCGTACATGTCCTGCACCGCTCTAACATACTTCTCTGTCACTCCAGACTTCCTCATACAATACCACAGTTCCTCTCTGGGCACCCTGTCATAAGCTTTCTTCATATCTACAAAAACACAAAGCAGCTCCCTCTGGCCTTCCGTGTACTTCTTAATCAACATCTTCAAAGCAAATACTGCATCTGTACTACTTTTTTTGGCATAAAACCGTACTGCTGCTCGCAAATGCTCACGTTTTCCCTTAGTCTAGCTTCGACTACTCTTTGTATGGCTCATCAGCTGCTGAGAAACTGACAATATCCATTTATTTATATGTACTGTACAGACTGAACTGGAAACTGAAACCAGGAAAATGCAACAAAATGGAAATCTGTGAAGAATAACAGGCCTATCCAAATTGCATGTTGAGTGTGTTACATTTGTACATGTTGGCAGGTCTGCACAGACTTTGAAGGTACTCCCAGCCCCACCCCCAACAATTTGAGAAGCACTGCAATAAATGAACTACAAACAAAAATGTGCAGAATTGTCAGCTTCTGTTGAAATGTATCATGAATCTGTTGTGACTTAATGACATCATTTTAATGACATTTTATAAATGTGCTGTGGTGAGATGAAATAAAACCAGGATGGAGTCAGTTTATTATCCTTTGAAGGGAACATTGATAGCAAACAAATGATTAAGTCATTTGAATGAGTGTTAACTGTTGCTTGATAACTTGAATTGACTTTAACAAGGACACGTCAACACATGTCCATCAAAACAAGTCAACAATTTAGTAAAACTTACATGCACTATAATAACAAGGCATATGATAGCATTAATCTTTCACCTTGATACCAGATCAAGAAGTGATTAGCAGCTAATCAACATATGTATGGTGTAAGGTCAAAGCCAGCATACAGGCCTCAGCAGCGGGACTCTGTCATGCCGAGGGGTAGAGCTGACTGGCAGGTGCTGGGAGGGGTGAAGACGTTTGGGTCGCTGATGCCCAGCTGGATGTTGAAGAAGCGAGTGGATGTGGTGACGCTGCTGTTCTTGATGTAGGTCTCCTGGACTGGGTAGCAGTCCTTCAGTGTGTACACACCCACCCATGTCTCATCTGGGACAAAGGACATGTTTATTCACCCCCACCATCACGTTTGTTCTTCTGCCTACAGGGCGGGACTCACGTCTGCGTGCTGGCTTCCTGTCCGACCACTCCTGGACTTCCACGTTGTCCCCGGGACCACCGATGATGTACTGGTCCTCGAAGGTTGAGTTGTCGGGAATGTCGAATGGGTCCCAGGCCTCGGTGAGCGCTACCTTGGAGCATTCCTTAGTCTTCTGATCAATCTGAAACATCACCATGCTGTCGTACAAGTAGATGTACTCAAAGTACCTGCAGTAGCCACAAGATGAATTGTTGAGCTTTTATCATCACAAGATGGGCAGCTTTTCTTTGCTCTCAAATAACAACACACTTACGTTCAACACAAGCACAGCAGTGCTTACTGAGTGAGCAGTAGTGATTACTATGCAAGTACTATGTAAGTACTACGTTCATGTGCAAACAGCAGTGAACAACTTGTTAGGTATATACACATGCACACGCCATTGGTGGTGCTTCTGTGTCTATTTGGTGACTTTGTAGGGCAAAGAGTGTCACCTCTGACACGGTGTGTGTTTCTTGTGCTGCTGCAGGACGCGGAGCCTCTGGTTCTGGCCGTCGTAGGACACCGCGGCTCGGTTGTTCCTCCCGGTTCCGTGGTCGTACAGTACCCACCTCCCCTCCCACTGCGGCGGGGCGAGGCATGGCACGACTGCCGGGGAGGCGTCGAGCGTGGTCAGGCCGAGCGCGAAGGAGCCCGCAGCGGCCACTAGAAAGACAACTAGTCGCTGCATCTCGTCCGCTTGGGTTTCTCTTGAAAAATGATCTGTGGAACACAAGCGCTGCAAAGCATTTAGCTGCTTCCGGTCGGGACTTTCGCTCTAAAAGCTTGATATCTAAACGGAAGTATTCAACAACTATTTCATTGTTTCGATAGTCATTGTTTGTGCGCTGAATTTATTATCACGGGAAACTAATGAAAATGTCCCACACTCTTCGCTCAAATAACTAAGACAGACGGGAAAACAAACGCAATGTCGACGGAAGTGACGGTCCCTTTGAAAACGTCACATCTGCTGGGCCAACATGGCGCCGATAAATCGTACAGTCCAAGCTAAGTCACCTAACGAGGAGGCCATGGATACGTTCGGTGTCGAGTTGGACTCCGGCGACGACGAAGCGCCAGAGGAAGTCACCTTTGAGGACTCCAGAGCAGAGGCGCTGCGGAGCGCCAAACGGGCGCTGGAAAGTTCTAGGAGGTATTGCTAGCTAGCTAGCTAGCTAGCCACACAAGCCTAAGAAAAGACGGTCTTTGTGTTGGAACGCATTTTAACGCACCAGCGTTGATGCGATAATTCCGTTTTAAAAAGTAACAGTTTGATGGTTGTAGCACCAATGCTGCGTTGCTGGTTTCTGGGCAGACTTACAGTATTTAAGTCAGGACGTGCTAACGTACTTTCGGGCACGTGAGGGTGCAATCAAACTGTCCTGCGTGTTCCAGGGAAAAGGATCTGCTCAAGGAGAAGAGGAAGCGGCGGCAGGAGCTGTTCCAGGAGCAGAAGGTGCTTGGTATTGAAATGACGTCACTTAGTAACATATAAACGCTTCTTGAGATTATTATACGCGCTTTCTGCGGGCTCACACTTGTTTTTTGTTTTTCTTCACAGAAGAGAAAAATGCTTTCGGTTAAAGTTTTGGAGGAGATTGACTCGTCACAGTAAGTGTCATCACCGCGTGTGTGTTGAATGAAACCTCAGACTACACGTTTTTAAACAGAAAGAGCCTATCAGAAGATGGTCAAGACGCTCCTGTCACATCTCAAGATGAGGAGCAACACGAAGACAAAAAACCACAAAATAAAAAGACCAAGCACCGTAAATTGGCCTGTTCTCGGAAGTAAGTACTTTCAGATTTGCAAGACTCGGAATAAACTAATATAGTAAGCAGTTGCACGATAGCTGCATCTGTACACAGGGCTTAAAGTAAAAAAAAAAAAGAAAAAAAGCACAGTCTCCAGAAATGTCATGAAGGTGAGGGTTTTCCTTTTTTGCTCGTGCCTCAAGTCCATCCTGCACAATTGTCCAATATAATACTGGTTACTTGTTTCCACTCAACATCGTAGCACTGCAGGACATCTTTAAGATCCATTGTAAATGTCTAATGCTAGTGCTCACTTTCCTGCTTACAAGATGGTATTACCCTAGCCGCATCATCAAAAAAGGCAGAACATTACATTTAATATTTTTTCCATGTTTCAGGTGGTTGCTTCTTCAACATTCAGAGAAAACTTAACATCCTTTGAGCTTATCTAACAGACGTTTCTTCAACTTTGGTGCTATGACATGGGTGTTCATTTAACTTCAAGCATTTTTATCAACACTATTTTCTTTAAAAATATATATATTTTACACAGATCTACAAGCGGTTGTGCATAAATGATAAATCCTGCTATGCAATGAACCAGCACACAAATCACATATGTTTTTTGGGGGGGCACGATGTCAGAATATTTTAAGCCCTGTGTACAATAGTAGGATGCCAAAAGAGATGTTTTAAATAAAATAGTACCAACGTATGTTAATGTCAAGGTGACCTTTGTCAGCCTGAAAGGAAGCTACAAGGTGATGAAAGTCAAGCCCAAAGAGTTGGTGTCCTTCCAGCAGAAGGTTGCTCAGGACTTCATCCAGTCACAGCTGTATGGACCAGGAAGTCGCCGCACCACAAGTAAGATCATGATGGCAAAACATCCAGCTTGGAGTCCAGGTTACACTCTGTGACAACTCTCGACATGAGCGGTCTCAATTTGAGCTCTGCTAAAGCAACATCTCCCCGCTTGAGTGTCCCCTCACGTGGGACATCCTCTAGGACACTGGGTATCAAACTTCTTTTGCCGCACCCCTTTTTTGATAATATCTTTAGCTTTCCAGCCCCACCCACATTTATCAGCCCCGACAACCGCACCCCACCTTCTGCGGCCGACCAATACGCCGCGGATATAAACATCGATTACACAGAAACTTTGTAAATGTTTACATACCTTGTTTCCAAACAGTGCCTGCAACACAGCAGTTACAAATAATATATTGAACGCGGCTGCCCGAGTGGGAGAGAAACCGGACCACCAGCCGCCGTCGCTGCGTCCTGAACTAACGTCCTGGATCAGTGCCTGATGAGGAAGGCGGGAGAGGCCAGAGGCCCAGCCGGTGTTGTCGAGATTTGCATACCTGCCGAAAACTGCATATAGTTTGAGAGCGTTCACGCTCAGTTTAAACCAAAACTATGACACGTGCGTTGAACAACATACTCCGAGCGTGCGCAGATACACACGGAAACTTATAATTGTTGTTGGAACACTCGCGCTAACCAGCGGAGAATTTGAACACACCCAAAATGGCAAAATAAAATATAGACAAGGCGCTTCATTGTTTAAGCTGCAGGGTTCTAAGGAAGAGAAAAAATTAGCCGCTTGTAGTCTGAAAAATACGTTAATAAACTGCACTAGGACATGGTAGCACACAACTAGCTGAGCTTAATGTTAACCCATTTGACACGTTTTGTCTTCCCAGGCAGCCAGCTGCTGTCGCTTGACAATAAGAGAGCCGTGAACAAAAGTGCTGCGGCTCAGTTTGTCAAGAAAGAATGGGGTGAGACAAGGTCTTTACAGCTGCAGTTTGTCATTACCGACACTCCTGACATGTCATGTCTATCATTCTTTAGCTCAAAAGGAAAAAAGCAAAGCAGAGAAGTTGAAGATGAGGTGGCTCCAAAAGCACATTCCCTCCAGCTGATTGGATGCCTGCAAGCAGACGCCCCCCTTGCTCCAAGATTGTGGTCCACTTGCAGACACAAATAGCTGCCACCATGCCAGGCGGTGTTTAAATCTTCAGACCAGCAGTTGATACTTGATTGTATGTCTTGAGCCTGACTTCTGGACTGAGACTAAACATCCTGCACCTGACTTCACACAGGAAGTGAACAACAGCCAATTACAGCCTTCAGAGAGCCTTGAACACTTGACAGTTGCTATAGACTGTGGGTCATTTCGCCTGTTTGCAGCATGTCAACACTGTTCAGATAAAAGACAGGTTATTAATTTTAACTCAGGTGTTCCAGGATGTGAGATCCAGAGTAAAGGATTATTTGTCATCTTTAATAAAAATCTTGTCACCCTCACACAAATTGCACATAATTTTGGCCGAAAAGACACACAGCCGTGAACTTCCTGTCGTGATGTTCTTGTAGGTGTCCAGCAGCTGAAGGAGAAAGGAAAGAAAACATCTAACTTGATCTTACCAGCACTGTACTATGGCATGCATAGGTCTCAGACAGACAACACACTTGTCTATTGGCTAAACGCAACCACTCGCCTTTTTTGCAAATGCATCACAACCCAAAGTACAGAAAAGCTTGGTGACACCAAACAAGATCATAGACGCGTGTCCATGACATCATCCTGCTCAAAAGTATTTGGTTGTTCACTCGTGGAAATGTTACACGCAGTGTGCAGGAGAGGGGATTTGTTTGCTGCCGAGCATGATGGGAAGTGGCGGCCTGGCAGCGCTATGTCCTACTTCCTTTAAATGAGACAAGGTCAAGGACAAAGATGATTGTTGGACGTCACCTTATTGAATGAACAAAAAAAAACAAAAAAAAAAGGAGGGGGGTATTTTGGCTCCTGAGATGTTTAGACATCAATTTGAACTGCTAAAATGGGATTGCTATTTTTTTTAATTTTATTTTTAGAAAATCTAACGTGTCTTTTGGGGAGGGCAGGTAGGGGGTGGTATATTTCCAGCCAAAGTAAATATTTATCTATAAAAGTCCATTTGGTTAAGTTTATATATGAACGTTAACATGTGCACACTGGCTGGCGTGATGGCGACCTTTATTAGAATAAGTGGGAAGAGCTTGCTGGAGCTCAACACAAACTGAATGCAATAATATTTCATGTGAGCGTCACTGTAAACCTGCACAAACTAAAAAGTAAGAGCACCGCCCACACATGCCTCATCACCCCCCACACAATGTCCCCTTCAAAACAAACTGATACAAAAAGAAAATAAATGTCTCCCTAGTCAGGAGTGAAGAGGAGGCTTCTCTAATCGATGTTCAGCGCCACCCGGTGGTCCGCAATCACAGCGTATGACGCGATGGTGGTCTGCCACATCTGTTTTGTTGTTTGGTGAGGAGGAAGGGGGCGATTCTGATGGCCATAATGTCTGCAGCCATTTTGGGTGAGAGGCTCTTAGAGGAGATTCAAGTTGGCTACGCTTGGCTGTCGTCACACAGTCAGTAAGGGGGGCGGCCAGGGGGGACTGGTTTCTATTTACCATGTAAAGGGAGGCTGTGAATATGTAATGTGTAAGTATGTGTGTGCGTGTGCGTGCATGCATCCAGAAACTCCTCCTGATCCTTTTAGCCCACAAATGGCTGAACACAATGCCAGCAAGATGGTTTCTACAGTACAGCTCTACTGCTAAATAAGAAAGCAGGGTTTGGGGCGGAGCACATTTCTGGACTTTTTGTATATGTATGTGTGTGGGTGCGCGCGCATGTGTGTGTGAGTGTGTGCGTGTGTGTGTGTGTGGCTAGTGCAGGTAATCGTCCACGGCGGCAAAGGCGCAGGAGCCGCTGCCTGTTCGTGCCATGATGGCGAGGCACTGGGCGGCCTGACCCACGGCTTGAGCGAGGGGGGGCTGCTTAGGGAGGTTGTGTGTCTCTGGAAGGATAAAGATCAAGGAGAAGGAGAAACAAATGTGAATCAATCAGGCAGGTGATCCAGCCTAATATGTCGCCATGGTAATGCCCAGATGCCCTACCTAATATTGCACTGTTGAGGGTGGAGCACACAGGTTCTCTCTGAATGGCATCCAGCTGGTAGCCCACTGGGCTGTTCCAGGGGTCCGAGTAGGCCAACAGGCTGAAGGCATCCTGTAGCACAAGACAAACAAATGTTATTTGTTTTTAATGGCATCTTTACCTCCACCAAGGGTGAAGGTTATTTAGTTACCAGGATTACATTGCATCATTTAATTTACACTAAACTTTTCATTTTGGTCGTTAAGTGTCCACTTTAATTGTGGCAACGTGATCTAGCTAAAAAAAAAAAACACCAACAGGACAGGAGTGGATCATGAGGACATGTTTAAGATGGTAGGCCTTAGCCTAGTTTAGCTTAGCATGCCGTTAGTTTTTTAGGCACCTTGAGCATTTTCTTGTTGGCGGAGTTCTTCCCACACTCACGGCGGAGATGTTCGCTCATGCTCTGCAGCTCTCTACCAAAGTGGATCATCCTTTCAATGGCCGCCTGACTGCCGCCGCACAGCTGCCGCTTGAACTGAGCAGACTCCACCTCTGTAAAGTCAATGGCAAAGATGGCGTGTTACGTGACGCCGTTTTGACCTCATACACTGTACACCAAGAGATACCCATGTCTGCATCGCATTCGTCCGTCTCGGCCACGTGTTTGGAAGTGCCGTTCAGGAAGCCATTGGAGGACTCTGTGACGCCATTGGTGAAGTGATCCACCTCCATGTCTACGTCGTTGCTGAGGGGAGACGTCAGAAGATGTCAGCCAGTCACGTGCACACAGGTTGATGCAATAGGAAAAGCTTAAAAGGTCACCTGGTCAGGGGCGGCTGGCTGCGGTTTCCATTCAGGCTGAAGTCAGATGCTGGGGGAGTGGAGCCTGAGACCGGGGGGCAAGGCTTGTGACTGTTAGGGGAGGAGCTGTGGGTCTTACTGGATGTCACTCCATTACAGCAGTTACTGTCGAAGCCTAAGAGCACAGCGAGGCACCGTTTCAACAACTATTGGGGGTGGAAAGCACATACGGCACGCACTCATACCTGTCAGGTAGGACTGTGAGCTGCCAATTTTGTGGGTGGGGCTGCTGAAGGGACGGGGTGAGCCAGGGTAACTGTCCTGAGATTTGGGGCTGCGACCACCCAGACACCGCACCTCACTGTCTGTCCCATTCACCATCTCAATAAACTGTCTGACCCTGGAGGACAGGACAGGAGGAGGGCGAGGAAGGTAAGTGTCTTATCATCTAAAGCAGGGCTTTCAAACTTGTGCCATGGAGGGCTAAGACGCTGCAGGTTTTCTTTCCAGCCGGTCACTACAGCAGGTGATTTTAATGAGCAATACCTCCTTCAATTTGGGGGAAGCACCTGCTTTAGTGACCAGCTGGAAAGAAAACGTGTAGTGTCTCGGCCCTCCATGGCACGAGTTTGAGACCCCTAATCTAAAATATCATTAAATCGTGTGGACAATTCAGGTGGACATGCAAAAGTATCATCATAAGGAGACCTACTTGAGCATGAAAAGCAGGTCTGGGTTCCTCTCCAGGAGGTTTGGGTAGAGCTGCTGGGTGGTCTCAATAGCCTCACCCATCCTACCAGACAGTACCAATTTCTGGATCTCTGTAAACAACCAATCAGCACATTTATGATGAAAAAAAGAAACCTTTCCTTCACAACACATTTATACAGTAGTGTTCAAAATAATAGCAGTCCAACGTGACTAACCATATTAATCACTGTTATTATATTAATGTTACATGGAAAAAAAAGTTACCAGTAGGTGCAGTAGATTCTCAGGAAACAAACAAGACACAGCATTGATGATACGTACGCTCTTAAGGCTGTGCAATTGGGTAATTAGTTGAAAGGGACTTACTCTGTCGGTTCTTGATGGATGCCAACTCCTCGTGCACGGCCTGGTCGGTAGTTTTGGCAAAGGCTTCGGCGGTGGCACAGTAACTGTGGTGCACCAGGTAGGACGCCACCATCCTGTCAGAACAAGAACATGTCAGTGATATGACAGGACACTTAAGCTGTTTGTGTCCACCAGTCTGACAACTTCCTGTTTTAATCTCAGGCCATGAGGAGAGTGGAGGACAGCAGGCCCAACAAATGCAGATTAAATCCCCCCACGACAAGTAATCATAGAAACACAGTTAATCCCATCAGGACATGGCATGAGCACGGATTCTGTCCTACAGAGACCTAGACATGATGATGGATAAAATTGACCCGATACACCAGTTAAAGGCATTGGACATTCATCTGGTCATGTCCACAATATTCAAGCCATCAAAAAAGTGCACTTGTACCTTATTTAGCATGTGTGAAGTAAAGGCTGAGTGTGTGTTTTCTAAAAGATGTGCAGTGAGTACATGGCCACCTGTCACACTCTACTATAAACATAAAACTGCCATGCAGTAGCAAAAAGCCAGCTACATCCATGGCAACCCTGCACAGCAATGACGGTGGTGACTCGTCTCCAGTTGCTTAGATGACAAGCAAGTATCTCCGTCCCAAATGCAAAGAAGTCCGTGTGCGTTTCAAATGAAAAAAGTGAGCCCTAAACGTGCTGTCCATCAGACAAGTATCAGCTTTAATCCACTTACTTTTGGATCATGGATTGCCACTCGCCCTCACGCTCTCCGATGGGAAAGCGGTCAATCTGCGCCTGGATCTTTGTCCTCCACTCACGCATGTAGTCTTCGATGTCAAAGACAAATGGATGCTGGCCAAAGTTGGCGTCCACCACCTCCCCTGGAGTCTGCAGGCCCACAGTTGGATACAAGTTGGGCTGCAGGAGAGAACAGTTCTTAAAAGAGCTCAACAGGACTGTGTTCTACTTGCAGGCTGACATGAGCATATGACACAAGAGTAGACTTTTTCTCCATCCAATAAGCACAGAGGTGACACACTTTTCCAAAGACTATCACAGCAACATCAGTTGTTGGCTGATGGCCTGTTGTGCTGCTCAATAGATTATTGTTTTACTGCAGAGATGCAAGAACAACATCCATAACATCAAATACTGCAATTGTCCACATGAAGCTCTCTTTTCTAGCGGTCTTGTTCCATACTAGTACTACGCATGTCTTTATGTGTGTGAAAGAAGAAGAAGGTGAGTACTTACTGGCAGGTCTGTGAAGGCGATCCCTGCACAGAAAGAAATACAGTCAGCATGGAAAAAGAAAGCACAACAAAGGCGGTGGAAAAAAAAACACTTCCTGTTTACCGAGGCTGTGTCCGTTCTTTGTGTAGAAGCAAGTGTTGTTGATGAGGTTGACGCAGCAGCCAATCACGTCACCCGTCGTAAACGTGGGCCCGTACGGCTGCCCTGTGCCGGATGAGCAGAAGGAGTGGCCGTCGTCGCCATGGTAACCATACGAATGCTTGTCCCACCCTGCCAACATGTGACATAGAGACAAGCATGAGACACAGAGAAGATAAATGATGATTGAGTGACATTGTAGCAAATATTCCATAAGTGACTTTCATCATGGGAACAACACCACTCACTTAGGCAGAGTGCCCCTAATTAGCATGCATGAGTGTTATCTTCACATGAGGAGGCACAAGCTCATGGGCAGGTCCACTGACTGTTAGGACTGATAAACTCAACCATGCTAGTGACAGCTAGCAACAACAATGCATCTACACAGTGACAGAGCAGAATCATAAAATATTAAGGCATTTTCTAATTTTCTCTATTAAGTGACAAATTAAACTTGGGGCTGTCTACTAGGTTGAGTGTGTTTAATAAACAAAATAACCCCGCATTCTTTGTATGTGACCCTGATGGAAAATGTTTGGAAAGCTTTGTAACATTAGGCTCCACCCTCAAACAAGTCACGTGAAATACGTTGTAATCTCTATCTGTCCTACTGTAAATAAACTGTTATAATGCCTATTGTAAGCAAAGCCAGATTTACTGTTCACTTTGAAGATGTAAACGATCCATCTTTCCGTTGAGGTCAGCACCAAGGAATTACACGGTAATAATTGTCTATGCTGCAAAGAACAGAGCCAGTTTATGACATCTCAGTGTTGGTTAGGACACACCCACTCGTACACTCCTCATTATTACACTTTATGTACGCAGTCTAATGAGCCGATACAAGTGCTGTAACAAATGTTTGATAAATGTAAAGATATAAAATATGCATTTTATAAGGACAATAATGTGTACGATAGAAACCGCGAGAGATTAACTCCATAACAACATGTTTAATATTGTGTTTGTAGTGTGTGTTCTTCAGATGTTTTTACATCATGTCACGTCAAAGCTAAGCTAACAAGGCAACAGTTAGTTACACTGATGTCTTATGAAGTACAATCAAAAGGTTGGGTGTGGTGCTGCTGATAACCTACCAGGCAGTCTGTTCATGTTGACACCCTGAGCAGAGAGGCCGATTCCCATGTACCTGTGACCATGTGAAGCATGCAGAGAGAGAGAGAGAGAGAGAGAGAAGACTATGAGTGCTGCATCTTCACAAACATGACCATCCCTTCACTTCCCTTCACTTGCAAGTATTCACGCTCTCTAACTGACATTTACTTGATTAGTCAACAGTTTTTACTCACTTAAACTATAAGCTTTCCATTAGGGCTGAAGAAAAATATGTTTTAAAAAAAATCACAATCCTAAGTTACACTAATAAGCAACATTGCAGTGTAGTAAGCATAAAAGATGACACTTGTTCCATGTTCTCCCCGTTCTAGGAGAGCCTCACCTGCCAGGGCCGACCTCAATTTGATTTTGGTCTTTCCAGTCGGACCGCCACAAAGAAATTCAGATGACCACAAATTGATTTGGCGCCATCTGTTCACTCTCACTCATAAACACATCATAATGGGTGTCTAGCAACTTTTTCTAGTCCTTTTGAAGACTCTGCCATGAAAGCATGTATCGCTCTTATCAGCTAGAGGCGGGTGCTGCTGCGGGCCCCTTCCCCATCTAAAGGCAATCAAATGTCGCTCAGTCTTGTTTGTGACATTTTAAAAAAAGTAACACAACAAAGTTCATTTGTATTTTTATACATTTGTTTGGTTTTTCATGTTATTTTTATCGACTTTTAGTTGGACCACCACAAATAGATCTGGCACCACCTAATTGCACTTGCTCATAATGGGACTGTTCCATTCCATTTTCTTCCGCTTATCCAAGTCAGGGTCGCGGGGGCAGCAGTCTCAGTAGGAAAGTCCAGACTTCACGGTCCCCGGCAACCTCTTCCAGCTCCCCTGGGAGGACACCAAAGGACACCAAGGCGTTCCCAGGCCAGCTGTGAGACATAGTCCCTCCAGCGTGTCCTAGGTCTTCCCCGGGTCCTTCTCCCAGCTAAGCATGCCCGAAACACCTCATCAGTGAGGCGCCCGGGAGGCATTCGGACTAAATGCCCGAGCCACCTCAACTGGCTCCTCTCGATGTGTAGGAGCAGCGGCTCTACTCTGAGCTCCTCCCGGATGGCCGAGCTCCTCACCCTATCTCTTAGGGTGAGTCCAGCCACCCTACGGAGAAAACTCATAAAGGGACTGTCTGAATGTAAATTGCCATAAAGTACGCGTATGATTATGCATCATAACCACAGCCCACTTTGTTACTATATTTATCGAGTATTAGAGTAAAGATAAGTGATATAATAAGAGTATTATACTTTTTTTCATATTGTATTGCTCTTTTCATTGTGCAAAGTCCTACTGTGGCCCCTTCCCAAACTAAAAGCACTCACAGGTGGCTCTGTGTTGTTGTTGGTTAAAAAAACACGCACAAAAATAAACCTATTTGCTTTCCTGTCTTGTTTAACAATAATATTTTGACAATAATTAAAAACAAACACGCTCATTTTGCCGGCCGCAATACTATATTGACATGTGCATGGGTGTTTGTTCCTCATCTGTTTATACCTAAAAGGCTGGAATACAAAACTGCATCCGTCAACACCTGGACATGTTGTTTTTATAGCGGAATGAATAAAGTTAGTGAACCTTCCTGTCATTCATTCAGTCCCAGTGGGTGGAGACGGGGCCACTGGCAAGTCCACACACACACACACACACGCACACACACAGAGTGGTGCAAGTGAGGAGTAAAGCAGCGTTTACACTTGTACGCACTTTGTCTCCGCATTGTCCCACAATTTGCTGTGGCAATGCATGTCATTTATTTATGTATTTTTGGCATGCCTACAAAAGCATGAAGACTAGTTTGCACACTGTTTTATTTCTGTTTATCCAGAAATTCAAACTTGGCACACAATTTGTGACAGAAAATGCTGCGCATGGGCATGCAATTTCCACACTCAATCACAAATTTTTTACACCATGTCAAGCAGTGTTTACACTTAGTGCACGATGATAGTACGTGCAACACGCATGATTCCTGCTTGTGTATGTATTAGCACCACCACTACCTTAATCTGTAAAGTCCTGGCAATATCTGGTCCCACTGAGTTCCACGTGACGCCATGCAACAGCAGGCACCAACCCCTATAGCTTCATTAATTTGCGTTCCTTTTAAGGAATAATGCCCAAAATTCATTATTTATTTACATAGACTACATCCTCCATTTTATTTATTGTTGTGTGTGGTTTTTATTGGAGTGTTTTTTTCTCTATAGGATGTCTATTTTTTTTCTACGTTGTGATTGTGATTTTTATTTAAGTAAAATTTTGCTGTAAGAGAGAATTATTTTCATAATTTTTCTTTGTTTAAATGTATTACGTTATTTGTAATTAAAATGTCAAGAGCTTTTAAATAAAATAAATTAAACAATGTCAAATACTCTTGACAAATTAAAGTTTATTGCTTCTAATACAGTGTATTTTTCCATATATTACTACTTTAATGGAAAAAATGGTCTGAAAATAATGTTGACAATAATATCGTTTATTGGCAATATTTTGTAGGACAATTATTGTCCAGCCTAATTTGTTATCATGACAGCCCTATGGCCAACTATGCAAATTATATGATTATAGTAAATGATCTCAACTCATGCCCCTGCCAAAAATAGGTTGCAGTCTAGTCAGACACACTGATGTTCCTCATCAGAGCATAACTGGGCAAGCATTAAAAAAAAAAAATGTTTTTACCTTTTACTGGTAATAAAGTTTCATTTATTTTTACTCGTGACAAAAATGTCAAAATGTTAACATGAAAACATTAAGTTATAATAAAATTAATTAGTTCTCCAGTGCTGAGAGAACTTTTTTCACTTTTCTACGCTAAAAGTCTATAAGTAGAGCGACCATGTGACTGAGACTTGAAAAGTGAGATGTTGCCTGTAGCGTATTCTAAACATCCTGTTTGCCTTCAGTCATGTCTTTAAAAACAGCTTCATAAGGGTCAGAAGCCTACGTGCATGACAAAGTTGTCACTGAATCTCAAAAACTTGTTGACACTTTGACAGCATTTTTAGTTGGGAGCGCTACCTCACAGCTATTTTGTTTCACATGTCATCCTGCATCTAACACTTCTTTAGTGGCCTACTTTGTCCCATTTGCAGACTATTTAAACGGGCAACAAGATTCACTATTTATCTAAGTACAGTGGAACCTCGACTTACAACAACCTTGTTATATAAAATATGCAAAATATGAATTGGGTTTGAAGACATTTCCGTCCCATTTAACAAAATATATTCAAAATACGAAAATGGAAATGGAAAGTGTAGCCCAGAATTGAATGTACTGCACTGCCATACAAGCTGCCCTCCCCTGGGGCGGTAATGCACCACAGTAATGGATGTCAACCGCCGTGTAACCAAAGAAGAAGAAGAAGCTGCCATCTCATTGGTTATCTCGCTTATCTCCCATACTCCTCCTCCTCCAAGAATCCCCAATGATGCTAGGTCACGGCGTCCCTTTGCGCTAGAACAGCGTACCAAAAAGAACCCATACAAGGTTAAAAATAAAAAATCATAAAGTCAAGTTTAGTATGTATTTTACTGTATTCATATAAATTAAGTTACAGTACGTAAACATGCGTATGATTTCTGCCATCTGTCAAAACTCAGTTTGCCTTCTCTTCCACTGCCATCAAGCTCAGCTCGCTTGACTCAAAGTGTAAAGTGTCATTTTTTCTAATAACATTAATTATTATATTTAATAGATTTTATGATTTTTATTATTATTTTATTTTTAACATTCATGCACATGTAAATAATTATATTGTCATGAATGAACATATTTCCTTCGAGTGGGTACAATAGATACACTTTATACGACTGTTTGAGGGGGCTGGAACAAATTACACCATTTATAGCAGTAGTCCCCAACCATAGTTACCGGGCCGCGGACCACTTGATACCGGGTCGCACAAGAAATAATAAACTAAGTCTGTTTTATGCATTATCTGAGCCTGAACAAGCTTTTATCTTGAAAAATGACCAGACTCTCTTGGTTACGTCTTGTTTACTTGAGCGCCAAAATGTCCCCCATACGAGAGCAAAATGAGAAAGAAACAGACATATTTGGAAAGTTTCTTTGCAAAGGCTCAACAAAGAGGCAGGGGAAGAGCCTACGATTTCCAAAAAGAGAAATGTTTTAACAGACAATGCCAAAAGTCCTACTAGAAATATGAATTTATCTCAGAGGTGATACCCACATACCAAGCCAACTCTGCATAATATGCAACGAAGCCTTCAAAAGTGCTGCGGTACTAGAAGACCAAGTACCCCGGATTAAAAGAAATGCCCCTGGAGTATTTTGAAAGAAAAAACAGGACACAAGAAATTACTGTTGGCCACTACATCAGTAAATTGGAGTAATTGGAAATGCACGGACAACATCGTACTTGGTGGCAATGGTGAGTTTAAATTGTCGGTCTTTTAGCAATATTTAGCACTTTTAGCACCCCGCAGACATTTTTGTGGATTAAATGCTAAAACCAATCCGATGTACGATGTCCCATGTATATATATGCAAAGCTATCTCAACAAAAAAATCTTAGTTTTGTGTTACATGTGAGAAGTGTGTGTGTATATATATATATATATATATCCTCCTCTTAATGCGGAGGAGCAGCGGTTCAACTCTGAATTTCTCCCGGATGACAGTGCTTTTCACCCTATCTCTAAGGGAGAGCCCAGCCACCCTGCGGAGAAAACTCATTTTGGCCGCTTGTACCTGCGATCTTGTCCTTTCGGTCACTACCCAAAGTTCATGACCATAGGTGAGGGTAGGAACGTAGATCGACCGGTAAATTGAGAGCTTTGCCTTTTGGCTCAGCTCTCTCTTCACCACGACAGACCGGTGTAGCGTCCGCATCACTGCAGACGCCGCACCAACCCGCCTGTCCATCTTGCGTTCCATTCTTCCCTCACTCGTGAACAAGACCCTGAGGTACCTAAACTCCTCCACTTGAGGCAGGACCTCATCCACGACCTGCAGATGGCACTCCACCCTTTTCCGTGCGAGAACCATGGACTCGAACTTGGAGGTGCTGATTCTCATCCAAGCCTCTTCACACTCAGCTGCGAACCAATCCAGTGAGACTTGAAGGTCACGGCTCGATGAAGCCAACAGGACCACATCATCTGCAAAAAGCAGAGACCGAATCCTGCGGCCACCAAACCGAAACCTCTCAACGCCCTGGCTGCGCCTACAAATTCTGTCCATGAAAGTAGTGAACCCTCATTGGAAACGGGTCCGACTTATTGCCGGCAATGCGAACCAAACTCTGTCACTGGTCATACAGGGAACGAACCGCCTGGATTAGGTGGTCCGATACCCCATATTCCCGAAACACTCCCCACAGTATTCCCCGAGCAACACGGTTGAATGTCTTCTCCAAGTCCACAAAACACATGTAGAATGGTTGGGCAAACTCCCATGCACCCTCAAGAACCCTGCCGAGAGTAAAGAGTTGGTCCACAGTTCCACAACCAGGACGAAAACCACACTGCTCTTCCTGAATTCGAGATCCAACTATCCGGCGGATCCTCCTCTCCAGAATCCCTGAATAGACCTTACCGGGAAGGTTGAGGAGTGTGATCCTACGATAGTTAGAACACACCCTCTTGTCCCCCTTCTTGAAAAGCGAGACCACCACCCCAGTCTGCCAGTCCAGGGGAACCGACCCCGATGTCCACACGATGATGCAGAGTTGTGTCAACCAACATACGCCCACAGCATCCAGGGCCTTAAGGAACTTGGGGCGGATCTCATCCACCCCCGGGGCCTTGCCACCAAGGAGCTTTTTGACCACCTCGGTAACTTCAGCCCCAGAGATAAGAGAACACGTCTCAGAGTCCCCAGGCACTGCTTCCATGTTGGAAGACATGTCGGTGGGATTGAGGAAGTGTTCAAAGTATTCTCTCCACCGGTCCACAACATCTCGAGTCGAATTCAGCAGTACACAGTCACCACCATACACGGTGTTGACTGTGCACTGCTTCCCCGTCCTGAGACGGCGGATGGTGGTCCAGAATCTCATTTGAAGCCATTGATTTCCATGGCCTCTCCAAACTCCTCCCATGTCCGGATTTTTGCTCAGTGACTGCCAGAGGCGCAGACCGCTTGGCCTGCCAGGACCTGTCAGCTGCCTCCTGAGTCCCATGGGCCAAAACGCCCTGATAGGACTCTTTCTTCAGCTTGACGCCATCCCTCACCACTGATGTCCACCAACGGGTTCTGGGATTACCGTCACGACAGGCACCGACCTTACGGCCACAGCTCCTATCAGCCGCATCGACAATGGAGGCACGAAACATCGCCCAATCAGACTCAATGTCCGCTGCCTCCCTTGGAACATGGTCAATGCTCTACCAGAGGTGGCATTTGAAACTCCTTCTGACAGGGGACTCTGCCAGACGTTCACAGCAGACCCTCACAATGTGTTTGGGTCTGCCAGGTCTGACCGGCATCCTCCCCTACCATCAGAACCATCTCACCACCAGGTGGTGATCGGTTGACAGCTCCGCCCCTCTCTTCACCCGAGTGTCCAAAACATGTGGCCGCAAGTCTGATGACACAACCACAAACTCAATCGTCGAACTGCGGCCCAGAGTGTCCTGGTGCCAAGTGCACATGGGGACACCCTTATGCTTGAACATGGTGTTCGTTATAGACAATCCATGACGAGCACAGAAGTCCAATAACAAAACATCGCTCGAGTTAAGATCGGGGGGCTGTTCCTCCCAATCACACCTCTCCAGGTCTCACTGTCGCTGCCAACATGAGCGTTGAAGTCACCCAGCAGAACAAGGGAATTCCCCGAAAGAGCACTCTCTAGTACTTCCTCTAAGGACTCCAAAAAGGGCGGGTATTCTGAACTGCTGTTTGACGCATAAGCGCAAACAACGGTCAGATCCGCCCCCCGCATTGCTAAAGTTGCTGTACATTCTCTATGTTGTGCACAGGTATGTGGGCTCCCTCTTTTTGTATATTTGTGTTTAAACTACTCTTCAGTCGCCTTTTGGACTTCTGAGGAGAGGAAATGTGTGCATGAGACACATTGCTAAAGTTGCTGTACATTCTGTATGTTGCGCAGAGAGTAAACGCCCACTCTGGCTGGCAAGAGAATTGCAGCCAGCCAATTCTCCTACTCAGTCACCACAACAAATAACACGACGCAGAGTTTATTTTTAGCCAGTGTCAGCTCAGACCGGCTGCATACAGTATATATATTATATACAGTATCTATATATTGCATGTTTGTCACACTTAAGGAATACTCAGATTGATCTGCCAATGATCAAAATCGTCCAATTTCGATAAAAAAAAGCATGAAATCGGCATATGCCTTTCAACAATGATTATAAAAACCAATCACCTCCGGCTCGTACCATTGTGGCATGCAGTTTGTAGAGAGCAGCTCCACTTTAAAAAGCTTTAATTTAATACAACATTTGAAGAACTAACTTGACAAAGAATGGGTAGTTTGAGGCTCACGATGCGATCAGTCAAACGGCAGCTCATGTAGCCAAAACGCTGGACAGCGATCGCTCATGATTGTAACTGTCAGAAGCAAATAACCCAACAAATAATTGAATTAATCGGACTAGATGGCCAACCTCCCTCAGCGGTGGAAGACACGGGTTTGCCCTCTGCTCGCTCACTGGGAGCACAGCTGCATGATACATGGAAAATCCTATTGTTCACTTTTTACGTAGGGCCATGTTGGTTTAGATTTTGGATGCAGTTTCCTTTAAAAATTGCATTTTGTGTTGTTATTGACTACGATATACATTTGTTTGATGATCTGAGACATTCAAGTGTGACAAACATGCAAACAAAATAAGCTATCAGGAAGGGGCAAGCCCTTTTTCACACCACCCGGTGTGTGTGTGTGTGTGTGTGTGTGTGTGTGTGCGTGTGTGTGTAAAAAGACGACAGTGAATTGAATAAGTCAAATAATACTGAAAACACATTAAATAAACAGGGGGTCAAATATTTTCTTTATGTCTGTATAAAACCCAATCTGATGTCAGTTTTAGCTTGCTACTCAGAAATTCACATTGTCAAGGGTTACGTCAGCTCATTTGCACATACACTTCCATTCAGTTTTATTTACAGTGTGCGTGGACTACGCTGGTTACATCTATATGTGTCATTACTCTTACACACGACTTACTATGCAGGCATTTAAATACTCCATTTCATGATTAAAAAGTACAAGTCAAATAATATAGCTGGAGAGCATTTTTTCAAGCACATCAATAATGCCAGTGTTTTAAAGCAGGTCAAAGTAGAGCGTTAATGATAGCACAGGGAGTCACGAGTATAGCAAAGACAAACAAAACATGTGCCTTCTTACCCGTCTCGGCCTTTGCTGATGATTTTCACCTCAAAGTAGTAAACGCCGCAAGCCGCCGGGATGGGGTGAGTGGCCCGGACAGATGCCGCGTCTTTTGGTGTCTTGCCATGACCTTCGGGAGAGAGAGACCATGATGATGCCACAGTTTTTCTTATACACTCATATGTATGTATGTATACATGAGCCCTCTTTTCTATGCTGATGTCAATGTTTGGGGAAAGAGCCGGACAGGAATGGTACAGACAGATCACAATACATTACTACTCATTATACTACAATGACTCTCTCACTGTGTGCATTGTTCTCTCATCCCATCCTCATCCGTATCACTGTTTCACATTCACAAATGACATACACATCTGTTGTGTAAAAAAGTAAAAAGTCTAGTGACTGTTTTTGGAGACTGACACAGAAGAGACTGCCCATATGAAAGCAACTAGAGGCAGATACATCATCTCTGTGACACACAAAAAAACAACAAATAGGAACAATAGACGAAAGTTTATTTGTATTTCTAATAGGGATGTCAGTCGATTCAAATGTTTAATCATGATTAATCACATTTTGTCCACAGGTGACTATTAATAGCAGATAGAAAGAAGTTTTTAACTGTAATAAGTAGGGATGTAAATCTCTTTATGGTAAACAATTCGATATGCATCTAAATACAATTCCAAAACAATATATTTTAAAAACAGAACGGTTCAATATGATTTGTTGTAGAGTGCAAACAATACATTCATTCTTTTTCTATATCGCTTATCCTTATTAGGGTCGCAGGTATGCTGGAGCCTATCACAGCTGACTTTGGGCGGGAGGCGGGGTACACCGTGGACTGGTCGGCAGTCAATTGCAGGACCCATATATACAAACCAAGACATACAACCATTCACACCAATGGACAATTTAGAGTCGCCAATCAACCTAACATGCATGTTTTTGGAATGTGGGAGGAAACCAGAATACCCGTAGAAAACCCACGCACCCACGGGGAGAACATGCAAACTCCACACAGAGATGCCCAACGGATATTCGAACCCAGAACCTCCTGACTGTGAGGCCAACGTGCTACTCATTTATCCACCGTGCGGCCGCAAACGATGACATTAATCTTACATTATTAATAAATGAAAAAGCCCATTCTATAAAAGTGGCATTCTTACAGTATTTTCAAATGTGTAGAAAAGCACATCACATCCATGTGATGCATGTTGTTAGGGAGGGTATGTGAGTATGTTAGGGAGGGAAGTAATTGTAATTTCTTTCAAAACTATATTTCTTACAAGAAATGAACATAAGAAGTGTATTGCATGGAGTTGTATTTAAAATTCGATATGGGCGCCAGCATTCACCACCAGTTTCTCAAGCTGTCTGGAAACCGCATTAACTGATTTCACAGGGAACTCTTGTGGGATGGAGGACATGACTTCTCGTATCCGCCCTTCAAGTTTTTCCAAAGTCGTTAGTTGAACCCCAAAGAAAGGAGCAGGGTGTTAAGTCATGACTTCTGGCTGGCCATTGATGTGGACCACGACGACCTATCCATCTACTAGGGCAGTTGGCATTCAGCCATTCATGGACAATAATAAAATGTGGAGGAGCGCCATGTTGCATGAAAATTAAATCTTCAATATTCTCCCAAGTAGTGATAACTGGTCAGATTTCATTTCTCAGCATAGTGAGGTACCTTTTGGCCTTCATGGTATCGCAAAGGATGAAGGGACCCACAATTCTGTCCAAAGTAATTCCATACCATACCGTTACCTTGGGCCGATTCTGCATTTTTGTCAGAGATAATACGAGGATCTTTTCCTTCCTTTTTTTTAATTTTTTTTTGTAAATTATTTTTAATTTTTTATTTCTTTTTTTTTTTTTATTTTTTTTAATTTTTTTAAAAATGTTTATACAACATATTAATACATTATTTATTATTATTACTATTATAAGTATTTTAAAATAGGGAGTTACTTTTCAATCATCCTGTATATATTAATAATAAAAAAATAATGTGAAAATAGCTTCAAACATCAAATTTTAAGTAAATGAATATACATTTTGGGAATATGGGTTATTGTTTTCTTCTAAAAATATTATATATAGTTAGAAATCCCCACTTTTTGCATATTTAATGTGAGCGGTGACTTGTCCCACTTTACAATTATCTTTGATAGCATTGGTCATTATATTATTTTGAGAGGATAATTTGCCGTTGTGGAGAACACTGTATTTCCGTGCACAATTCATTTATTTATTATATATCTATTGGGTAGCAGGCATGTCAAAAAATGCGAACGTAGCGGCAGGCAGACAAGGTAATCGTAAGTATTTCTCAGATTGGCTTAAGTGAGCTGTACAATGTTGTTCACAGCCACGTTGAGAAGCTAATTGCTGATGCTGTATTGATGAGCTTCACAAAATGTGTTAATTCCACGACAGGAGATATGTTATCTTACACATATCGGTAGATATCTGAATCGGAAACCAACCGTTGGACAATATCAACATATTGGATGTCAGCAAAAAAGCCAATATCAGACAGCTCTCATATCAAATGTGTACTGTACAGACTAAACCCAAAATCGAAAATTGCACTAAAATGGAAAGAAGTGAAGCATATAAGCAGAGTACAACAAATTCATACATGTTGGCAGATCTAATACAGGTCTAATACTCAAAGTCCTCCCTGCCTCTCACAATGTGGGCCGAGAGTCGAACAGGACATACGCACGTTAATCGCACGTCAAATAAAGGCGTTGAAGTGTTTACTTTGACAAACCTAATTTCTAAACATACTTGTTTTACATTTGATGTTATTTAGTCACTTTTTTGTCTCTCCCACAACATTTTTCCTCTTTCCTCCAGCATCCAATGCAATTCCAAGCACATGTCATGACACATTATGCAAATTAGGCTACATGTAGAGCAGTACCACAAATGCAATTGCAGTCCTGTGGGAAACACTGCCTCACCCTCAGTTGCCCCCTAGAGTAGGGATGGAACCAATGAGAGCATTTGATCATCAAATAAACCCAACTGTTATGAAGGTTTTTTTATATTATTAACAAACCAAAAGGACATGCAATTATACTCTTGAATACACTTGC
This sequence comes from Oostethus manadensis, assembly GCA_024372805.1. Lineage (NCBI taxonomy): Eukaryota > Metazoa > Chordata > Actinopteri > Syngnathiformes > Syngnathidae > Oostethus > Oostethus manadensis. The sequence goes on along the minus strand of QODF01000022.1, from coordinate 2,092,411 downwards.
GCTTCATTTTGTTGCATTTTGCTGGTTTTAGTTTCAGGTTCAGTGCGTACAGTACAGATAAATAAATAGATATTAGTTTATTTGAAATCGGGGGTGGGGTGAAAAAATTTTTTGTCCCCTGGGGGGAGTGAGGCATGATAGAAATTGAGACCCACTGATCTAGAGGAACACACCCAGGAAGCACATTTAGTCCAACAGTAGCTTTGCTGAGGGTGTTCTTCAGCAAGCTTCACGATAACTTTGCTGCAAGGCATCTATGCATCATCAAGGACCACCTGAGTGTCAGCAAAGACATTACCCAGTAGGACATGTTGAGACGCGAACAACACCTGAAGACTTATCACATTAACTGCATTTCCTGACAGTTAGCCTCCAGTGCTACATTAGCCTACCATGAGACCGTATTGCTTTGTGGCTTTTAGCTAACGTCACATGATGACATCGTTCGTTTATCTAATAAAGTCAAATGGTGATTTGAGAGTATTTCTGGCCTTGGCGATTACATCAGACAGTGGCAATGCGGCCAGGAAGGTAACGAGCTGTGAAAATGGAAGCTGCTGGCCTAGCCTACTTTGTTTTTAGCCTCGTCGACAGCATCAGGCTTCCATCAACGGGCTAATGTTCGCGATGAGCCGCCATACCTTTATAGTGCACACGAAGGTTGTTCTGCGACAGCCCGATGTAGCTAAACTTGTCCTTCGGGCTCCAGGAGCGAGGCAGCGGGGTCTCGTTTTCATTGACGGCTGGGTAGAGCCGTCGGAGCCGCCGGTTGAGCTCTTTTTCTTGCTCGTTGAGAGCAGAGTCTCCGTGAACAACCACCGACATGAGGAAGCCGCAGCCTGCCGACTGTCCCGACATGGCTACAACACGACTGCTTGCTAAAGTGGCTTGTCAGCAGCAAGCCACAGCTTCTTGTGTCAGTCAAGTTTAGGCAGCAAAGCTAGCTAGCGTTGCTAGCTATGCTAACTGGCTCCGCTGGCCGCAGAGAAGCAGCCAGAGCTGGTTGGTCTAGCAGCTAGCCTGGCTAACGTTAGCTTGGCCACCAAAGGCAAAGCGATCGTTGAAAACTACTCAGGTTGACATTAGCGGACAAAGGAGACAGTCACTGGAAGAAGACACGCTGCCACAGCGGATGGCAAGCAGGTGAATGAAATGCGAAATGGAGGTCGGATCCAAGTGTAAAACAGCGTTTAAAGCCAAGCGATGAGAAAAGTCTCAACGCGCACAAACAGCCCAGGTCTTTTGTTTGTTGTCGGAGCCTTATTCTGGCATCCGATTGGCTGACAGCTGCCCCTCTCACTTCCGGTTTGTCAGGCGAGGTAAACAGTGAGGACATGAAGACAGATGATGGGCATTCTTACACACTAGACAACGGTGTCGTCATCGTCACTTTATTTACTTAGCCGTGTCGTCATCTGCATTCATCATCGACAAACGCTGACAATATGGTGACTTTATGATGACTTTAAACGTTACATTCATGCACTGTTCATATTCAAAGTTATTCTACTGCCTGTAATATATATAAAATGCATTTATCTTGTTATTTGTAATTATCTATATTAGCTATATATATTAGCACTTGTTTTCTATTTCTTCTACTTATTTAGACAGATACTTCATTAAGCTCCAAAAGAAATTCATTCATTTTCTATGCCGCTTATCCTCATTAGGATCTCGGGCAAAAGAAATTCATATTTATTTTTTCCTTTCTTTCATCACCACATATGTTATCTTACTGGAAATTACTGTATTATCAATTCATTTTTCTCCCTATTACAAAATAGACAACTAAACACAGTAAGTAAAACATGAATTACTGTAAGTGTCAGCATGTTAAACACATGGTGAGAATGAGCTTTGCTTCTTTTCAGATTAGTTAAATTGTGTACACATGGGATGCTCTCTAACGTAACTTGTTAAACATGTCTGAAACAAATAAACCATAGCATCAGATTTGAAATGATAACAAGAAGATATATCATAGTTTTAATGCTTGTGTTTTACCACAGTAAGTAGCACTGGACACATCTTTGCAGGCAACATGTGGGAATGTTGATTGCATCACTAATAAGGAATGATGTGACGTTCCTGTGGGCAGGAAAGGAGAGCAGTGCTGGTCACTTTAAAAACATCATCTTAACAGCGGAACAAGGACAAAATGTACTGGGAACATTTCCGCACAGTTTGTTTTAAGTCCCGTTTGCTTGCTGAGATGGGTGGAGTTTAACCACTCAGCCACAGGGATGGGAAATGGACCTCAAAACGTGTAATTTTTGCGGCCATGTTGTGCATTTTCTGCTATTTATATTGTGGACTTTCAAGCATCTTTCATCACACGACTTTACTATTACTTAACATTATTATGTCATTATCTCTTGTTAAAGTCTTCTCTCGAACCAAACAAAAGAATGAGTCAAGTGTGGATTGTTAGGGTCATCGGTGTCATTTGTTAGGTCACATGACTCACTGCAGTGCAGGACCATAACACTGCCCTCTAGTGGTACAGTCCGGTACTGAGCGGCAGGAAGTAGCTCAGAAGTGAGTGTCCAGTCACTTCATATTTTAAAAACCATCCCAAGTGACGAAAACTGTTTTAAGATTTTCAGCCAAAACATATGACACACACTAAGATAGAAATAACCTTTTGGTGTTAGACTAAACATGTACTAAACAAAAACAACACCTTCTATAAAATTCTGTTGACTTCTACTGTGGAAAGACTGTCCTAATCAGGGGTTGGTACAGTGGGCCTAAAAGGCTCAAAGAGATTTTAGTAGACGTAGACTAATGGGTGCGACCTACAGTAAACTTCAGGTGCAAATACTTGCTAGCATCCTACGCTACATGCAGACTCCCCCCATTGGTCCCACTATGCCGGCATACACTTCCAGACCTCCTGGCAGACACACTGGCATAAGCCGTAGACCAAAACCATGACCAGGCTGGCAGGGACCAGGCTGACCAGCAGCACCCCAATGGTGGTCTGCTGCATGATGAGCAGGTAGACCCCCATGGGCAGTGAGCTGAAGTAGAGCAAACTCAGCATCCACACAAGTGCCCGAGCCGAGGTTTGGCACAGGAGGGTGGCGCAGTTCCACAAGGTCCCCCTGTGTGTGATGGATGCCATAGAGTCCTGGCTGGTTGAGTGGTTTGTGGAATGGGGTCCACGTGGCCGGTGCAGGGAATCCTGGCTAGGGGAGAGAGGTGGGGGAGGCTCCATGATGGTGATGACCACAATGTTAGGAGAGCCTCGGAAGGAGGAGTAAGCAGAAAGGTCTCCCCTTCTTATGGTGTCTAAGTTTCTCGGGTCCAGCAGCAGTTCTGTGGTGGATTCCTGGTGGTATTGAAGGTTCATGTGATTCCTGCTTTGCAGAGCCAACATGGCCACCAGGTTGCAGTCGTCTGGTAGGCTGCTCGGCGCCTCTTCCTGCAGGGTGGTGACGTAGCGGCAGAAGGGGCACACCACGATACTGGGAAGTGACTGTCCCAGGTCTTGGATCTTTCCAAGACATTTGGCACACAGGCGGTGACAGCATTCCAGCACCTTTGGCCTGCGACCACCCAGGTTGTAGGCACAGTAGCAGATCTTACACTCCAGCTCCTCATGGTTACCAATGTCCCGAGTGGTCTTCACTTCAATCATCTTAGCCCAATGTCTAACTTGACCAAAGATCAACAGGAGATTTCTACCAGCTGTGGTCCAGGCTCAGCCAGGGGGCACCCTGGCTATGCCCCCTTCCTATTCATGAAGACAATTGCGGACTTCTGTGGAGCTTTCAAGATCATGGTGCTGGTCCTGAAAGGGTGTGAGAAAGATACCAGAAGCCCTTGGAGAGGTCTCTAGCCAGAAGGTCCCTGTCCCTGAGCAGGTCGAGGTTCTGAGCTTGTTTGGAGCTGAAGACCTTTCAAGGGGGAGCTTGCAGGCGAGCGTGTGATGCAGAGAGATAACTGTTAACACAGCAACAAGAGAACAAGGCAAGGACAACAAAGCCCAGCTTGTGCAAACCAGTGCTGGAATTTTCGAGCCGGATCTTTTCTTGCACAGTGAAATTCAGTCCAATTAGTGACTGACACACATCTCTGACCTCCTGTCTTTGTGAGGACAGCCCATCACCTTTTCAGTTACAAAACACACATTTGAAAACACAATCATTGAAAACAAACAACATGAAATCAACCATTTCAATTGTTTGAGCACTTTTCAGTAAAATATGTTTATTGACTGGTTCCATCTAGTGGCTGGTGCATAGTGTATTTTTACTATTACACATTGATCCATTGCGGTGGGTACAGAGAATGTGCATTGCCGTTTGGAGAAGAACTGAGCAGAAGTGGAGCAGGTCATTGTTCATGAACACAATCCAGTACCAGGTTGACATCTTGAAACAAGTACAAAACATCAAAATGGGTCATCTTCTGTCTGAGTCAGTCTGACTGACCACATTGTATTCCTACTACTGTCAATCTGCTTCTGCTTATGCTTGGGAAGGATATTGGAGGAGTAGTAATAATGACAACAATCATGATTAACATTCAGATAAGAATGCTTTGCATGGCTGATTGAAATGTTGGGTTTTCAGAAATAAAACACAAATATTGCAGGTCATATAATAATACAAGTTGAATTTGGTTAGAATTCTTGACTAGAACTCTAAATTTAACTTCACCTCTTGTTTTTTAGTTTATCTACAAATGACAATAATCACCTTAATCCCTTCAGAACGTTCTCATTTCTTAGCAGCATTCAACTTCCGGTAATGGTTTATTTTGAAAAGCCCCCACCGGAACTGGAATGCTTAACCAGGTGAATCTGACGCGGGCGTGTAGAGGAGTGGAGCTGCGCGGCAGAGGTCTGTACTTGTGATGCTGGGAAACAAGGAAGCAGGGAGCTCTGCCGGCGGGGCTCCAAGCCGCAGTCCCTGTAGGGAGCAGGCGCCTCCAGGCTGGTCTGGGGGTTCCCTCTGCGGCCTGGTGGACTGGAAGCGGAGACCATACAGGACTTCAGCCTTGTTTGCTGCAGTCAACACAGTACTGTGGTGAGTAACCAGCAACATGACGCAGCCATTGACCACAAGGCAGCTTATCTCTTTATATCTTCCTGTATCTTCTCTCTGTAATAACACGTTGATGTCAATATTTATTCATTCACTGGCTTTTTATATAGCGTTTCTATATTTATGAAATTGAACAATCAACTAAACCAGTCGTGTAGATAGACTTTTTGGTTCACTTATGGAGCACTTATGCCTTATTGTTATTTTGAAATCATTAGGATCAATACCCCACCTTTCTCCTGAAGTCAGCTGGGATACCCTAGTGGGGGTAATTGGCATAGGAAACAGATGGCTGTATGGTTAGAATTGATAACACATTTAGTAGACTGTTGACTGTATACTAAATATTGTAGCAGTCCTGTTAAATAGATTCCTTGATGAAACAATACATCTACTACTAGGTTGGTGGCCTTTAGCACTTTGCGGACCTACACCCTTGTTGCTCTTCTGCTGGCCCTGGTGGTCATCATGGCAACCATCAGAGATGTTGTTGTCCGCTACACATCCAAAGGTACTGTAACTGTTCACTTGCCAAAAGTCCAGAATCCGTGTTTCCCATACCTGTATTTATTTGTGGTGGCTTGCCACAAATACATTTGGACCGCTACAAAACAGATTTGATAAACACATTATAATGGGAGTAAAAGTAACTTGGCATTCCATTCCCTTCATACTGTAGATGGCATTCTAACTCTGCTTTTTGACACACCTCATACACACCTGGTCTGCCTAAGAATATGTAGTATGAGGGATCAGTGTTGCCACCTTAGCGGCTTAGCAAGTATACCCCTTGTAGATTCATAAAAGTGACTTTTCCTGGTCTTATTGGAGACGTAGGGAGGCTAACACGAAAGCACGTATTGCTCTTCCTATCAAGCAGCCCCCTGCATCTCAACGCACTCACATCAAACAGCCCAAAAAGAAGAACGTTGATTCATACGTATTTTTCTATGCACATTTTTTCTATACATATTTGCTTTGCTTTTTGCTCACTTTTTGTCTCCCAGCAGCATCCATAAACATTACATGTGCCATGGCCATCCATCCATTTTCCTCCTCTTATCCGGGTCCGGGTCGCGGGGGCAGCAGCTTCAGTAGGGAAGTCCAGACTTCCCGGTCCCCAGCGACCTCTTCCAGCTCCACGGGGAGGACACCAAGGCGTTCCCAGGCCAGCTGTGAGACATAGTCCCTCCAGCGTGTCCTAGGTCTTCCCGGGGGCCTTCTCCCGACTGGGCATGCCCGAAACACCTCATCAGGGAGGCGCCCGAGAGGCATCCGGACTAGATGCCTGAGCCACCTCAACTGGCTCCTTTCGATGTGAAGGAACAGCGGCTCTACTGTGAGCTCCTCCCGGATGACCGAGCTCCTCACCCTATCTCTTAGGGTGAGTCCAGCCTCCCTGACCTGAACCTGTGCGGTGTGTTGTTGCTGGACTTCTTCAATTGGCCATGGCCAGGCCATGGCCAATTAACGCAAATTAGACTATGACATCCGCTGCCCCCAACCCCCAACCCACCACCACAAATAGATGCCAGTACTGTGGCAAACACAAATTTGGTCAATCTAATCCGTCAAATAGTCATACAGTGGTGTGAAAAACGATTTGCCCCCTTCCTGACTTTTTATTCTTTTGCATGTTTGTCACACAAAATGTTTCTGATCATCAAACACATTTTAATATTAGTCAAAGATAACACAAGTAAACACAAAATGCAGTTTTTAAATGAAGGTTTTCATTATTTAGGGAGAAGAAAATCCAAACTCACATAGCCCTGTGTGAAAAAGTAATTGCCCCTGCACCTAATAACTGGTTGGGCTACTCTTAGCAGCAATAACTGCAATAAAACGTTTGCGATAACTTGCAACAAGTCTTTTACAGTGCTATGGAGGAATTTTGGCCCACTCATCTTTGCAGAATTGTTGTAATTCAGCTTTATTTGAGGGTTTTCTAGCATAAACCGCCTTCTTAAGGTCATGTCACAGAATCTCAATGGGATTCAGGTCAGGACTTTGACTAGGCCACTCCAAAGTCTTCATTTTGTTTTTCTTTAGCCATTCAGAGGTAGATTTGCTGGTGTGTTTTGGGTCATTGTCCTGCTGCAGCACCCAAGATTAGTTGACGAACAGATGGGCGGACATTCTCCTTCAGGATTTTTTGGTAGACAGTAGAATTCATGCTTCCATCTATCACAGCAAGCCTTGCAGGTCCTGAAGCAGCAAAACAACCCCAGACCATCACACTACCATTCAATTCCATTTTCTTCCGCTTATCCGGGTCCGGGTTGCGGGGGCAGCAGTATCAGTAGGGATGTCCCGGTCTCCGGCGACGTCTTCCAGCTCCACCGGGAGAACACCAAGGCGTTCCCAGGCCAGCTGTGAGACATAGTCCCTCCAGCGTGTCCTAGGTCTTCCCGGAGGCCTTCTCCCGGCTCTACTCTGAGCTCCTCCTGGATGGCCGAGCTCCTCACCCTATCTCTTAGGGTGAGTCCAGCCACCCTACAAAGGAAACTCATTTCCGCCGCTTGTATCCGCGATCTCGTTCTTTCGGTCATGACCCATAACTCATGACCATAGGTGAGGGTGGGAACGTAGATCGATCGGTAAACAGAGAGCTTTGCCTTCCGGCTCAGCTCTCTCTTCACCACGACGGTCCGGTACAGCGACCGCATTACTGCAGACGCTGCACCGATCCGTCTGTCGATCTCACGCTCCAACCTTCCCTCACTCGTGAACAAGAACCCGAGATACTTGAACTCCTCCACCTGAGGCAAGACCTCACTCCCAACCCGGAGGGTACAGTCCACCCGTTTCCGACTGAGAACCATGGCCTCGGATTTGGAGGTGCTGAGTCTCATCCCAGAAGCTTCACACTCAGCTGCAAACCGCTCCAGTAAACGCTGAAGGTCACAGCCTGATGAGGCCATAAGGACCACATCGTCTGCAAATAGCAGAGACGAGATCCTAAGGTCACCAAGCTGGACTCCCTCAACACCTTGACTGCGCCTAGAAATTCTGTCCATGAAGATTATGAACAGAATCGGTGACAAAGGGCAGCCTTGGCGGAGGCCAACGTTCACCGGAAACAAGCT
>QODF01000022.1:1921721-2083599 GCA_024372805.1 Oostethus manadensis | reverse complement strand
TTCGCACAGAAGTCCAGCAACAACACACCGCACGGGTTCAGGTCAGGGAGGCCGTTCCTCCCAACCACGGCCCTCCAAGTCACACTGTCATTGCCCACATGGGCGTTGAAGTCTCCCAGTAGAACTATGGAGTCACCAGCTGGGGTGCTCTCCAAAACCCCTCTGATAGACTCCAAGAAGGCTGGGTACTCTGAACTGCTGTTCGGTGCGTACGCACAAACCACAGTCAGGACCCTTTCCCCAGCCCCTAAGGCGTAGGGAAATAACCCTCTCGTTCACCGGGGCTGACTCCAGCACAGAGGCACCAAGCCGGGGGGATAATAATAAGCCCACACCAGCTCGCCGCCTCTCCCCTGCAGCAACTCCAGAGAAGAACAAGGTCCAGACCCTCTCAAGGAATTTGGTTCCAGAGCCCAAACTGTGGGTTGAGGTGAGTCTGACTATATCTAGTCGGAATCTCTCCGCCTCTTCCACAAGCTTGGGGAGAGAAGTGACATTCCATGTCCCAAGAACCAGATTTGGCCGCCGAAGACCAGGTCGCACCGACACCCGTCCTCGACCACTTCCCAAATCGCATTGCACCGGACCCTTATGCTTGCCCCTGCAGGTGGTGGGTCTGCGGGGGGACACCATCACACTACCACCACCATTTTTTACTGTTGGTATGATGTTCTTTTTATGAAATGCTGTGTTATTTTTACGCCAGATGCAAACGGGACACGCACCTTCCAAAAAGTTCCACTTTTGTCTTGTCAGGATAACAAGATAGTTTTCCAAAAGTCTTGGCAGTCATGGAGATGTTTTTTTTAGCAAAATTAAGACGAGCCTTAATGTTCTTTTTGCTTAATAGTGGTTTGCGTCTTCGAACTCTGCCATGCAGGCCGTTTTTGCCCAGTCTCTTTCTTATTGTGGAGTCATGAACACTGATCTGATCTGATGTGAGGCCTGCAGTTCTTTAGATGTTGCCCTGGGATCTTTTGTGACCTCTCGGATGAGTTGTCTGCACTCTTGGGGTAATTTTCAGAGGCCGGCCACTCCTGGGAAGGTTCACCACTGTTCATGTTTTTGCCATTTGTGGCTAATGGCTCTCACTGTGGTTCGCTGGAGTCCCAAAGCTTTAGAAATGGCTTTATAACCTTTACCAGACTGATAGATCTCAATTACTTTTGTTCTCATTTGTTCCTGAATTTCTTTGGATCTTGGCGTGATGTCTAGTATTTGAGGTGCTTTTGATCTACTTCTCTGTGTCAGGTAGCTCCTGTTGAAGTGATTTCTTGATTGAAACAGGTGTGGCAGTAATCAAAATTGAATTCAGGTGTGATAAACCACAGTTGTTATTTTTTAACAAGGGGGGCAATCACTTTTTCACACAGGGCCATGTAGACCTGGAGTTTTTTTCTTCCCTTAATAACGTAAACCTTAATTTAAAAACTGCATTTTGTGTTCAATTATGTTTTCTTTGAATAATAGTTAACTATTTTTTATGAGAAGAAACATTTAAGTGTGACAAACATGCAAAACAATAAAAAGTCAGGAAGGGGGCAAATTTTTTTTAACATCACTGTAAAATCCATTTAGAACAGGGGTTTCAAACACGTGCCATGGAGGGCCGAGACCCTGCAGGTTTTCTTTCCAGCCGGTCACTAAAGCGGTTGATTTTAATGATCAACACCCTCTTCAATTAGAGGGAAGGACCTCATCAATTAAAGTACCTCCTTTAGTGACAGGCTGGAAAGAAAACTTGCACTGTCTCGGTCCTCCATTGGACGAGTTTGATACATCTGACTTAGAACTTAAAGCCTGGTCCGCTTAACTCTGACCTTCTGCTAATGTTCTTTACAGCAACTCACTTGTGGAGCAGCATGTCAACAAGGTAAGAAGATGCTCAACTCTCATGACATACACACACATAGTCAAGTCTTACCTGAGGTGGGCAAAGTTTATCCAAAGTAAGATGTTGTCGTTGTGCAGTCTCATCATCTCATCCAAAAAAAAAACAGCTTTTTTGTGTAAATGTGAGGAAAATGTTCTGGGTTCCCACCTAGAAAACGTAGGGAAAATCTAACTAAAAGTCTACGTACGCGAAACCCAAAGTGTGTGTAACGGACAAAAGTATTCAGATCTACAACAAGTTGAGTACGCACACATTCGTGCAGTTTGGGGTTCAGAGATTTCACCTGGAGTAGAAATGTGCATACGCAACTCCGCCACTAGTTACGCCCTTTCCACGCCTCCACTTCACCATCAAAGGTCAATGCAAAATAGTTCATGAATGTAGTATCTATATTTAAAAACCCTTGGTTGTATTGTAATTACGGCTGGTGGGAAGACAACAAGGATGAAGACGCTGGCTTGCACAGAAATGGAGGTGGTAATAGTGGAAGAAAAATCTCTGAAAAGACAATAACATAAAATAAAGATTGAGTAACAGCACTTCTGCTGTTTTCTGTGTGAATGATGGAGCAGGACCCATTTTTATTTTTAGTGAGCATGTTTCTACTTTTTTTGTAATTGATACCAAATTTGAGATAAAGCTCAGGAAAATCATTTTTATTTAATCTAAATATGGATGCAAAGACTCAAAATATGGAGGAAGTTATGTCGAAAATGAATTGCTCTAATTCCAGATGGATATTTGAAATATTTTTTGCTTAATGTTGACATTAACACCATCAAACTATTACGTATATTTTAATTATTTTATGAGGAACTAATGTTGGTTATATCAAAGCACAACAAAAGAAAAGCCCATTTTTTTGTGAAAAAGGCACAGCCCTGAACCTATCCAGACATAAATTCTGTGCATGGTAAATAAATGTTGGTATTGATGACATACTTGACATATGCAACTATTATTACATATTTTTGGATAAATTGTCCAAAGAAAATTGAGAAACGGGCACTAGAAACTCGGTGTCTTGTAAATTTAAACCCTATAGACATAATAATAATAATAAAAAATTGTATTTATATAGCGCTTTTCAAGACACTCAAAGACATGTTACAAAACATTAAAGAATAAAAACAGCACAAAATTTACAGTATAAAATCAAACCATCCATCTATTCTCCTCCGCTTATCCGGGTCGCGGGGGCAGCAGCCCCAGCAGGGAAGTCCAGACCTCCCGGTCCCCAGCGACCTCTTCCAGCTCCACCGGGAGGACACCAAGGCGTTCCCAGGCCAGCTGTGAGACAAAGTCCCTCCAGCGTGTCCTAGGTCTTCCCCGGGGCCTTCTCCCAGCTGGGCATGCCCGAAACACCTCACCAGGGAGGCACCCAGGAGGCATCCGGACTAGATGCCCGAGCCACCTCAACTGGCTCCTCTTGATGTGAAGGAGGTTGTCAAGTTCCTCACCCTATCTCTTAGGGTGAGTCCAGCCACCCAACGGAGGAAACTCATTTCCGCCGCTTGTATCCGCGATCTCATTCTTTCAGTCATGACCCATAACTCATGACCATAGGTGAGGGTGGGAACGTAGATTGATCGGTAAACAGAGAGCTTTGCCTTCCGGTTCAGCTCTCTCTTCACCACGACGGTCCGGTACAGCGACCGCATTACTGCAGATGCTGCACCGATCCGTCCGTCGATCTCACGCTCCAACCTTCCCTCACTCGTGTACAAGAACCCGAGATACTTGAACTCCTCCACCTGAGGCAAAACCTCACTCCCAACCCGGAGGGTACAGTCCACCCGTTTTCCGACTGAGAACCATGGCCTCGGATTTGGAGGAGCTGAGTCTCATCCCAGAGGCTTCACACTCAGCTGCAAACCTCTCCCGTAAACGCTGAAGGTCATAGCCTGATGAGGCCTTAAGGACCACATCGTCTGCAAATAGCAGAGACGAGATCCCAATGTCACCAAGCTGTACTCCCTCATCGGCTTAACTGCGCCTAGAAATTCTGTCCATGAAGATTATGAACAGAATCGGTGACAAAGGGCAGCATTGGCGGGGGCCAACGTTCACCGGAAACAAGCTGAACTTACTGCTGACAATGCGAACCAGGCTCCTGCTTCGATTGTACAAGGACCGAATGGCACGTAGTAGCGGGCCACCAATCCCGTACTCCCGGAGCACCCCCCACAGGACACCACGAGGGACACGTTCGAATGCCTTTTCCAGATCTACAAAGCACATGTAGACCGGTTGGGCAAACTCCCACATACCCTCCAGTACCCTTGCAAGGGTGTAGAGCTGGTCCAGTGTTCCGCGCCTGGGACGAAAATCACATTGCAGCTCCTGTAACCAAGGTTCGACTAACGGTCGTACCCTTCTCTCCAGCACCCTGGAGTAGACTTTCCCAGGGAGGCTGAGGAGTGTGATCCCCCTATACTTGGAACACACCCTCCGGTCACCCTTTTTATAAATGGGCACCACCACCCCGCTCTGCCAGTCCAGAGGTACTGTTCCTGACTTCCATGCAATGTTGTAGAGGCGTGTCAACCAACACAGTCCCCCAACATCCAGAGCCTTGAGGAATTCCGAGCGGAACTCGTCTACCCCCGGAGCCTTGCCATTGGGGAGTGATTTAACTACCCCAATTACCTCAGCCACGGTGATAGAACTGTCCACGTACGTATCCTCAGACTCTGCTTCCTCTACGGAAGGCATGTCAGTGGGATTGAGCCTCACTGAACTCCTTCCACACCTGAGTTTTTGCCACGACCACCGCTGAATCCGCGTGCCGCTTGGCCTGCCAATACCTGTCAGCTGCTTCGGGAGTCCCGCAAGCCATCCATGCTTGATAGGACTCTTTCTTCAGCTTAACAGCAGACCTAACCCCTGGTGTCCACCATCGAGTTCGGGGCTTGCCACCACGACTGGCACCACCTTGCGGCCGCAACTACAACTGGCTGCCTCAGCAATCAGGGCACAGAATACGGCCCATTGAGACTCAATATCCCGGTCCTTCCTTGAGATGCGGGCAAAGCTCTGCCGGAGATGAGAGTTGAAGACGAACGGGAGACTCTGCCAAACGTTCCCAGCACACCCTCACTACGCGTTTGGGTCTGCCAGGTCTGTCCGGCATCTTTCCCCGCCATCTAATCCAACNGAACTCCTCCACCTGAGGCAAGACCTCACTCCCAACCCGGAGGGTACAGTCCACCCGTTTCCGACTGAGAACCATGGCCTCGGATTTGGAGGTACTGAGTCTCATCCCAGAAGCTTCACACTCAGCTGCAAGCCGCTCCAGTAAGCGCTGAAGGTCACAGCCTGATGAGGCCATAAGGACTTCATCGTCTGCAAATAGGAGAGACGAGATCCTAAGGTCACCAAGCTGGACTCCCTCAACGCCTTGACTGCGCCTAGAAATTCTGTCCATTAAAATTATGAACAGAATCGGTGACAGCCTTGGCGGAGGCCAACGTTCACCGGAAACAAGCTCGACGTACTGCTGGCAATGTGAACCAGGCTCCTGCTTCGATTGTACAAGGACCGAATGGCACGTACTAGCGGGCCACTAATCCTGTACTCCCGGAGCACCCCCCACAGGACACCACAAGGGACACGGTCGAATGCCTTTTCCAAGTCTACAAAGCACATGTAGACAGGTTGGGCAAACTCCCACATACCCTCGAGTACCCTTGCAAGGGTGTAGAGCTGGTCCAGTGTTCCGCGACCGGGACGAAAACCACATTGTAGCTCCTGTAACCGAGGTTACCCTTCTCTCAAGCACCCTGGAGTAGACTTTCCCAGGGAGGCTGAGGAGTGTGATACCCCTATAGTTGGAACACAACCTCCGGTCACCCTTTTTAAAAATTGGGACCACCACCCCGGTCTGCCAGTCCAGAGGTACTGTTCCCGACTTCCATGCAATGTTGTAGAGGCGTGTCAACCAACACAGTCCCCCAACATCCAGAGCCTTGAGGAATTCCGAGCGGAACTCCTTTACCCCCGGAGCCTTGCCATTGGGGAGTGTTTTAACTACCCCAATTACCTCAGCCACGGTGATAGAACTGTCCACGTACGTATCCTCAGACTCTGCTTCCTTTACGGAAGGCATATCAGTGGGATTGAGAAGGGCCTCAAAGTATTGCTTCCACCGACCAACTATATCCTGTTTGTTATGGACAAACTGTGATTTGTACAGAAGTCCAGCAACAACACACCACACGGGTTCAGGTCAGGGAGGCAGTTCCTCCCAACCACGGCCCTCCAAGTCACACTGTCATTGCCCACATGGGCGTTGAAGTCTCCCAGTAGAACTATGGAGTACCCAGCTGGGGTGCTCTCCAGAAGCCCTCTGATAGACTCCAAGAAGGCTGGGTACTCTGAAGTGCCGTTCGGCGCATACGCACAAACCACAGTCGGGTTTAGGGCTAGGGAGCATTTCCCCAGACCTACGGCGTAAGGAAATAACCCTCTCGTTTACTGGGGATGACTCCAACACAGAGGCACCAAGCCGGGGGGCTAACAATAAGCCCACACCAGCTGGCCGCCTCTCCCCTGCAGCAACTCCAGAGAAGAACAAGGTCCAGCCCCTCTTAAGGAATTTGGTTCCAGAGCCCAAACTGTGGGTTGAGGTGATTCCGACTATATCTAGTCGGAATCTCTCCGCCTCTTCCACAAGCTCGGGGTCCTTCCCCACCAGAGAAGTGACATTCCATGTCCCAAGAACCAGATTTGGCCGCCGAAAACCAGGTCGCTCGGACACCCATCCTCGACCACTGCCCAAATCGCATTGCACCGGACCCTTATGCTTGCCCTTGCAGGTGGTGGGTCTGCGGGGGGGAGTTACGATGTGGCTTTTTCGGGCTAGGCCGGCCAGGCCCCACGGGTGAAGATCTGGCCACCAGGCGCTCGCCTGCGAGCCCCTTCCCCAGGCCTGGCTCTAGGGTGAGGACCCGGTATCCAAGTCCGGGGGAGGTGCGGTCACTCCTCATGTTGTTCGTCATCACTCTTAGTTACTCTCACTGAATCACTCTTAGTCTGGCCCGTCACCTAGAACCTGTTTGCCTTGGGAGACCCTACCAGGGGCATAAAGCCCCCGACAACATAGCTCCTATGATCACTCGGGCACTCAAACCCCTCCACCACAATAAGGTGGTGATTCACCGAGGGGATGAAATCAAACAGTAAAAGCAATTTAAAACAGATGAGTTTTGAGTTCTTTCTTAAAGGTGGGGAGATCAGAGCTTTTACGGAGGGGTTTGGGTAGTGAGTTCCAGAGGGTGGGGGCAGCGAGGGAAAAGGTTCTTTCCCTCCAGGTTCGGAGCTTAATCAAACACATATTATCATGAAGTATTAAAGCACTGCATCATGTTTTTAATGTATTTTTTAGTCCGGATACTATACACTTGTGCATAATGGTGTTAATTACAAATTATAATCAACACTTTAATGTAAAAAAACAACAATTCCCCCCAAGTGTTTTTATGTCATTAACAGTGAAATGTTTTCATGCATTGATGGATAAATCTTTATTGGCTTACACTGCATGTTTATTACTAACATGATTTCACTTCGCCACTTAAAATGTGTGGCACCTTTTTGCCATTTTTCCCAAATGTGCGTACACAAGCTACAAAGGTGGTGTACAGGTACATTCTCACGCAAGGTACAGATCACATACCACGTACTCAACTTTTCATACCCATTTTTTTTTTGCATACGTGAGCTTCTGGCCAGTAGAGTATCTAACTTTAACATTTCCGCTCTTTGATGGAACCCTGCGATCCATTAACTTCACATATCACACGAGTCATGCTGAGACAGTTTGTCTATTAGTGGACTAGAACCTTCATGTGGAGAGGATGGAAAACATTCTTGTTTCGTGTGTGTGTGTGTGAGAGAGAGTGGTGCTGAAATCTTGCTGAGATACAGTGCAGGTCATGGAGATTTTAGAGGCGCCAGTCTGGTTCTGTCTTTGACCCGGTGATGGGATGATCCAATAGAACTTTCACTAGCATGTTGATGCTAAATGTAGTCAAGCCAAACTGTTTTTAGAATTGACATTTGATGAATTGTTGTTTGGTACTATTATTTTGCTTAAACATTGATACACATTGATCCCAGTGTAGCTCATAGTGGAGGTCTGCATGGACGAAGACCATGTTGTTTTTATTCAGCAAACTGAATGAGAGTACTATGTACAGCTAAGTCTCTAAGTGGTGTGTGTATAGAAACATTTTGGAGACGTTGTCTTGTGGCTACAGTAGTGGCTATTTGTGTCATGATCATGGCATTTTTGTCTAATTTTTAAAACGGCCAAGCTCTGTGTTTTTAGCTATTCCTAGTCGTGACACCCGCTAGTCAAAGGCTGGTGTTGAGTTCTTCTCCGCACCTCTCTTCTTCTGAACTTGTCACTTGTCAACAACCAGACTCGACTGAGGTTTCGTATCAGCTGAAGGCCTTCGGGTTCAGCGACAGCCGGATACTAGGGTAAGCCACTTCACTCTGTCTCCCTTCTTCACTTTTGCCTCGCTCACAGCTCAGCTCCACACGATTCTTTCTGACTGGATCTCCACCTCCAGTACCCCCTTGACTGCACGTCTCCTTGGACGCTCGGGTAAGGGTGGCTGGACTCCTTGGTGTCAACCACAGCCTCCAGAGAGAAACAGTCCTTTTCCTCTTGTTGCAGCCCATCTGACTACCCACAAGATTACTCTTTTCCAGGGAACTTTTTCTCTCAAAGATCAACCACTTCTCTCTCCTCAGGGTCGTACTAAACACGAAATTCTTGTAAGTGGAGCTCACAAACTGTCTTGGGAAGAAAAACAATCTATAAGCCTACCACTCAGGTTCTTCCGGAGCTCGGCTTCTGTACGAAACAGCTAAACCGAGCCCCACGACTCTGAGATTAAGAGTCTCATGCTCTACCGACTGAGCTAGCCGGGCCCGGAGGGGAGAAGCGCCATGGAGGGGACAACCAACATCGTCTCGAATCCACTTAGAAAGGATTGGCGAGGCAAAGCGGAATAGACTTGGTGTGGAGGGAACATCCTGCACCACGCTGGGAAAGCACTACTGTGCCTGGCCCCTGGGACAGCGAAGGGCAACAAGTGGACGAACTAGGGCTACACGAAGCAGTAGAAGCAGAGAATGCCGCCCTACCGGGTGAAGGCAATGACAGACCAGACCCCACCGAGCCCGTGGAAGAACGGGAGTTAAGCTTACGTTCTGAGAATGAACCAATGGACCCCCCTCAGCAGACTCTGAAGACGGGTGTCTACAAGGGACGGAAGGACGCGGTGCCGGTACATGACATCTACCGGGTATCAGAGAAGCTGGCTCGAGATATCAGATGGGGGTATCTGGAAACGCGAGACAAGAGAAAAGCTCATACCCCCGAAGTCGGACAAAGGGAATACGCAATTCCTCCAGGGTGGCAACACAAACTGGAGGAGGAAGAGGGTTTCGAGGTTCGGATGACTTACAGGGAAATGGCAAACTTCTTAATGACAACATCGTATCATACGTTGATACACTACAAGAATTTGACGAAGAATTTCCGCGAAGGCTATCTGGCAGTTGTGTATGACACTATGCTTCGGCGCCTAAAGCAGGCGGCCTATGTCCAGGCCAGACGAGAGTTGACCATCTGCGATGAAGTGGAGGACCAGGAGGAGAGAGCGACTGTCATGACGGCGGTGCCTTCTCAGGTGGCGAACCAATGCAGAATGGTCATGGGCCCCGTCCCTCTGGTTCCACCACAGAAAAGTGGAGGATATGAGGAGTTGAAGACCCTGAAATCCATGTTCCTCGGCTCAAGGCTCGACGAAATTGATGAGTCTGTCAAGAAATGGGACCGGCTAAGGAAGCACTATGCCGACAAGCGTAAGGCCAGACAAGCGGCAGGAGATAAGAGTACCACCGAGCCACGGGCCAATGAAAGATCGAACCCTCCAAAAGACCAGACAAGCTCACAACAGCAAGGGGGGGGGGGGGTAACCCGACGGCAGCACCCCGTCAAAGGCCACCAACAAAGAAAGGTTCTGGGGGCTATATGCCACCCGAGGAATACAACAAGCTGACACCAGAAGAGAAGGCCGCCCTCCGGGAGTCCCGCAAGACGCGGGGCTCTGGAGGGCCCAACCAATGAGGAACAAAGAGGCGCAGGTCATACTGGACCATGTCTATCGGAGAGGGGACGCATTGTATGCCGATGTGAAAGGAGAACTCTATATGGTACATACAAGTGCTGAGGTGTCAATGACCCGCAGGAGCCTCAAACAAAAGGGACACTTAGATGTGATCCTAGCAGATGGTACTCATAGGAGGATGCCATTTGGGATATGGAAAGGCCTGATTTGGATCATGGGCCCAAACAATCTGTTGACATTAGGAGATGCTGATGAGTTGTACAAGAAAAGAACCCAACGGGGATCACTCAAGGCTCGACTAGGAAAGCTACAAGCCAGAGCAGTTCAAATAGGATCGGCTGCACCGGAGGGGTGGTATAAGCCGGTGGATGTGGCTGCTGTCAAGATCCAGCAGGTGCGTGACAGTGACCTGTCTCCAGCAGGGAAGGAAAGATTAGCACAGATCCTGGAGGGGGCCTTGGTGGCCCACTTTAAGAACGACTGTGGAGATCTGGGAACTAAACATATGCACACAATCGAAGCAGGAGTGCATCCACCGGTGAGGCAGTACCCTTTGAATCCAGGAGCAGTGGAGGAGATGGACAAAATTGTCAAGGAGTTACGGATTTTGGGTATATTACGTGAGGAACCATACCCCCTCACTAATAGCCCAATTCAAGCAGTAAAAAAGCCAGAATCCGCTGGAGGAGGCTGGCGACCTGTCATCAACACCCAGTGAAAGTAATGGATACATATGTATGTGCCTGTTGCAGTGGGTCCCAGCTGATGAGAATGCAGATCTATGAGCAGTAGGATGTCGGATCCTCCTGTGGAGGAAAGATCAACCAAACGTGTGCATGTACCTGGGACGGGAAGATGCTATGGCACTGTCCAGAGTGTCTCAAAGGACTGGGGAACGATCAGCTAATCATGGCTGGGACGACAGGAGGATGGAAGATATTGCGGGCGGTAAGCCCCTTAGTCCCCCTGATTCCCTTTCACAGAGCTGGAGAGGTGGGCTGTGCCCTGACAAAGGCGGCTCAGGATAGGATGATCCAGGAGTGGAGGAGGATCTACGGAGAGTTGCAAACTGCGTGGACCCTGCACATATGGACCATTAGCCTGACATCGTTACTGGAAGGACTGGAGCGCTACCCCCAGGCTCTGAGAATGTATCGAGATCCCAATTGGCGTGGATTCATAGGATCTACGAACCGAGGACTGGGTCGGATCGTCAGAACCGGTCAGTGGGAGTTAGTAACATGGGCCAGTCTGATACAGGAAATCCTGAACAGGGGAGACCTCAGGTTGTTGGAAATGGAGCCGAGAGTGAAAAGATCCAAACATGAGTGTAATCTGTTCAAATACATCACTGCTTTGGATGCTTGGAAAAGGCCTATGATGTATCGGATGAAGCAAACCCTGTATTGGATGGCCCCTGAAGAAGTTGAAATAAATGGCGTGTTGCAAATACCAGGGTCCTATGCGACCTGGAGCATAGCCCCAAGAGATCGAGAGCAAGTAGTTAGAGTGAAGGTAAACATGGCCATGGTGCCATACCAAGGGTTGTACGAAGTAGGACTGGAGGTAGAAATGCAACCTCCAGAGAATCCTGTCGGTGAGCCATGGGAAGAGCAGTCATTGATGGGGCGGGGGCTAATGAACGAGATGATAAGAGAAGGCGGAGCTACCAGTGAAGAGGGAGGGGCTAGTGTGCCCATATATTCGTCAGAAGAAGTCCAAGCATGCAGTGTGAATAGCGAAGTGCAGACAGTGAGGTTTAAAGTCGAAGGCGAAGGAGTGCTTGAAGAGTCAAGTGCCCAGCCTGAGGAAGAACCCGGACGTCGCTGAGTAGGCAGAAAGTCTCCAAACCCCAGGAGGCGACTTTGCTCAGTAGGAGAGAAAGCATGGTGGAAGTGGTCCCGAAGCAAGGGGGCAGACCACTAGGAAAGGAAGGAGAAACAATGGACCAACTGAGCCGTTGGGTGAATCCCATCAGTCCCATTAACCTCTACCCGAAGCAAGACTATGGACTGACCTGTGAAACTCGACTATCATACAACTACTGGACTAAGAAGAGCTTGTGGAAAAGAAATGGAAACTTGAGTCAAACCACCAAAATAACCCCTATAAATTATCACTGGTGGAAATGGCTACCAAACAACAAGACCATACGGGAAGGGAAAATGGAGTGTATCCCAAAAGCCAGAACCCCGAAAGAGGAAAAAGGCCTCAAAGATCGGGCGTTACCCCTTCGATACCCATGGATCCTCAACTCCTGTATAGTAGGGATACATGTCATATGGATCAAGATCAGGTGGGGACCTAATTACCTAGATCCTGTTCAAGACCTGTACGTGGATGTCCATGTGGCTGGAACCCTGATGTGGACCCCCAGTGAGAATATGTACCTTGATTTAGAAGCCCGCGTTAAAGATAGGAAGCACTGGATTATAGAAAACACAGAACTTGGTGTCAGGGCAAGAAGTGAAAGATACGACGTGTTGGGCAACACGGAGATCGAATGCTTATAGTTCAAGAACCATCCTTTTGGAAGAATGGGGTGGTGGCGAAGAACAACCTTGGGAGGAAACAGCGGAAGGACAGCCCCTGTATGAAGAACTACTTCAAGGCACGCCCAGTCGGAAAGATCCCTACCTCGACGACTAAACAAGTCAGCCTACAAGAGCGTTTCGGTGGGAAACAGAAGGGCCAGCCCTTCCCACTGAGGAATGGCTAGTGACGTCATGGAAATGGGTGTGGCGTGGGCTGGACTATACGTTACCTAAAGCTAAGCAAGCTTATTATGAGATGTTGATGGCACAACGAGTCAGTATTGCTACCCCGCCAAGACGCTCCCGCCGGGAGAAGAGGAAAAGAAAAGAAGGATGGAGTGCGGGAGCAGCAGAGACCAAATCCAACTAGATCTGGTGGTTCAACGTCTCCAAGCTCTATTAGATCATGACCCAGTGCGAGAAGATGTAAATTCATATGCAGAGGAGCCTGAGTATGAAGTACCCTCAGTAACCACCATTTATCAAAATGTTGACATTAATAGTAACCCCCTAAGAGAGGTTCAGGAGAATCTGTGGCCCCGGAGACGACTGCCCCGAAAATGGCTCACTAGAGTACGACTGCCCCGAAAATGGCTCACTGCAGTAATAACAGTAGCTAGAGTTGCCATAAGCATAGCAGCCGCTGTACTCTGGGTAGTAAGTACGGATGCTGCTCTGCAGCAAACAAAGTTAACCCCATCCCAAGGACTAATGTTGGACCTGATCATGGTCCGCTACAAAACCACCAAAAGGTTCAACCAGACTTGCTGGGAAGCTGAAGATCATCTCCTTGAATTCAACTGAAACGTCTCGGATACCTGGGACCTCCAGAGTGACATCCCAGAGGCAAGCGAGGTGGTCCCACGGATCAATAGTGGACAGAAAGAGACCGTCCAACTAGGATTTAAAAGAATTGATGTGGTACACAGACCTGTTCGACATGATGGAAGATAAGAACCTCATAGGAGGTGATTGGCACAAGACACATGCTTGCATGACTCCCAACGGCATTATAAAAGTGACAATGCGTAGACTGTTGAGGAAGACAACCAAAGAAGTCTCCTGCAACTGGCTGAGAAAAGCGATGGAAGCTCCTACCTGGCATTGCACGGATGTGTGCCAACCAATGCCGGGACAAGGAACAGGAGCCTGGAAGAGAGGAGTAGTGCTGAGAGCACTCTGGGAAATGGAGAACGAGACTTGTGTCAGCTGGAGGCCCTCATGGGAACCTTGCTGGAGTTGTCTGGATCTCAAGTGCGAACTAAACGCTGATAGTGAGACCTTAATCCCCGAGAAGATGGAGTGGCCGTTTGAGAAGTCAGGCACAGGCTAACACTGACGGTGCTATGAGGAGCCCCGCAGGACGACCTTAGGAGCTGCCTATCGGTGGACATCCGTCAAGGGAAACCAGGCAAGTCCCAAGGCAACAACATCCCGGAGGAAGATAAGAGCCAAAAGAATGGTCAAGACTCTAGGTCACATTTTTAAAACCACTGGTCGTCCATCAGGGAAGGAGGTGAACACGCTGTGCGGCGGCACCATGGGTTACACGGATTCACTGGATTCACTGGATTCACTGAACCAGCTAATTGGGTCTCTAGGCTTGACGGCATAATAAGCCTCCTGGAACGGAACCTGTCCAGAAGTTCAGATGCGTACAAGAACCTACAGAAGACTCGTCGACGATATCCACTAACGATAGCGTGCCTGGGATCCATCAGCAACTTGGACAAGTGCTTCTGGACTCTTGGAAATGGTTGCTAGGAAAACTTCCTGGTGCTAACCCGAAATGCCGTAACAGGACAGAAAGGAGGAGTAGGAGTCGACAGCTGGCTCAATGACTCTCTGCCCTGGGTGTGGAAGAAAACCCTAACCCACTATGTGGGAGCCTGGAGCGAGCAGTACTTTAACATGTCGGGAATCTATGGTCCCATCAGCAGTGTCTTTCTGGTACAGCGTCTGCCGACTCCCGATGATCTCCATGGGGTTGGGAAGGACGACTTCAACCAGATTGACTAGTGTGTTGTTGAAAAAGCCTACCAGGACCTGAATGGTACCATATGGTGGAACAATGGCGCATCTCCCAGGTGCACTCTGGATGAAGTCCAAGAAGGCATAATCCCTCAGTGGATCTATGACTGTGGAGGACTATTAAAGAATCAAACAGTGAAGGGGATCTTGCAAGCATGGATAGAAAAACACTCCCGAGATGAGTCCCATACGTGGTGGGGACTGAATGTAGAAGAAATCAAGCGATGGGTCTTGCCCTGCCTAGCCAAGTCGGAAAGCTACTGGATAAAGTACCAGTATTTGGCCACGGTTTATTCCAGAGGACGCACACTCGATGAGGGATGGATTACCATAGGAGTACATCCACGTCCTTGGAAGATGACCTGCAGTATGGACAAGACAGAGTGTGAAGTGGCCCTGGCACGCGGTGACTGCCGGTCCATCAAGGCATGGGAAAGGGAATGCAGAGGA
The DNA here is from genome assembly GCA_024372805.1 of Oostethus manadensis. NCBI lineage: Eukaryota > Metazoa > Chordata > Actinopteri > Syngnathiformes > Syngnathidae > Oostethus > Oostethus manadensis. The sequence continues at coordinate 2,068,543 of QODF01000022.1, read as the reverse complement.
TTCTACCGAGGCAAATTTGAGACCTATGAAATGGGAACCACATGGAAGAAGACCAATGGACCTTGGAAACGAGGAGTCCAAGCTCGGACCTGTTGTTTTGCCAGGCTGACAGGGCCTGGACTGGCCAATAGATACAAGGGATGGATGGAGGTCGTGCCTAAAGTAGCTAATGCTGCTATTTTCATGGCAGAAGGACATGCTTTTCGGAAAAGCTTGTGTGAAGGGAAGGAGATCGCTGGATTCGACTGGATCGGACCCAATTGTCTGTACAACCACGGGAGTTGTTACTCGCCAAGCGAGCACTGGCTGCAGTGCGGCAGCGGAGCTCTGAAGCACGATTGCAGTTGGATCGAAGTGGCGGGACGAGTGGTGGCCAGGACAGCTGGGGCCGTGATCTGAGAAGTATTCGAGATAGCAGAAGAAGTGGCTTCCACGATAGGAGAATGGCTAGGCAATATTCTAGCCAAGTTATGGCCATGGCTATTGCTGGCAGCAGGACTTCTTACTGCCATCATTGTTGTCCCTTACATCATCAAGGGGATCATGAGGGTCCTGAAGAAGAAGGAAACGTGGACCTCCATCCATGCCCTGAGCCAGAACAAGACTGAAACCCATTGTGATCAAGAAGTGTGGGACCCCGCCCTCGCTTGGAAGGAGGTGGCATCGCTGACCAATCAGCAATTAGATGAGCAGAAGCGGAAGTTAACGCCCCTAATATCCGAGGGAGGGGTTAGGGGAGGAGCCAAGGCGGCTATAAAAGAGGAGGCTGGGGCCAGCCCAGCTCACTCTAGCTTTTAGAACCACAAGTGCACCTACCGGGTTGGAAAGGTAAGAGAGCGTAACCATGGACTCTGGCAACAATGGCATTGAAGGACCGACCCGCAATAACACAGGCGGACCCTCGACATGGCAAGGGGTAATTCGAGACGTAAATGAACTTGAATTTTGGCTTCTATTCTCCTGTTGGGCAATTTATGGCTGCACGGGGATATGACTAAGCTTTCAACGCTTACGAATGATGGTAGCGGCCCTACTAATAGTGAAGACCCTGATTTTGAGATTTCTGTTTGGGATTCGAGATATGGCCTTGGGACTATTAGTATGTACTTTCTGGGCCGGATGCCGAGAGATTCATCCTCCTGGGGGGGGGAGAGGGAAGATCGCAATGCTTTTTACCTGCGTAGGCCTAGAGATGACATACTCCTTTGTACCACCACTACACTATGCAACGGTGGCACTGGAAGGCCTTTTACTCTTACTCCTTATAATTCACCTGGTAATGCTAGTATCCAGACAAAAAACTGGGAATCGGGCATGGTGGATTAAAACGGGGGTCTTATGTGGGTGGGGGTTCTGCTGGGGAGTTTTAGCCACACTGTTATGGTTTAGGTTAGTTAGTCCCTTATGCCTTGTTGCCTGGTTCATGACTTATGCTGCCCTCTTCGCGGTAGTAATCAGCGCTATGGAGAGGAGTTGTAGTATAGCTACACCGGGGGGCACCACAGTGATCTGGCGTGTAGGTCCCTTGCCTTGAGCAAGACGCTAGAAAAATCCGCTAGAGCGGTTTTTCCATTTTCCTTTCTCAAAGAAGCTTGGTAGAAAAAGACTGTTAAGAGACTCTGTTCTATAAATCCATAGGAAACCCCCGAATGCGTGAACTGTGGAAATGATAACATGGAATTCGCCTGTGTGCGACAGGAGACCTTTTGGGGATTCTGCTGCTTCCCAGACCGAGAGATCCGCTGGAAGTGGAGCATGTTCTGCGACCAGACTCCCTGCGACCTCTATGTCAAGACCGGGTGTAGGCTGCCACTACACCGGCTGAGAAGGGCTGAGTTCGCCATGGTGCAGTACTACGCTGATAAAGTCTACCGAATCTACGGGGACCGAATCCAGTCCAAGACAGTATGGTGGAAAGGCAGTCAGCGAGTTGGAGAATTCCACGGGATCTACCATTCTACCTGGCGGTTCCCTGGGGGCAAGTACAGCTCGTCGTCTCATCTGGACTGCGGGACGTGCATCGGCCTCAGCCCCTGGGCTCGGGCGGATGAGCGCCTGGGTCAAGTTCTGAGGGGCACCGGCGAGGAGCTGACACTTCCGTGAGGACCATCTTCCGTCCGACCACGGCGCAGAGTGATACCAGATGTTGTTCCATCGACGGCACCGGCAGTGATACCCCCAGGCCCTGTCGCCATCAGGCCACGTATCGAGGAGGAGGCTGCAGCAGACCCACCGACCCTACACCCGGAGGGGATGATCGAGGACGTCAGCAGCGCCGATACTCCAAGGAGCCCCGAGATCGACGAGGGAATGGAGACTTAATCATCAGTCAAGCATTGGGACTGTTCAAGGTGGACTTGATGTTGTTAATTAGGCCAGGTCACTTTTAGGTGTTTAATCCATAGGATTCAAGGAGGGGGTGTCAAGTGACCTAGAAGCTATATCTGTATTGACCACTAGGGGTAGCCAGAATGCAATAAAGAATATTTCTACAAGTGCTATTGGGGGGAGGCATAGATAAAATGGTGGGTTAAAACACAACACATCAAGAAACAGAGAAGAGTCTACCATGCTCAAGTTATATCTTTCGCTTTAAGTTTGTAATCATACAACACAAGTAGTAGTAACTCATGTAAAAGTACATGTGCATTTATAGAATACACACGCATACACACAACCGCACTACACGACATTAAGGATCTTAGCAAGAAAAGTATCGCTTTGCTACAGCACTTATTATAAATATAATCAGTATTAACCAGACACACGGGTATCAAGCAACTTTTATAACCGGTTTGGATCATTATATACCATCAGGAATTATTCAAGGATTGTATATGTGACATGTGTTAATTATACCACTCTGATCGCTTTAGAAAAGAAATATGTATTAAAGTGATATAGAGTTAGTACAAGCCCCTACATCAGGTAGTAAAGGGAAGTCTCAGCAGCGTCAGCCTAGTAAAGTTTCTGTGAGCATCACTTGCAGAAACGGCATATACCAAAGTAACCACTGTCCTGCGCAGTGCAGAGTTTGGTTCTGGAAATCCAAATAAGGACTTCCGGGAAGGAGTGATCCAATAACAGCTCACTAAGTTATACAAGGGGTTAAATTAATAAAGACTCTGGATAGGTTGGGAAAAAGGCGCGGGGAGAAATTCATCTAAAGGGGACTTCCACCAGAGGAAAGTTTTGGGGAAATTCCACTAGACACAGGATTAGCTGTGCATTTGGGGAAATTCCACTGAGCCACTGGGGAATTTTCACTGGGAAAACTTGGAAAATTCCACTAGACAAGGGATTGGCTGGGCATCTGGTGGCGGTAGCCAATGGAGAGAGCTATGAAAAACCACTCCCATAGGAAAGATGGCATAAAAGGAGACTGCATTCGATCGACAGGGCTTTTTGCCACTCGCGGAGCTGTGTGCTACTCGCTTAAGCATTAAGCCTGGTTGGTTCTACCGGCTGACTTTGTCCACTGGGTCCCTCAAACGGGTTCCTCGGAGGTGTTGGGACATCCGAGACGCTCTGATAGATTGGATAGATTGATTGGAACCCACCGGTAGTCGTCTGTGATAGCGGTCTGGAGGAAACTTCGGATGACCGTCAGACGAGCCGGCAGCATTAAGAGAACGAGAACCTTGAGCCGTGGAGCTACCCTAAGAGGAGCTGAGCCCTGTGGGATATAGAAGCAACCACAGCAGCCAACCTTTGTCGTGCCACTTTAGGGAGAAACTTAGATCCATGAGCTCTTCCAGGGGAAGCCGTCGACCTGATCACTCGCCGTCCCTTTCCCCCTGGGTTAGGAATAATCCCTAGCAGAGAACGTATCCTTATTGGATTTATCTATTTACTACCTGGCATCGCCTTCTGGGTGGGATTGAAATACTTGGTTTCCAGATAGGACATGGTCCTTACCTAGAGGTATGTAGGTGGAACTCGGGGTAGTTCAACTTTATAGAAGATTGTCCTTATATTCATTGTTGTCTGCTTGTATGCCCTTGCTAATCTGTCCTAATAAAACCTGCCATCTGTTGCAACTGAACAAGAGTTGTTGTTCAGCATCTTCTGTGATACAAAAGAGTAAGCGGTGTGATACAGATTAAATTCCTTGGAAGTTGTTCCGGTACACAATATAAACAGGTCCCTCTTTATCGCTAGCAGATAGGTAAATTATCCCAGGTCGTTTCCAAGAGCAACAAACCATTTAGGGGGGAAGCAGTCGTAAAAGGCAGAGGGTCCGGTGTCGCTCGCAGCCAAAACTAGTGGAGCGGTTACTCTGGTCGTGTGCGATCCGGGTTCAGCGGGGCCGCCTCTGCCAAAGCTAAGGCTGTGAGAACCTGGGTGAGTTCCCCTCGCCCCTGACTAAGAAGGTCTCCAACCCTCAACGGGGGAGATTTAATCGTTTACACGGAGTAGTCAGGTCAGGGAGGTGCGCCTGCCTCGTCTCTCACGAGGACGGGGTAAGGGTCTTGCACCACCTGGGTAACAAGGGTTTTAGACAGTAACATCACACTTCTTGAATTAGTATTTTCCCCAAAAAACATCACAAATGTCTTCTGTGTTCCTCAAATGGCTACTTGTGGGTTAAGTCAACAATCAATTTCACAACCTCAATTCATTGACGATCAATGAATGGCTTATTAGCAGTGATGGGAATAACGGAGTTAAAATAAACGCCGTTGCTTTTTTTAGTAACGGCAAATCTACCTAATTACCTTTTCTATCGTTAGAACGCCGTTACCATTACCAACACGCCGTTACTACAAGCTACTGAAGCTACGAAGTGGTTATCCCACTTGGTTCACACAGACACAGGAGCTGCAAAAGTCGAGTGGAGGGGCGACAGATAACCTCATTTAAGTAATGATGATGGGATAAGATTTTATGTTAAGTCAACCAGTGACAGGTGGGCGGGTGTTTGCACACAAACCAGCACATAGAAGCACACACACAAACTATCAGAGATGGCGAGTCCGGAGTCACAGGGAAAGACGGCGCTTACGAGGTGGAAATACTGTACAGGCACTACTTTAACTTTATGGAGGTAAAAGGTAAACACGAACATGTTAGGTGTCCGTTGTGTCCCGGAGCACAGTGTTTGTCCACGTTCTGTCAAATGAAGCACCTCCCGACTGCACACGCTTCTGCTAAACTTCTGGCCCAAAACTCTGTGGACAACCGGCAATGATAGAAGGCCAGCTGTTGTTAAGATACAATCACTGGTTTACTGGCTGAGATGGTGGGAAGACTGGGTGGATTATTGATTGAAAGTTACGGAATTCAAGTTCAAGAAATTTCATTAATATTACAGTACAGTACAATTGCTATTGCTTTCAGTACTACTACTATACAGTAGTATTTTCAGTAGCCTACTGTTTTAAAAGCAGTTCTGTTCAACTGTTTACTTGTCCTTTCAAAAACATACTTGGAGTCCTGCATGTCCACCAGCTGTCTTGAGTTGTGTGAAAGTGTGATTTTTTTATTTTTATTTTTGCTAGAGTTTTTTTTTTTTGCTGTTTAGTTTTGTGAAAAAGAATAAATAAATATTAAAACCTCTGTGCAGGTACCTTTGCTGTTCTACTTTATGTAAATGGCTTGTAAAACCTGTTCTGAAAAAATCCAAATTCCTTGACATTTTTTGATCATCTTTTTTTTTTTTTTAAGTAATGAAGTAGTTACTTTCCCTGGTAACTAGTAACTAACTCAGTTACTTTTTAGGAGCTGTGTAGCATGTAGCTAAGCCCTAAGCGTCATGTTTCAGCCATATTGCGTAGTCATGTGACCAACAAACACTGTTGTTTTCGCAGATGTCGGCCTCTCAGCGTGTCTCTGTCACGTGGACGCTGCCGGTCCATCTACCCGCCTGACATTTGTCTGCTGTTGCATCGTTGTCACCTGTCACTGTCTGTCAGAAGTGTCATGTGACATGCGGTGCCTCAGCACTGAGGCAAAGGATTGTGGGAGATTAGCTGCTGACAGAACAACTGAAATGTCACTCGTGCCATTGTACCACTGCACTACTGTTGTTTCGTAACATTATTCTACTAGCTTTATATCTATGATTCTGCGCTTTATTGCTGCTGTGATGTCACAGTCATCATGTTTGTGACTGTCGCAGCCAAACCTTTTATTGTGAAAGGGACACCATGTTTCTGAAACTGAGTTAGCTGCAGCACAGTGCGAGAGCTGTCAGTCAACATGTGTGTGTGTGTGTAGTAAAAGTGTACAAACATCATGTGAGCGTTGGAGGATAGACAACTGTGTGTTCCCACAACAAACCACAACAAGTGTCTCAAGAGTTGTGAAACCTGAACGGTCAGTGTGTGCGTCCGCGCGCACGTGTGTGCGTGTTATTCAGCTGTTTCCAGAACAGTGACAACGCAGCGAGACAGTCGCACCAATCATGTGGCTTGCCTGGGAGGGGTGTGCTCCTTAGCAAGCTTTCTGATTGGATGCCGCAAACAAACGTCACACGTCATAAAGGTATTTGTCATTTCAAAACAGGAGTAGGCATATATGTGTCAGAGATGTCAATCAACAGCTTGTGGGTGTGGTTGACCCTGTAAAACTATTTAAGTAATTTTCCTATTTGTGTAGCAAAGAATCACATATCAATGGCTTGGCGGGGATCGACTGTGCCCCCCCTGCCTCCGCCCCGGTACCACTGTCCTGCTGGTGACTGCCTGTCACAATGTAGTGTGACTGTGTTATTTTTAGAGTCAGGGGCTTGAAATAAGCGGAGTGGGCTTCATTGAGCATAAACACAAGTCGCCATCCCTTCAACAGCAGCCAGACTCGAACCGGCGCATTCTAGCTCTCAGACGACCCTTCTTTTGCTTCCTTGTCACCGGGAGCTACTCGTGTCTTTCTTTGGCTGCCAGTGGAGCTAACTGAAACTGTGGACATGTCTCATGAAGACCGTGGAGCAGGACTCAGGTATGGGAAGGGGTTCAGAACCGGGAGAGTTGAAACTGGGTCTAGGGATGGTTAGCTACTTTTTGTCCTTGAATGGCTTTTATGTGAGGTTTTGTACCTTTCTCTTTGTGGATCCTATAAGAAGTTTTGAACCTTTCTCAGTGAGTTTGGTTGGACTTTTGTGCTCAACACATTGTTGTTCTGGTATCCATAAAGTCCAACACGTACATGGAGCTTTGCTGTGTCCTCCTGGTTCATACATCTTTTCCATCTTGTGTAGTACCTTACTTAATTTAAACATGTTCAAATCCTGTCTCACCCTACCTCACAACCCCCACCCGCCCCCCGTGGCTCACATTGTCATGTCTATTTTAGAATGATGACGTTGTGTTGTTGCACTGGCGGATGCTGGCTGAACAAAACATCCTCTCCCGTGCTTGATAATAAAAAACGTTAGCTGTTAAATTTGTTAAAATATTGTTACGCTAAAAGAAATTTATCTGAGGCCCGTAACAATCTTCTTGGTAGTTAGCAGACTACTTCCTGGTTCATGGAAAAGAACTCGAGACATAAGCGGACCGACAGTCAGTTTGCGCTTTTATCCAGATTTGTGCCAAATCAAATCACCTAACCCAACTTACTAAGATTACTTTTTGTTATTGTCTTTAGTAAAGCAAGAATATTTCATATTTGGTTTTGTTGGATTGTGTACCTGGTTCTCTCCGGGTGCTCCGGTTTCCTCCCACATTCTAAAAACATGTATGTATGTTTATAGGTTAATTGGCAACTCTAAATTGCTCATCGTTATGAATGTGAGTGTGAATGATTGTTTGTCTATATGTGCCCTGCGATTGGCTGACTGACAACCAGTCCAGGGTGTGCCCCACCTCTCAACCTGAAGTTATCTGGGATAGGCTCCAGCATACCCCCGCAACCCTAGTGAGGACAAACGGCATAGAAAATGGATAGATTGTGTACCTCCCTCTTGCTGACGCATGACAAAAGTCAACAGACAACTCAGCAGTTTCCAGTGGGAGGCTTTCGTGGAACATGCGGGTCTGGTGTCCATGCTATTCACGGTGTTGCTCTCACGTTTCCCAGGAAACTGCCTCCTCACGGGGGGTGGGAGGTGTGGATGTACATGTGTCTGGATGGGAGGAATGGGGGCTGGGCGGGGTTATTAATGTCAGGTGGTAGTGACTGACACTGTTTTGTCACCTGGCACATTCATGATTTCCATGCAGCACAAATGTTCATGGCAACATGCTGTCATTCTAGAGATGGCTGAGAGTGGCCTTTGACCTTGTTTGTCCCACAGCTGGGAGATGATGGACTCGGGCCAGGACAGCGGCTCCAGCCCTGGATTTCACCTGGGCAGCTCGCTCCGCCTCTTTCTGCAGGAGACGTCAGCTTTCAAGCAGCAGAACCCTGGCAAGGTGAGGCCGAACCAGGCCCTGTTAGAACCACTTCGGGAATGGTTTAAATTTTTCCAAAAAAAGAGTACGAGAAGCAAAGCCTTCTTAATCCTATTCCATTTCACGTTAATTCCATGTGTTCACTTCCTGTATTTCGTCTTTGCCGATTTCAAATACACAGCAAAATGATAGGGCAGTATAACAATGTGGTACAAAAGGAGTAAAGGTTTATAAGCACTGTACATAAATTATATAACAGTCGTAATATATAATACCAACTGATGAAAAGGTTCATAGTTGACAGAAACATAGTTGGATGATGAGTGGGTCCAGACAATGTACTCACTTGGTGGAGTGGTTCTGGTTCTTTTAAAAACACGTCCTTTGTCCTGCAGTTCTGTTTGCTGGTTTGCAGTTTTTGCACCTTCTTTGCTGTCCTCGGACGCTATATTCCTGGGATTGTTGTCTCATACCTTCTTGGTGAGTCTGTGTGTCTGGTCAAGGCACGTCCTTATGTTATCTTTTTTTTTAAAGTCCTGCGTCTCCTGTTCTCTGCAGTGCTGTCTGTCTTCCTGTGGCCTCTGATTTCATCGAAGGAGGTGTCGTTATGGCTGAAGCCGGTTTTGCAGAAACTGGGCTTTGGCATCGGGGGCTTCCTGTGTAAAATGAAAAGCAATCACGGTGATTATTCAGCATGAAAACATAAAAATTGTGTGCATTGCATCCTAAAAACTTCTGGACTCTGTAAATTCAAATTCAAATGTATTTGTATAGCGCCAAATCACAACAGCAGTCATCTCATAGCACTTTACACATAAAGGTCATAGAGAGCCAACTCAAAACCCACATGAGCAAGCATTTAGCTAGGAAAACTCCCTCTGAGGAAGAAACCTTGGACAGAACCCAGGCTCTGTGGGGCGGCCGTCTGTCTTGACCGGTGGGGCTTGGATATTAAGCCAGAAGTCTTAGTCCTAGACCAAAGAACAAAGAGAATTGTCTCTGACACTTACGAGCATATCAAGGGTCAGTTCTAACTGTATGCTTTAGCAAAGAGGTGGGCTTTGAGATGAGATTTAAATCAAGAGAGGGTGTCTGCCCCCCTGATTGTGTCGGGCAGATGTTCCATAACAGAGGAGAACTCCATAACTTCCATAACTAAAGGATCTACCTCCCTTTCTACTTCTAAAAAAATCTAAGAGTGACAAGTAATTGTAAATTCTGTGAGCACAGTGTTCTACTGGGTTGATAGGGTTCTAGGAGCTCTATAAGATATACAGGTGCATGACTGTGTAGCACTTTATGTGTAAGAAGGAGAATTGTATATTCAATTCCAAATTGTACTGGTGAACAGTGCAGTGAGGCTAATACGAGCAAGATATGATCTCTACTTTTGGTTCCAGTCCAAGACTTGTGCGGCAGAATTTTGGACCAGCTGAAGGGTCTTTTAAGGATTTATTTGGGCAGCCTATTAACAAAGCGTTAAATAATCCAACCTGAAGGTCACAAAAGCATGAAGTTTTTCTGCATCTGGTTGTAGCAGGACATTTTCTGACTTTCACAAATGGAAAAATCCTGTCCATGACATTTTGTCATATTTGGGAACTAAAGCAAAGGTCCTGATTGAAGAAGACACCAAGGTTTCTGACTGTGTTTTGGGGGGTGAGTACAAGACCATCTATGGCAGTGATATCATTTGCAAGCTTGTCTCTGAGGTGCTGGGAACCAAGGAGTGTGATTTCAGTTTTACCTGAGTTATAGTATATATAGTATAGTAATTGTATAATGTTTGAAGTCATCTAGCTCTTTATGTTGGTTAGGCACGCCTGGAGTTTAGACAGCTGACTAGCTTGGTTAGATTTCATTGATAAGTGCAGTTGTGTGTCATCCGCATAAGAATGAAAATTAACGTAGTGTTTCTAATGACAGTACCTAGAGGGGACATGTAAAGGCTGAATAATACTGGTCCAAGCACAGAACCCAGAGGGATACCGTGATTAGCTTCACGTGTCTGGATTTTTTATTACTAATGGATACAAATTGCATGCGATCTGACATCTGTAATTGTTTCATGTGGTCCTGTGTGTGTTGTGGTCCTTCAGAAAGAAGCCTGGAGCAGGCCATTGCTGAGAGAGAAGCCATCGAGTCAGACCTCTCTTCAATGTTTCCCAAGGTGGGTTTGTCTTCTCATGTAATTTCTACCCAAAAACAATTATTAGCAACAAAAGCTCTTTTTTAAGGTTCACTTTGACTCACTCACACATTTGACTTTAATTTCTCTATTTGGATGACAAACCTAAACAATTGCTTAGCGTTGTAAAAAAGACTTGCAGTACAACTTTGTGCCACACGAGGGAGCTAGTGTATTGAACCGCTACTACAATGACGTCAATTTCTGTCCTTTGTCATTTAACGGGTTCATTCCTGATTGGACTTTTGTATACAGTTGGACTCTGCGGCATTTAAGGAGATGTCCCTGTCGGACACGTCTGTCTCCGAGGTGACGTGGACAGACAACAGTGCCTTCAACCTGTCCGAGGAACACACGCCACAGACGGAGAACTCTGAAGGTACGTTCCTTCAGTGACATCATCAGATACGAATAGGAGGAGCCTACTTGTCATGACGTCATTGTGATGTGGTGACCTCACAGAACTTGACAGAGAAGAGGCGTTCACTGGCGGTCTACCAGAGTTTCCCTCTCTTGACAACGGGACAACGACCAATGGTGATGAAGATGATGACTTCAGCCTTCCTCGGCCAATCATGAGCAAGTGTGCACCTCCCCCAGCAGAGGACAGACCCACCCACAAAGCTCTGGAACTGGTCCAAAATATGGCGAGTGACGTCATCGCTGCCGCCGTCACGGCCGCCATTCAGGAAAGGATTGAGGCGGCCGTTGGCTTGACAGCGAGCTCAGACCAAAACTCCTTAGACCGGTCCAAACTCCCAGAGTCCACCAGGGCGCTGGAGATGGTGGAGGAGTCGGACAGCGAGGTGGAGGACTTTGAGCTGCTAGACCAGGCTGAGCTGGATCAACTGGAAGGGGAGCTGAGCCTGGGGGCCGCCAAGGTCCAGAGCGCTGAGGATGAGAACAAGACTCACAAAGGTTCTGGATTCTTCTCGAAACTGCTGAGACGCCACTGATGACTGAGAAAGGCTAGACTGGGGTGGTCTAGAGGGCTGTGGTTTGGGGCTCAGAGAAGAGTCAGGAAGTAACAGTTTCCATTCTTTTGTTCTTGTTTTATTGTTTAAAATGGACCTGTTTGTTGAAGCTTGAGAAGAATTCTCACCATTATCATATATTATTGTTATTATGTCACATGATCACTATTATCACTTTTTAAATCGTTGTTCTGGTTCCGCTAGTGCCCATTGACGACAGGATGGATTTAATGTTACTCAAAAGAAGACGTTTTTCCTCATGCTTAAATGGCAATTTATTTAGAATGAAAGTACAAAAAAACTAGTGTTTTTTCCAAATGCAAGCACATCCGTTTAGTGAGTGTAATTGTTCTTTAATCATGTCAAAGTGGTTTGATAGTTTGCTCTGATGGGGGTTTAGCGGCCTTTTATTTTTTTGCTCTGCCCATTATTTTTTTTTAATTTTATAATGTTTTCATGGTACATATATGTTGTTGCCTCATGCTTCAGTAATAAATAAATATATGTTTATGGACACCTTAATGAAAACCAATGCACCTTGTCCATGTTTTCTACTAAAGACACTATCATTGTGACCTCTTCAATGCAGTTTTGTATTTGGAATTACTTATTCAATGCCTAAAGCATCATATGTAATGATTGTTTAGATCCAAACGTAATTACATTAAAGTTATTTTGCATACATTAATTCAAATGACACATTTAGGAATGCGCATCAAGATATTCTTGTAAATTGCCTCGACAATAAAATGTTTCTGCAACTAGCGGTTTAAATCATGACGTCATTGTATGTGAACTACACCAACTGGCCGGGCGGGGGCGCTAACATGAACGCCAACAAGCGGTGGTTCCGTTACGTGTGGGAGTCCAACATGACATCAACGTGAAACCTCAGTTGATATTTAATAAGTATTGCGGCAGACTGCAGTCATGAACATACACCACCGAAATTCGGCTTCTTCTTTTCCTCCTTTCGCGCCGTTAACATGCGTCACTTCCGTGTACAACACAGTACAAAATAAGAGCCCCATTACAACAAGTGAAGGCGTACAGTTACAATGCTTAACACTTTCAAATAACAAAGAATGATCATTTAAAAAAATAATATAACATTTATTGTTATTTTTATACACATTGTAACTTGTACACAAAGTGTAACTAAAATATTTTCTAAAATACAAAATATATTGTTATCTTTACTTTCACTAGTAACTAGTACTTTTCGCTAGTAATATATTTGAAATCATTCTTGCGGTCAAATAATAATTTGTGTCGGCTGACAGCACTACACGGAAGAATCCCGACGTTAAACTGTATATCCCAGAATGCATCGCGGCCACCACTTCCGGTCCCAGCAGCCAGAGCGGAAATAAATGATTCTTGTGTCTGCTGCGTTTGGCCTCAATTTGAGCTGAACCTGCTGAGGATTCATTTCCCAAACTAGAACAAACACGTTTAGGTGGCAGTGAGCGTCTTCTATAAGGTAGAGATGACGTTTGGTCGTGTTTGTGTCTTTTGGATATCTGTGACGCCAACAATGACGATGGCTTCCTTTTTTTTAATTTCTTTTTCGTTTCGGCTGAAGCTTGCTAGCACTGAAACCTAACCTGCTAGCATAAAGACAACATGAGAACACGATTCAATTTAAGAAACTTATGTCAAGTTTGATTGGAAATTATGTTTCAGTGTGTCTTCCTTGCCTTTAAATGATTTAAGAAGCTACTCTTCGCGTTCCCTCACAAAGGATGGCTGAAAAATGAAAATTTGTATTTATGAGTAATATTAGTATGATGACGTTTCTGAGTTGATAGCCCAAAGAAAGACATACAAGTAGGACAAAAAGGCTTATAATAATACATCACAGCATATCATAGCATTCTTAGTGGCAACAAAGTGTGATGATCTTTTGTATGTGTATATAATAACATGTTGACATGTGTCTTTCCCCTGCAGATGGCCCTACGTCACATTCAGAAAATAAAATAGGAGTGTGTTGACCTACTTAATCACGGTCACAAACACCAGCGTGCAGGGCTAGCCCTGCCAGACAGGGGCGTGGTCAAATGATGGACAGCCGATGCAGCAGCAGCGCCGACTCCAGGACGGTGGTCCACGTGGCTGTCAACTCCACGCCCGTGTCGGCCCATGTGGAGTCTTATGAGGCGGGGGAGAAAAAGTGCATCTCTGACGTCAGGAGGACGTTCTGCCTCTTTGTTACCTTTGACCTTTTGTTCATCACTTTGCTCTGGATCATTGAGCTCAATGTGAGAAAACAGAATGCATGAGAAGTTGCGCTTGAGATTATTCAGTCGATGAAAACACTTTTTGTCACCAGGTAAATGGTGGCATTACCAAGCAGCTGGATCAAGAAGTCCTCCACTATGACTACCACGCCTCCTTCTTTGACATTTTTGTAAGGCTGCTTTTGATGAAAACATGACCACTCTCGCATGTTGGTTTGCTCTCACTTCCTGTTCCTGTTGCATCTCCTCTCCTATGCTTGCTTTCTCACAGCTACTGGCTGTGTTCAGGTTTGCCTCGCTCATCCTGGCCTATGCCGTCTTCAGGCTACGTCACTGGTGGGCCATCGCGGTCAGTGATGACGAACACCCTAGTACACTAAGATAACATTCACACTATGACTCATGGTTCTGGTTTTGTCTGACAGGTCACCACAGCAGTAAGCTGCGCCTTCCTGATTGTCAAAGTCATTTTGTCCAAGGTACACTTATTGTTATCATTAATAATAATGGTGCAAAGGTATATGTATTTGTAATCGTATCTTTTGGAAAGGAACATTCAGTTCAATACTGAGGCGTGAGGGACAGGAAGGTAAAGTTACAAAGAAAAAGAAAATTAGGACAAAAAAGCCTCTATGTGGAAAAAGTGGCAATTTCACCAAGATGTTTAGTGGAACCTAGGTTAGTGTCATTAATTTGTTTCAGAAAATCAGTCTCTTAACTGAAATGGACCTTAACGTAATACATTTTTCCATAAGAAATCATGTAAATCCAGTTAATCCATTCCAGAAAGCCCAAAAATCTTAACACAAAATATGTTTTTATACTTTTACAATTATGCAGAAAACAATTTGAAATGCATACGAATGTGATGTCGTTATTATAATATTGAATATACTTGTATCTTGATTCAAGACGTGATTCTTGGCGTGACTGTTTCTAAAGAGTTTGTACAAGTAAAACTCTTAATTGTAAAAATACAATGTGTTTTTAATAGGGCTGTCAAATTATTAAAACATCTAATGCGATTTATCAAATTTTTCAAAAATAATTAATCACAGTTTGCAACTATGTCTGACTTATGCCAATTTTTACTGGTTTTCTTTTAAAGAAATAAATAAAAAAGACATGGTGCAAAGGTATATGTATTTGTAATCGTATCTTTTGGAAAGGAACTTTCATTTCAGTACTGAGGCGTGAGGGATATTTTACATACACCAGATATTTGTATGTAATAACAGCTCCAAATGAACTGAAAAAAATCGAGCTAAAAGATGGCACATGTGACTGAACATCTATTTACCTAACTAGTTTCTTTAATAATAGCAGCACATTTGAATCACACTTTCTTTAACCGTGTTATTATGAGTAATGGGGGATTGCTTTCAGGTACACGACATAACTTAAGTTGAATGCACATGTTTTGAGTTTATTTTCTGGGATTTTTGAGCACACTGCACAATGAAGCAAATTGTACTTCTTTAAGAGTTGCAAAGTGAGTGATAAGTTTATTTAGACCACACATACGTAGTCAAAAGGTTGTTACAACTGAGAGGCATGGCTTGCGTATGCCTTAATTATGCTAAAAAATGTAACTTAATTAATTAAATGAATTAGTTACCACCATTACCAAGCTATTTTTGATAGCCCTGGTTTTTGTTAACATTTTTGAGAGTCAACCGTTGATAACACCATAGACGGAAACATAGCCTACTTCCGGTTCTAGTTGCAATTTTGTTGGTTTCTTTATTAAACACTAAGGACATTTGTCGTTAGGCTCCGACGCCTCAAAGGGGAAGCAGCCCCCAGCTCACACTATTTACAGTGCGGATGGGGGCTTGTTGACCTCGACTGTGGATGTAGTTGGCTGGCGGAAGGAATACTGTGAGGCCCTTCTCAATCCCACTGACATACCTTCCGTAGAGGAAGCAGAGTCTGAGGATACGTACGTGGACAGTTCTATCAGCGTGGCTGAGGTAATTGGGATAGTTAAAACACTCCCCAATGGCAAGGCTCCGGGGGTAGACGAGTTCCGCCCTGAATTCCTCAAGGCTCTGGATGTTGGGGGACTGTCTTGGTTGACACGTCTCTACAACATTGCATGGAAGTCGGGAACAGTACCTCTGGACTGGCAGAGCGGGGTGGTGGTCCCCATTTTTAAAAAGGGTGACCGGAGGGTGTGTTCCAACTATAGGGGGATCATACTCCTCAGCCTCCCTGGGAAAGTCTACTCCAGGGTGCTGGAGAGAAGGGTACAACCGTTAAATGACATGTGCTTTGTAGACTTGGAAAAGGCATTTGACCGTATCCCTCGTGGTGTCCTGTGGGGGGTGCTCCGGGAGTACGGGATTGGTGGCCCGCTACTACGTGCCATTCGGTCCTTGTACAACCGAAGCAGGAGCCTGGTTCGCATTGCCAGCAGTAAGTCAAGCTTGTTTCTGGTGAACGTTGGCCTCCGCCAAGGCTGCCCTTTGTCACCGATTCTGTTCATAATCTTCATGGACCAAATTTCTAGGCGCAGTCAAGGTGTTGAGGGAGTCCAGCTTGGTGACCTTAGGATCCCGTCTCTGCTATTTGCAGACTATGTGGGCTGTGACCTTCAGTGTTTACTGGAGCGGTTTGCAGCTGAGTGTGAAGCTTCTGGGATGAGACTCAGCACCTCCAAATCAGAGGCCATGGTTCTCAGTTGGAAACGGGTGGACTGTACCCTACGGGTTGGGAGTGAGGTATTGCCTCAGGTGGAGGGGTATGTCAGGTTCATGTTCACGAGTGAGGGAAGGTTGGAGCGTGAGATCGACAGACGGATCGGGGCAGCATCCGCAGTAATGCGGTCGCTGTACCGGACTGTCGTGGTGAAGAGAGAGCTGAGCCGGAAGGCAAAGCTCTCTGTTTACCGATCGATCTACGTTCCCACCTTCACCTATGGTCATGAGTTATGGGTCATGACCGAAAGAACGAGATAGCGGATACAAGTGGCGGAAATGAGTTTCCTCCGTAGGGTGGCTGGACTCACCCTAAGAGATAGGGTGAGGTGCTCGTTCATCCAGGAGGAGCTCAGAGTAGAGCCGCTGCTCCTTCACATCGAGAGGAGCCAGTTGAGGTGGCTCGGGCATCTAGTTCAGATGCCTCCCGGGCGCCTCCCTGGTGAGGTGTTTCGGGCATGCCCAGCCGGGAGAAGGCCCCAGGGGAAGACCTAGGACAGGCTGGAGGGGACTATGTCTCAGAGTTGGCCTGGGAACGCCTTGGTGTCCTCCCGGTGGAGCTGGAAGAGGTCGCCGGGGACCGGAAGGTCTGGACTTCCCTACTGAAACTACTTCCCCCGCCACCCGGACCTGGATAAGCAGAAGATAATGGAATGGAATGGACATTTGTGAGAAAATATACATTAAGAACACCCTCACACAGTGTTTCAATAACGCGGCAAAACTGCATGATATTGTACGCTAACTGGAACATGGTACGCAAACAGACAAAAATTTAATGGGAAAATAATAAAGTCTTCTTTTCCTTTGCTCACCACAGCAAATCCATTTTTCTGATTGATTTGCATGTTTTGATTTGGCAAAAGTTTTACGTCGGATGCCCTTCCTGACACAATCCTTTAAATGAGGGACATGATCGTCTCTGATAATAATATGTGAAAATTGGAGAAAGAAAAAAAAATGTTGCAGTTGTAAAAGATGAAAATGATTCATAAGATGTTTTTACCAGACTTGATGTGTTGGAGAATTGCAGCAGGTTTTTAAAATTAAATTATTAAAGGTGTTTACACAAAAGCTAAACAGTTTAATGTTTTGCATATTCTTTCCTTACTGTACCCAAAATGAACTAAACCGTGGCCGTAAAAATATCAATGGGTGCTGCTGTTTTGGGTAGCAAAGGTTTAGCATTTTCAGTAGTTAACTCTTGAATAGAATAAAAGCAGTCATGACAGTAAGTGACTACAGTTACATCTGTTTATCTTTTTTGCTTGTGTCAGCTGCTGTCTCAGGGGGCTTTCGGGTATCTGCTGCCCATCATCTCCTTTGTACTAGCCTGGATAGAAACATGGCTACTGGACTTCAAGGTTCTTCCTCAGGAGGCTGAAGATGAAAACAGTAAGTGAAAACTTCACTTTTTGGTACAAAGACAACCGCGGCTGACACAGCCCATCGGCCGTCACTCTTGCTCGTAGCGTAATAGCGTCCTTATATCGTCATAGCAACCACATCATCTGTCCCCGCCCCATCACAGGGTACCAGTCCATCTTGGATGCCAGCGAGCGAGCGCCTCTCTTGTGTCCCGGACCAATGTCTGATGGACAGTTCTACTCACCGCCAGAGTCCGTGGCAGGTCAGTGCCCCCTAGTGCACGTGACGTGCATGATGAGCTCACGTGTGCTTCTCTTGTGCTTTCAGACACTGATGAGGACCAGGACGACAAACAAGGACTTTTTTAAAGGTAGCACTGACGCATGCTTGGAGGACATTCTTTACTGATGATTACATCATTTTTGTCTTCCTGTCAGGATATCACAAGAGGATGTTTTGAAGGGAAAACTCGGCCTTACACTTTGTGACATTTTAGTGTCGCACACGTGCACACACACAAACCTTTCTTGATATCCTTCTTGATATCAACAGAGGCACCAGAGGACATTAACGGAATACAAGTCCTGAACTGATGTTGACTTAGTTGGTAAGCTCTCAGAGGAGTTAAGCTTTGCTCTGCATGAAGAAGAGAAGACGCTGAGGCCAGTAAGATGTTATCCACACAACTTGCCTAACTTAAAACATGAACATTAACTGGCTGGACTAAATGAGCAGCTTTTCAAAATACAAGTCTTTTACCATGTGAACTGTGAAGTTGTCTTCATGCATGAGCTGCAAGTGTGTCCTCACAAAAACATTAAACAATGTGATCATAAATTAAACCTTGTGTGGACATCATGAGGACACAATGACAACACTGTTAAGTCTTTCTTCACATTTTACTGACAGAGGTCATGACTGTAAAAGAAACAATACTGATAATAAAAAGGTTGATTCCTAAGCTGCTTTTAGCACTCCCATGTTCACCATCAACCCAATGGTCACATGACACCGGCTCAATCTGGCGGGTAACTGACGTCTCAAGTCTTACTCATTTTAAAAATAAATTCTTGCAGTCTTGTTCCACCAAATCGAAGGTCATCGGCTGTTGCTCAATTGGTGCATTTAAGTGTGTTCATGCTAAAAAGTATGTTAAAAATGCAGGGCACTGTTAGTACCTAAATGTTTCACTCAAAATGATAGGTATGCAGTGATGACCATTACTGCCCTCAATAGAGACCATCCCTGCTATTTAGAGGAAGGTGGTGGACCACAGAATGATTGGGATTCACTGTTAAAAAGGGGAAAAGAGCATTTCACACTTTCCAGTAAGTGCTCAAGCCTGTGAATATTCATTCATCCAGGTCAGCGATTCTTAGGGCATTCAATCGATGGCATCTGGATTGTTCAGGTTGTCAGACGACACCTCTCATCCAAGCAGCCTTCATCAAGCCAAACAGAAAGCATAAGCACCTAAAGGAATGCCTTCAAAACAGAGATTGGTAGCCCGTAAAGATAGGACACCCCACACCCGGAAGAATAATCTGGTGTATGCTGTCCAGTGCAGTGAGGAATGCACCGACCTTTACATTGGGTTCATTTTCTATGTCGCTTACCCTCATTAGGGTCGCCGGTGTGTTGGAGTCTATCCTAGCTGGCTTTGGGCGAGAGGCGGGGTACACCCTGGACCGGTCGCGAGTCAATCGCAGGGCACATATAGACAAACAAAAACATTCACACCGAATGTGACAATTTAGAGACGGCAATTAACCTAACATGCCTGTTTTTTGGAATGTGGGAGGAAACCCACACACGCACGGGGAGAACGTGCAAACTCCACACAGAGACGCCCAACGGAGATTCGAACCCTAAACCTCCTGACTGTGAGGTCAATGTGCTAATCACTGAGCCATCGGACGAGAGGCGAAACATCTCCTATGATGACCTGAACAGTCCAGTTGCGAGCGATTGAATGCCCTGAGAAAGGTAAGTGCACAACGACAGGGATGCTTTGGGAAGACACTACACTATCATGACATCAGTACACACGGTATACATATTGAAGTGCACTGACGTATTCCATTTGAGACACAGCCTTTGCTTTGGTGCGTTAGTTGCCATTGCAGTTCTAAATGTCACCAGCAGGTGTCGCCAAAAGACGGCTTCAGTGTTGCCGGTGACAACAAATCACATACACTAATGTGACATCATGGCACGGCTTCAGACCTGTAGACCAATTTACAAAGGATGTGCGTTGAGGCACACCGAGCCAAAGTTTGACAGCACCAACTTGACGCTAGAAAATGCTCCTTTAACAGACTTAGTGGTGAGCTGGCCTTCCCCTGGAATCATGTGACCCTGTGGCCTGTGATGCTGAGACACGAGGGACGTTAGCAAGTTAGTAAACATTGCGTGTATGTGCCCGTGACGACAACAGTGAATCAGAGAGAGAATGGAGCGAAATACTAAAATCATTCACATTCTTTCATCGGCGGGAAGCTAATGACTGCTTTGGATTGTTGAGCTAACTACATGTGATCACATGATCAATCAGGAAGCTAGCCTTCCATCCATCAGGTGATCTACTAGCGGTTCCTTGATGAACACCCCCTCAACTGCTCCTCCCCTCAGCCTGTGTTGGCTTTAGGAATGTGGAAGAAATGCACACCCTTTTTTTCTCTCACGTTAAACCGATAATCTCAGTCCGTATGTGTGGTGGTGGTCGGTGTATGGGAGCATTGTATGAATGTGGAACACACTTCCTGCTTCCATTATGTCATCGTGTCAGGCAGGGGGGTGAAGCTTCATAGCCAGTCAGTTCAAGAGTCTTCAAAATGACTACCAAGCATTGCCATGCTCTGTCATTGGTCACATGAACGCACCAATCTTTATGGTGGGGAATCAAACGCACCAGGGAAAGGAGGGCAGAGGTGAGGAGGGCGGTCAGCATGAACTGAGGTATGTGTAGGCTGGGCCACAGTACACCTGAGGGGGTGCGGGTGCTGTGAGGTGACACAAGGCACATGGAGCCCAGTTGAAGGGAGCGGAGTTTTAAGAGCAATGGACGCACGCCATGTTGGTCTATTCAGCAGCGGTCCATCACGTTTCTCCAGGGGACAACAGTCCTTGTCAACTGACACTCGCATTTGATCAGCCAGTGATAGCTGGCTTCCTTGCCATGGTACCCAGTTGATTAGCATCAGGACCGCCTCTTAAAAATGAATGTCAAACCCGGACTGAGACTTGCTCCAGAGAGCGGGCTGGCGCTGGCGGTGACACCGTGGCGGTAGGGGGCGGGGTTATTGCTTTCAGCTCGTTGCCTGGGCAACTCTGAGTGCTGACACCGCGGTTGAGGGCGCCAGTGCGTGGAGGCGCGCCAGCAGGGGGAACCGCGTGGTCGCTCCTGGGAATGTTGACAGGGCAGGAGCGTGTGCGGGCATGGCCCTTGTGGCCCCCCGGGTGACACACTAGACTGCCCACCGTGTCGGCAGGTGACAGGTGCCGCTTCAGCCAGCGCTCCACGCGCTCCTCCTTGTACTTGATGGAGTACCACGTGAGGAAGATGAAGAGGAAGCCCAGAAACTTGAGGCTGGCAGCCAGGCCGAAGTAGACGAAGCGCAGTGACGTCACATCGTACTCCCAACATGAGCCATGCACGCCGCAGTCCTGCTGCCACAACATGCATGTGGTGTCGATCACCGCGCCGAAGTAAATAGGAGTTGGGATGTAGGCTGAGCCGAGAACAGGAAGGGCGGGTGGAGGAGAGATAAGATGAGGGAGGACAAATACGACAAGTTAGGACATATCGACTGACAAGACACTTAATTTGTTTCATTGCATCACAATAAATGTTTTGACCCTCTCATGGACCTAAATGAGTGTTGTTCTCACCGAGAGTCCTGAGGAGAACAAACTGCATCCCCAAAGCAAACGGTCTTTCCTGCTCAGCGACTGACCTGCAGACAAAGCACTTGCCATGTTAGCAGCTAGCATGCCATCAAAATGAGCATTTTAGCGCTGTTCTCTTTTTAGAGCCTGCCTCCTGCCTGAGTGCCTGGTCTTATTGGTCAGCTTCAGTGTTCCTCCACATTATTGTTGTATACTAACTACAGTAACTCAGGCGGTTGTTTCTATATTTGTACTTTACTCTTTTTTCAAGGGCCACAGAGGCAACTTTTACTTTGACTTGAGTATATTTCAAAAGTTTCAAAGTATATTTTCAAATGATAGATATATTATTTTACTGCAGTACATTTTTGCAAGACACTTATTTTTTACATGTGCTTTTACTTTCCGTACTTAGGTACACTTACCATAGTTTTGAAACTTACTGTAACTACAATAAATAGCGGTACACAAAATGACGTTTGTAAGTATCAGTATAAAGTACAAGTACAGTATAACAGTACCTGAGTGTGACGATGATGGCGGAGGGCTGAGCGCAGGCGGTGATGAGAGTGACAATGAAGAGAAATATGAGGAAGGGGATGAGGGTGCTGCATGTGCGGTCGCACTTCCCCGACACAGCGTGTCCGTTCTCGTTGAGGTACGTCTTGACGATGACCAGCTGTAGCTGGTTGCTACCCGGCCCACTAGATGATGGGGTGATAACCTGTCGGCTCTGGACGCAGGCGCAGTCTGAGTAGTTACGGATCTGGAGGCCACATCATAGGATCACTCTTAACATGTTTGGAGTAAAGTGAGCAATAGAAGAAGAGAGCTGGTCATGTCTTACACCGCTGCTGTCGTTAGCCACACTGCTGCAGCCGGCCAGGCAAGGGTTGAAATAGGTGATGCCATCAGAGCCACAAACCGGAGCGTACTCATGGATCCTACAGCCGCAGTTGACGTTGCAACCGCCTGTCAGGTTCCTCTGTGTCATGGTCAGCGTCGGCCTGGAGGAACAACATACTTCATTTCTTTTCACAACCAATTCAAACCATTCCAAACATGTACACAATGTACACCTCATTCCAGCACGATGACAATAACAAGTTGCCAATTTGAAAACAGTCGGCTAATATATTTTCGACATCACAAAAATTCCCACTTATCCCCAAATTCCGCAACGTCCAAACATTCAGCTCATTCACAGCTATTTTCGACATTCAATAAATGTCAGTTTTTTCCCCCTAATTCCATATTTTCTGTGACAAAAACATGACCCTCACTTTTGACAAACCATTCCAAATTCTAAATTCAGTTTACATTTCAACACATTTTCCTTAGGTTCCCAAAGTGGGGTATGCGTGCCCCCAGGAGTGCGTCAATTGTACTAATAAAAACTGCAAACAATTAGCGCCTAATGCTCACAATTATGAGTGCGCCTGAACACCTCACAGGACAAGGAGAATGGAGCAGAAATGAGACGGAGGATGACAGCGTTCATTGCTCCGTGTGCATCATATGAACAAACAAGTAAGTTTGGTGATTATTTTGTGCATTAGGAGTGTTTCCTATAAAATTTAATTCATATTGTTGCTCCAATCCCCGCACGGCACAGCAGTGAAAACCTGTCCCTGTGAACGAGCATTACCCTTGGTCGTATGTTGCTTTTTGTTTTGTCTTTAATACATTGGTCCCTAGGTGGCAGTCATGTTACTGTAATGACCTGTTGGTGTTGTAATGTTGTACCTTGCTGTTAATGTTATTGGTGGATAAGAAGGAAGTATTGTTGGGAGAGAGAGAGGAGCAAAGTTGGCCACTCCTATCGGTGTCAATGTTGGCAAAAAACGTAGAAAGAACGACAGACTCTGTGACTTTATAAGACTGCAATTTTACATTGGCCACCCCAGGAAATCCCAGAAGAAAATAAAGAAAGGATCTCTCCCAATGCAAACAAGATTACAGTATGTCTATATTTTTTCATGGGCAGCATGACGTGAAGTAAATAAGGTGACCCTTTTAATGGTGGGTCACGTTTCAGGGGCATTTTTATGTGATTATGTGGTGTCACAAATTACATCCGGACTCATTTGTGAAAAAATGTCCACGTGTAGTTTCAAAGATCACCGTATAACGACATTCTATGTACATACAATACATCATCATAATTGAGTGTACTGCTCAAGTTTAGGCGCCTCATTAAGGTCTTTAATTGGCTCTCTAATGAGGTGTTCAAGCATGAGGCAGGAAGAGTAAAGAGATGACGGAAAAGGAAGAAAAGAGTAGAGAGAACAAGGAGGGCATCCTGCCAAAGATTTTCTATTCCAAGCTGTTCTTGGATTGGCTCCACGGCCGCCATGTAAACGCCTCCATGTAGTGGCCGGCTATCAAGTTACCCTGTCGTGACGTGAACATTTGCTTCCTGCCTGACATGAGCCACAGATGGGCCAACAAGGACCGCCGTTGACAACGAGGATGAGACAACGTCTGTTTGGGGACGTACTCAAAGTGTAAAAAGAAGAGTCTTGACATTACCCGGTGGTGTACGGTATGTTAATCCCTCCCAGGTTGATGCTCTCGCAGCCCACGATGAAGAGCGTGGAGAAGCAGAGCAGAGACACACCGCTGCAGATCATGGCGAGCTTGGCTGACTCGCGAGCGCCCAGTTTGAGCTTCTTGATGATATAGCCGCCTAGTACAATGCCCACGCCCGCGCTTGGCACAATGATCACACCTAGAGGGGGAATGTGATCATGTTTACAACATGTGCTGTACTCCGCACCGCTCCATAAATGTGCACCAACCTGTGTAAATGCTGGCGCTGGAGGCGGGGATGCCAAACTGCGACTCAATGAACTTGGGGATGAAGGTGATGAAGGCGGTGACGATGGCACTCTCGGCCGTGTAGGACAGACTGACAAACAAAAATGTGACGTTGCTCAGGATCCTCACAGCCGCCTTTGGAAGGTCTGTGGGAAAAGAGAGCGTCCTTGTTTGCTGGCTCACTTTATGTGGTGATGTTTCATCAATCAAGTTGAATTGAAAACCAGTGGCCAAGTTTACCTTTGATGTCCTTTCCAAAGCCCATGGACGAGGTGACCGCTTGGCTCTTGCCATTGTTGCTCTTCTCCTTGAGAACGTCGTCGTCGCTGGACAGTTCGTCCAGGCTTAGCTTTTTCCTCCTCTTCTTCTTCTTGTGTCGGGGGGGCAGCTTCTTGGGGAAGGTGAACATGGGAAAGATGACCAACAGCATGGCCACGGCGCACAGCAGGAAGCCGCTCCACCTGGGAAACGCCAACAGGGTGAGCAGTGAAGACAACATGTTTACTGAAACGTCTTACCTAATGGCATTGCTTCTCTCTCCAGCCATCTATTCCTTTTCTATCGTTCTATCGTTCGGGTCACGAGCAGGGGTCAAAACACCATCAAAAGAGCCATTATGCCTCCTCTTCCAGTAGAAACAAATGTACGGGAGCCGCAAAACATTACAGAACTTATAAACTTGTAATCTTTTGTAATGTTACCTGTTAGAACCACAAAATTCAACATACAAAAGTGCGGCTACACATGTAGACCTACTCTGAGCTCATTTAAACACTGAACAGATTTATGTAACATTTTTTAAACATGCTGCCAACTTTATGATAAAAAAGCCAATCATCGTTTATGCCTGCTCTGAATTGTCATCAGTAACCATTCAATTGATCCTGTTCTTGACTGTCTTTGTAAAGTGACACATTTATTTTCTGATTAATTTCCTGTTTTGTTTTGTTTTTATACCAGGAGAATATATGCTGTGATATTTTTATGAGTGATTATTTCATGTATTCTCTAACAGTGAATGGCTTCCCATCTCATGTACAACCCAGTGTTGTTACCTTGGCGATTTTCTCACTAAATCTGGGGACTTGTAAGTTTAGTTGAACTTTATTCTTCTATTTAACAATACACCCACTATATTTGTAATCACTCTTCTCCCACAAATCCATCTTCTGCATCTGACGTGAACAGCTGGGCAAGTTCGCTGTCAAACATGCCGGGTTCCCTGTCATCATTGTCGGCCCTCGCTTTCGTGAAAGATACCTTAGCCCAGGCATCCACAATCCAGTCACATATGGTGGCGTAACTCTCACCTGGCAAAAATGTTGCACGGAAGTGTACGTGCGCTGCGTAGGACGTAAAGTTCTCTGATTGGTTCATCGCTGACAGTTTACATGCCGTACTGCACTTCACTGCGTATTAAAGGTAAGAAACTTTTATAATTTTAACTCATTATGCATTCTATTTCAGGTTTTATTATTACATTACAATTGTATTACAATACTTGTTATTTAAACAGTATTAAACGTGCAGAACAGTGTTTTTTTTTCTCATTGTGGGACGGGTCTTCCGGGTCCGTGGAACGAATTAGCCAATACACATGTTCAGCGTTGCTCGGGTTACAAAAAAATTCGGCTTAAAAAACTATTTTGGAACAAATTGATTTCGTATCCCGGAATTCCACTGTAACAGAAAATAACTGCGAACCGCTGCGTTAATTACATTGTTCTTTACAATGTTATCTATTTTACTGCGCACTTACTTGTTTCAGATTCAACTCAAAACTCCTTCACCTTTTTTTCTCTCCCACGCAGTGAAACTCATTGCATACACTAGCCTACCTCCCTCTCTTGCTCATCCAATCAGCAGTCAGAAGACAGTCTACAATCAGGGGTTACCAACGTGGTGCCCGTGGGCACCTGGTCGCACCACCACAGTCGCATGAGGTGCCCACAAGTCTGCTTTTGATTTGGCTTTTCAGTTGATAATGAGGGAACACTAGAAACAAATGTATTCTGAAGTACAAACCATTTTCATTTTGTAAAAGTGGCTCTCACAAGAAAAATGTTGGTGACCCCTGGTCTAGATGCTTTCACGGGCTGAGCAGTGAGTCAGATATTTCACATTCTTTTTGAAAATGTACATTTCCCCTACTTCAGTGTTAAAAAAATTCCCAGTCACAGCGAAGGGAGCCGGTACAAGGAGGCTGAAGAAGCATGCAGCTCCAGAGCTGCAGATTGCCGACCCCTGGTGAAGAGTAAACTGGAGCCTGTCCAAGTTGACTTCGGGCAAGAGGCTGACCGACGGTGACAAGGTGTTGTCACCACAGCAAAATCAAAATCTAAACTAACCATTACTTGCATAATTACTTGTGACATAAAGAGAATGTTATGTTTAAATCGGAGTGCACAGATTACAATTTTATAAACAAAACCTGTCAAAAAACCTGACCAGCGGATTCCAATTTTGACCGATACCGATTTAAAAAAACCAAACTGATCACATACACTTGTTGAAAAATAATGAACAATACCCTTGAAAAAATACAAACATTGTTTTAACTGCACATGAGGTTATTCTCTCAGATCTCTCAGAAATTGGTGTCCAAATTCTGTCAGTTCTTTTTAGTCTTAATTTTCACATTTTAAAAACAAAACTTAAACAACAGGTTACACTGCAGACCTGATTTGAGGCTTTTTACCAGAAATAAAGAGAACAGCGACCAAAAATGGCTGGTCAACCATTGTGATGAAGGGCATAAATGTTTTATTCTTTCTTTTCACTGCTCATGAGCATTAAATGAGGGCGTGTGTGGCTTTTTGCTCTGGCTAGATTTCACTTTAGTCTTAGTTTGCTTGCTAGCTGTAATTCTGGCAGAGCAAAAGTGGACAGTGGCTAACTTTCAGATGAGATTGGTGGATAAAATGGGTTTCATAGCCCCCAAAATTAAGGTAATCAGCGCAGATCGATTGGTGCATGCTTATTTTTTAACCTACAGCAGATTGTTGACATGGTTATCCTCCATTTGTGCAGCACAACAGATACCAGTATAGGCTGCTGCTCTTCCCATAAGCCAATGTCAGGTTACATCTTTTGTAATGAATGAACACATTATGCTTCATTCACTGTGATGCCAATTCATGCATTTCACAAATAAACACCATCTATGCAAAATAAGACAAATGCTACAGCAATAACGATATTTTAAACATTTTGCCTCAACAAAAGTCATGACCAATAGTCAACTAAAATATAATGCTCTCCTACTATCAACAACTAAGAAAGGGTTCGTTTTTGAATAAACTCACAAATTAAATAATGATGATAACGATACAACTGGGAAAGATGCACTTTTGTATGTGGCACATGCATTGTATAAGCAAACATATATAAGTAAACTGCAAAGTATGACAGTGTGCAGATTTTCATCGCTCGAGCACCAATATCATTTTCGGCACAGAAATGGATATAGATATGAACAGATACAGTGGTACCTCGGTTAACATTCACCCCAATTAGTGCTTTTTTCGGTTAACAACCAAGTTTCTGTAAAATTTAAATACCGGCCGGTTTGCCAAGACTAAATCTCGCAATACTTGCATGTGATCGCGCAATGCATTGTGGGCTCTGGGCACCATTTTAGCTTGTTTAAATTATGAGTTGTAGAGCGATACACGATGTAAAACACATGGATCACACAAAAGAGAACGGCGATAGACCGCATCGAGACAAGGGTGCAAGACCTTCACATTTCACAGCTTAAAGAGAAGACTGTTATCATTTCTGAGGTATGTAAATGTTACGGGAGTGGCTTCGTCGTCGGCTGTAATGTATACTTCTAGGGTTTCTGCGTAACAGCCTTTCAACCCAGCAGCACATTGAGGGCAACACTTTGTATTTCTGCCTGTCTCGTTAAACATCCATAGCACTCATTACTGGTTCCAACAACAACACATAAGCATTCAAACGTACTGTGCCTGTCTGTGGCTTCCCGAGTCAAACATAGCACACGTCACCACCTCGCAAACACACTTCGCCAAGGTTACTGCCGCCATTTTCTTAATTAAACAGCAAGGTATATGTTTATTAGTTCTAAACGTTGATACTTAGTTTTATTTTTTTTTCATTTTTGCAAATTGTGGTTTTTTTTAAATTATGTTTTTATTTTGTGTTATTTTGTAGTTACTGGTTTTGTGGGTTTTCTCCAACAAAAGTAGGTAAGGTGATGTACAGTTGTCCATTAACACCCTTTTTTGTATGTAAAACTATAGAATGTGTTTTTGGCTGTCCAGAACAGATTAATTGGACTTATATTATTTTCTATGAAGAAATTTGCTTTGGCTAGAGTCCATTTGGGTTTGAGTCAGACCTTCTGGAACAGATTAATGACGTTAACAAAGGCACCGACCAAAGTATCTTATTTTTATGTCAACGTCGGCCAATGTTATTGGACATCCCTAGTCTTTAATGTACAACATGTATCAAAGTGGCCCCACCATCCTTCAATTTTTCAGTAAGCGTCCCTCACCGGAAAAAGCTTGGACACCACACATTTTCTTTTTGTGCTTCTTTGGTTTGGAATTCTCACCAGTTTCCAATGAAGCGCGGATCACTCTGGTCAATGTTGACCACGGTCTTGGGGTCCACGTAGAAGCCAATGAGGACGCCACCCAGAAGGTAGCCGGCGGCCGGGCCCAACGCTCCCATCACGTACATGATGGCTAAAGAGATGGAGAGAAGAAGACTGTCATTGCTGCAAGATGCCTCACCTTTAACAAAAGAGCACTCAACAAAAAAATCAATTAGGATCCTACCGAGGACGTTACAGGATGTTGATGTGGTGGAGATTAGGGACGCCCTGACTATTTCAGGAAGTGATCTACGCATACTTTCTAGGTGTTATCTTCATCATATGTGCCAATTATCATGAAGATCTGACCTTTGCTGAGTGAGAGGACCATGTCACTGACAATCTTATTGTATTTAATATGTTGCATAACTTATCCACAAGCACTAATGGAGCACAAAAAAGGCTGTGTGGTTGTGTGTGGGTCACATGAGTGTTAGAAATAAGATTTCTCCAATTAGAGGGAATTAACAGCGTACATTCCTTGGCTGGCCTTGAAAGCCCACATCAGGTCAGGTGGTCCACATACAGTGGGAATGTTAGCTAAAAGCACCAGGCGCACTGGGTTCATTAAAGCTTTGTAAGACAAATAAATCAGAAACAGACAGAATTCTTCTTTCAAGAGTATCAAAAGCATGGCCCACAGGGATGTATTCTGCAGATTGAATTTATGATGGACAGCGTTAGAGCATCACAGAGACAACAACTGGACTTGGCCTAAATCCCCCAAAATGGCAGACTACCTAAAATATGTGTCTTACAATATAAGCTCTGTGATGATTATATGCATTTTAGTCAGGATGCGCATGCTTGTTAGATTTGGTTTTAGTATTTTCAAGCCCTCAAAAAAGTGATTTAGTTTCCATAATAACAATAATAGGAAGACACATTTTCAAGAGGGTCACTTTGCTGAGATGTACAGTAGGTTGTTTTCTCTTTACATTTATTTCATAGTTTGTGTTTCCCATACCTTCATCTTTTTGCAGCGCCCCACCACAAATACATTCCTATGAATGTAGTTTGTTGTTCTAACTCTGTACAGTAGCCAGCACTGTAACTCTGCTTCTTACCACACCTCAGACGCACCTGGTCTACCAGAAAGTAATAAGACACAGCAGGAGGGACCAGTGTTGCCAAATTAGTGACTTTGTCGCTACATTTAGCAAGTATTCAGACCTCTAGATTCTCGTCCTATTGAACTCTTTTGGAGACTAACTCATACCACCTCTCTCAATGAGCAGCCTGTGCTGCTGTGGGTCCCTTCCAATCTAAAAGCAGTCACAGGCGGCTCCGTCTTGCTTGTGAAGCAACAGAGGAACAATAATTTGGATTTCTAAACATATTGGTATTGCTTTTCATCTTTTTTGCTCACTTATTGTCTCCCACGGCGTACATGATAACTACATGCACATGCTTCATGGTCATTTAGCATGTTTAATGACGTGGCCCCAACACCCTTACATACTTCTATGTGGCCCTCAGTCAATTAAAAAGATTGGACTTCCCTGCTCCACTGGATGTCATTGGACTGTGCAGGTGTACCTAAAAGTGTGTGTCATTGTTTCTGATAACTCCTGAGTGCGGTCATCCACCTCAAATTTATTCCGAGAATGCCTGCAGTGCAGTAACTCAGAGACAGAGTGACTGCTTGTAGACATGTTTCCTGACTTTGCGTCTCATTACATCATCAAGGAAGATGATGATGAAGCACACAGGGGCAGGATTGAGGCCTTTCCAGGCCCAGCAGCATGCAGGATAATCGCTCATCCTGCTGGAGTACAGGGAAACCCCGGCCTGGCAGGCATTACACGACGTGATGCTTGATGGGATAAAACAGAAGCGGGAAAATCACCGCTGGAATGCTGAGCAGAGTCAGATGGACATAAGCGAGCGATGGAGAGAAAAGAGTAAGATGATGATGATCATCATTACTCTGAGCCCTGTGAACTTTGGCCCCCAGGTTGATGATCAGATGACCTTTTGATGTGGTCCAGACATATGTTACGAGGTCAGAGTTCACGAGCCTTAAGATGACATAAAGCCTGAGCGCACAAAGAGAAAATGTGACTTGATAGACAAAAAGAGGAGGGGCTTGTTAGCTACATGATGTCCGTCACCAGCCATCAGTCACGATTCACTGACTGACCTGTTTAAGACTCGGCTCGAGTTCATTTGAACATGCCCCCCCTAGGCCCAAATCCAGCTAACTGATCAACAACCACACAAACAAACTTTACTCTGAAAGGATGACGATCCATTTCAGCCTGAGCTGGGGACGTTATAGCAAAGCTGCATTTTTTTTCTGCTGAGTGAGGAGTCATGTGACCAAGAGTTTGGAGACTCAGACAGCAGAGGCCTGTCGGGTCGGGCCGACATGAAAGGACAAGACACAATGAAATGTTGTGGCCATCGTGGCGTTGTCACGGCAACCTGCTGACACAGCGCGGTCTCCTTACCGCTCCCCAGTGGGTCAACAGTACCCACATCAGGACCCGACATGCTGTAAAATGTGTGATCTGGCGACTCGGGTGGACACATTTCTCCAGGATACATTCTGACCAATTTGGACTCAAGGGACACTTGATTAGGTGCGCTGTCTAATCAGATGCATTATAAAACATTCTGCTTTTACCATGGCAGAATTTCTGATAAAGGTGTTTTGCAGGTGTTCCTAATGAAGTGGCCAGTACGAGAATGTTGAACTTTAGTCGATTATCATTTCAATCAATGAAAAAATACTCCTTCAAAAAGGATGCAGCACAAGTACAACATGTCAGATTGCTATGAGTAACATACACAATTCCTATAATGCAATTTGATAGCAGTCTATCTCACACACAACATAATTGCTTTGTGGCCCACTTAACGCATCTTCTCCTAATGCAATAAAGGGACCATTCTGCCACAGTTTCATTATTAATGAGGCATATTAACATGAGACAGTTTGCCTAGAGTGCTGCTGTTATAGAAAAGATCTATTTGAATTAAAGTATATTTTAAAAAATGATTGATATTCAATTTTACAAATGTGTGTTGTGGTAAAATATGACGTTTTGTGCGGGGAGATGATCCACTTGGCCAGCACAAAGACGCACCAAACAGCTAAGACTACAGCATGTGAGTTGCCATGACCCCCCACACCAGCAGGTGGCACTGGTCTGAATGAGTCATTACAAACCGCATAGCGTTACCTCATTTGTGCAACTATGAGTTGTATTTGACAACCTGGTGATACGGCATTAAACCCATGTGGGCTGATACCACCATGAAAATGTCAAGCGTGTGTCTCACACGGCAGCCATACAGAGTGTCTGTGATTGGGCTCACAAAGCAGGCCTGTTCTCACTTATTCCTGCCTTTGGGCATGAGCTCATATGTAGGCTAATGCAAAGCGGGCCAGCACAGAGTGGAATGTTTGGCCTACAGCTGATGGCGATAGCCATGTTGAAGACAAAGACAGAATGTTCCTACAGGTTGCCCACATAGATGTCTCTCAACTTCTCATTCACACCTGGTCCAATCAGACATCCTGTAATCACACAGCCAGACTGACCTGCGCCGATTGATGGCTCACGACTTAAACGTTCTGGTGTTAACCTAAAATAACTTTGGGAGTGTTTAAGCTGGACCACCGCCATGAAATCCCACCAGTGCTTTTCCGAGCCATCCATCGATCGGGCCTTGCTAAAAGTGAGTGCGGGGAATAAATGAATTGAGTAGTGGTACATTGCCATGGCGATGTTGCTGAGTGGACAGATTGACTAAAGACATTATGTGTTTCTAACACAATAATAAAGCTAAGTAGACCAAGCAGCATAAGATGACTATGAGGACACAGTGGACACTTTGTGCGGCGCTGGTGGTCGGGTATCTCTTGAGTGTTGATTCACTTCCAGAACTTACATAAAAGATATGTATTATTGATTTTTGTAGCCAAACATGACTGCTTTCTATGTACGCTCATATAATTGTCCCTGAATGCAACATGTCTTCCAGCCAGCATTCCTTTACCACAGGCACAGCTGGAGAAATGTTGTAGTTATCCTGCTCAGCTTTCAGGTGACTTTAGCGAGAACAAAGACACAACAGTCTGTTGTCACTTTAGTTCTCAACGTTCACGTCTGGCCACCATTGAGGAATCTTAATATCAACGTCGACACTTATCTAGTGTATGGTGGCTCTCCCAGAAAGACCCTCTCTTGTTGTCCATGTAAGCCTCGCCTCCCTCGTCCCTTTCCATTCTCGTTTATTGCTTGGATTCAGCTTCTGGTTGTTTGAGGCTACTAGGGCGAACGCTCCTGTGGAGCCATGACAAAGCGCTTAGTATTGAGGGGTTAGGGTGTTATAGCAGTGGTGTTATATGCAGAGTACTAGGTCACTTGGGCCTCACAACCTTTTAATGGTGGGGAAACAAATGACAATTATATGCATAATCAGGCTAATCTAAAATTAGCATGTGTGTTTATTCTACATAGCCAAGCTGAATAGGTACCATGGAGCTCAAGTACGCTAATCTAGAGCTACAATTCTGCTTTTGTTTTATTCTGTGGCCAGCAAGGGGTGACTGACCGGAATAGGAGGTGTGAGATGACCACTTCCTGTCCAAGCTTACCTAGATAAAGTGAGGCGTTCTCCTTCTTGACGTTGTCATCCAGGTAGGTGGGGCCCAGGGTGTAGATGGGCGTGGAACCCATGCCAACCAGAATCTGGGCAATGATGAAGAGTGCCACATATAGGTTGTGCTCGTTTCCCTCCTGGTCCCTAGGACAGGACGTGATGTCCACGCGGTCCCTGCCGCTAGTGTTGCTGTTCATGCACAGACCCTCATTGGCCGAGGACGAGTTGACCTCCTGGATCTGGTAAGGTGGGGAGATGAAGTGAGGTAAGGAGAAAAGGGCGGCGCCCACGGCGATGAAGACCCCACCCACTGCCAGCCAGCGAGGCCTCTGGCCCCGGCCACCAAAATAGCTGATGAAGACCACCACTAGGAGGCTGCCAATGTCAAAGCAGCTGACCAGGAGGCCCGACTCTGAGCTTCTGAGGCTGTAGCGCTTCTCAATGGTGGTGATGACGCTGCTAAGGTAGCCTGACACCATGAGGGACTGGATGAAGGTCAGGTAGCACATGCAGAACAGGAAGCAGCGCGAGTCCTGCAGAATGAGTGCCAAGTACTTCCTGCTGGGCACGCCCAGCCTAGCCAGCCCGGAGGACAAGTAGCCCGCGGGCTTCCTCCTCGCCACCTTCTTGCCAAGCAGCACTGCCGACGTCTCCGCATACGAGCCAGGCTGGTTCAGCGCCGACTTACCCGCCTTGGGCAGGTAGTCAGTCCTGGAGGCAGCGTCGCCAGCATCCACATTGGCGGGCAGCTGGATGAACTCTGAGCTCTCCTCTGCCATGATGGACACCGAAGGAGACAGTAAGGTTTCCTCTGGAGGCGGCGTTGGGTTTAACACGGGAACACTTTGACATTTGACGTTCGTACCTGGCTCCTCCGTCTCGCTGGACAGCCCGTTCTCCTTGTGAAGGGACACCGACAACTCGGCCTCCTCCCGCTCTGTCATTATTGTGTCCTCCGGGTCCAAGTCTAGATCGCTTCACAGGCTGCTAGCCATGATGTCAGCTTTGAGTAGAGCTTATCTGCACCGTCCTTTATCTCCTGCCACTCGGACGAGGCCTCCTATCAGGTCCGGCAGCAGCTCCAGCACTAGGCAGCCGCTCGTCCTCGTCCTCCGCTGGGCTGCTGCTGCTGCTGCTGGGATGAGGTGATCCTGCAGAGGCTGCAGAAATGCTGCATCCCAGCCTGCCCTGCCAACGGGATCACACTGTTACACTTGCCTTCCCCTCTCCTCCCCCCACAGTCAAGGGCATCTCCCCTCCCAGTCTTATCGCCTCCTCGCAGGCTGCCGCTTATTGCTCATTTTCCCGTCCAAACCCCATCAGCTTCGTGCAGAAAAATACAATTACAAATACAGAGTACGCGTCAGGTGGAGCGTCGAGCGATGGAGTGGTCCTTCAAAGATGTGAGGTGACGAAGCAGTGAGGACGACAAACACCGCAGTGCTCTATTCAAAACATCTCTAGCGGGGTGCACAAACTCACCGGAAGTCCATGCTTCAAAATAAAACATTTTACACTTGAGTTCGAATAAGAACACTCTGACTTCGTGTCATTATTTTGCACAATAACTGATGTTATCAACGATGCGCAATGTACTTGTCGAGGAATAAACAATTGATTGCTCAATTGTGGGTGATCTACTGATACATTTGGACAGTCTAAGTTGCATATAAATGAAGATTTCTTCTCATTTTCATTTAAATGTGGACGTCAGTAGCAAAGCAGAGTTTTGCTTGAATGGCGTGACCTGCCGGTCGACAAACGTCTACTGCCAATTAATGACTGACAAGATGCGCAAACGATGTGGAGATCACAACGAGTCTATCGACGATAGCTCTTATCGTCCTAATAACCACGTCAAAGCCTCACACTGCGTCGGCGTCTTATTTTGAAGAGTATCCCCAGGATGCCACAGCTAGCATGCAGCTAGCCCGCAGAGGCTAGAGCCGTTGGGCCGCAAGAACACATTCATGGCGACACCAACCTTACACTCTCAAACGACGATGTCTTCAGTGCCTCGTGTCAGAGTCACTTGTTCATCGTGACTAAAGTCATTAGAAGAGCTGATAGATGCAAAAAGGTAAAGAAAAACACCGGAAGTGCGAGGTAGTCTTCACAGTAAAAGGGGGGAAAAACAACCTTCAATCAAAGAAAACACTTTCCATTAACTTGTTCCTAAAACGTATAAAGGTTACGCACTTAAAAATCTCATTATGTTAGAGATGTTCAGACCACGTTAAATGGAAGTACTAATTAGAATGTTATTTTAAAACGAAGGGGAGAAGTATTGGAGTTAGCAAAGCCTGACCCCTAGCGGACAACTAAGTATATGCAGGAATTTAACAAATAGGATGAGTAAATAAGATGACTAGTCTACCATCCATCCATCCATCTTCTACCGTTTATTCAAGGTCGGGCCGGGGGGGGGGGAGCAGCCTAAGCAAGAAAGCCCAGTACTTGATTCGGTTCCTCCCGTCGGATGCTAAGGCATTCCCGCCCCAGGGAGGTGTCCGGGCGGCATCCTAACTACATGCCTGCGCTACCTCACGTGACTCCTCTCAATGCCGAGGAGCATCGGTTCTAACCCGAGTCCTTCCGAAAGACAGCGTTTCTCATCTTATCTTTAAGCGCGAGAGCCCACACAAATCACCCTGCGGAGAAAACCCATGAATCCCTCTTTAGCACAATGGGCCGGTGCAAAGTCCGGATCCACTGCAAAGTCCGGATCACTGCAAAGTCCGGATCACTGCGAAGTCCGGATCACTGCAAACGCCGCACCAATTCGCCCTGGCTAGACTGGTTTATCACACACTATAAATACATACTATACATGCACAGTATCTATATTTGACTACATTAATTTTTCTCAGTAATGATCAAGTAGGAAAGCTTGTTGCGTAATAACAACTGTTTTTCCAGCACTACAATCAAAGCAGTAATTAATTTTGGAATTGTAAAATGGATGTTATGGGATGAATATAATATCATATAATTTTTATGTTATATCATAAATATAATAACATGTGATAAATAAATGTATATGTTAAATACAGTCAAACGGCGTCCAGAAATTGATAGCGTTACTGTATGGTGTAGTAAGTACTTTAGTCCACCACTGGAGGTCGCTGTTGTCTCATAATATTATTTTTAATAGTTTGAGTGTCGAATCTGATTGAAAGCCTCATCAATGTGATCTATTATGATTGTAATCAGTCAATTAAAAGGTGTTATTAAAAGACAAATAAATCAGTCACGTGATCTTGGTCACATACTTAATCAGCCTTTCAGATATTCTTCACGTCTTATCAGCGTCATCCTCATTTCACAGCAGGATGAGCGCGCACACACATACTTTACTGAAGCGTGACTTGAGAGAGGCACAGGTGTACCTAATCAAGTGTCCAGGAGAGCTCTCCATCATGTGACTTAATCCTCCTCAAGATGTAGCCAGTCACTGGAAAGTAAAGATGGAGTCTTTGTTTGTTTGTGGAAAGCTGCATAAAAATGTTTGTTAATGAGCAGCAAGACATTATGACAGATTATGATAATCAACCACTGTATTGTCATGCAAAATACCACAGTGTCAATAAAGTGTCATCGATTTATCTATCTTTGTACCTATCTGCCTGCTGACTAATATTGTAATGTGTCATTGAAATAAAGGCGCTCATCCAATTCAAACCGTCACCCGACACTCTCTGCAGTTGAGTGAATTGATCAAAGCTGTCCCAAAAGTGTTGTGTTACATTTAAAGTGTGCTATTGTTGCCTGTGGACGAGAGCTGCTGCGTGATGTCACAGCAGGAGGGCGGGGTGTGTGGCCTGGAGATGGGGTATGTGTGGGGGTCATGTCGCGGCACAGCTTCATCCTGTCACACACAGCAGTAAAGTGTGCGAAGAAGGCCTAAAGGAAAAGACGCATACAGGACACATCCACACACGCACACATCATGGAGGTGGGTAATGTGTCAGACACGGGGGGGAAGAGGAGGAGGAAGAGGAGAAGTAGAAACACAGGTGAGTACAAACCTTTAAGTGTTCATCTTTGCAGATTCTGTGTTTATACAAGTGACATACTAGGATGTTATTATTAGATTATGGGCTCAATCATAAGATAGTTGTTCTTTATTAATCAGGAAGAGTTGAAAGAAAACTGTTTCATGAAAATAATGAAATATCATGGTACCAAATGATAGTTTTTTTTTTGTTGTAACATCATTTTGCATGGATGGCTTCTTCCGTATTGTGTGGTGTGTCCAAACCTTTTTCAGCTCAATCAGACCAATGTTAGTTTAAATATGTAAAAGAAAAACAGTCTGCATGTCAGCATTGTGTTAAAGGTGACAAAGCATGTTTTGGTATTAGTATCATTAGTATCATCATTTGAACCTTTTTCTTTTTTTTTCTTTGAGTTTTCTTGTTTAATTGTATTTTTAGCGCCAATAAAAAAAAAATGACCCCCACGACGGAGTTTGGACAGCACTGAGTTAGCGTTAGCATTCATATCACAAAATGCAGCAATGATTCCTTTTTTAAATGTAACCTAAATTAAAGGCAAAATGTGTTTAAAATAAGTAGCCCTCACAGTTTAATAATGATTAGGAGGCAGGTGTTAGCATAATGCTAAAGAAGACTGCAGCATCAGCATGTTAACATTTTTCTCAAAAAATGAAGAGAAAATTAATCAGCATGTTAACATTGTTGCACGTAATAATCAACAAATCATTCATGTACATCAAAAAAAATTTATCAACAAATCATAGTGAGTTCCAACATGAGAAGAGAATGTTGTCTTCCCAAGATAGAACGTTTGAGGCAGATGGCCTCCACAGACTTGTGCTGTAATTCTGCCTCTCGTGTGTGTCTTAATGATAATTAGAGCAACAGGTCATCCTCTCTGGATTAATCTGCCATTGTTGTCCTCATGTTAATCCCCAGAAAAGGCGGCAGATTATGTGGTGATGGCTTTTTGCTTATTCAATGCGCTCTAAGCCTGTTCCACTTTCATTAACCAGACGATGGTCTTTTTTTCTGTGGACAATATAGAAAAAAATGCTTCCAGAACAATCATAAACCCATCCAATCCTGCGTTTCAGCGAATTTAGCTCACTTGATAATGCTTAAAATGATGGATGACACATGGAGTCTTTTTCCCTAACGTGATGATGTTCATGTAATAATTCATCACACAGAATAAATAAATAATCAATAATTGCAATAGAAAATAAGAACAAACGTGTGTCGTGTGAACAAATAGTAAAAAGTGAAAGTAAAAAAAGAGAAGAGTAGCATGAGGCTTTAGAGATGATT
This sequence comes from Oostethus manadensis, assembly GCA_024372805.1. Lineage (NCBI taxonomy): Eukaryota > Metazoa > Chordata > Actinopteri > Syngnathiformes > Syngnathidae > Oostethus > Oostethus manadensis. The sequence goes on along the minus strand of QODF01000022.1, from coordinate 2,029,480 downwards.
ACTCTCCCTGTTTTCTGTTTCTTTGGACCATATGTTGCCTCAATAATTCCTACATGCACACAAAAGTAAAACAACATGTTCATTTGCAAATTGCTGTTTGCCTGATATTTGATGAGTGACTGCATTATATTACATTACACTACATTACTTTACAGTATTATATTACTTGACATGACTTGACACTAGGGGAGTCACGAGACACTCATCTCACAAGACGAGACGATACTAAATATTAGGTTTACGAGAACGAGACGAGACAATATTTTACCATTATTGTCAAGATAACTACAATAGCAAAATATAGGACTGGACAAACAGACTTTTTTATTGATTGATTTATACTGTAGTTATCAGTGGTGGGTGGTGCATTTTGTACTGGGGTCTTCCGTGGGGACTTGACCAGCCATCATTTTTCTTGACTTCTGTGAGGGTCAGTATTGGTAAAAAAATGAATGATCATAATAATAATGCCATTCAATGCCATTTATCCTGACTAGCATTCAAACCACAGTCCCCTGTGCCAAGTGCCAACATCATTATCTACTACGCAAATCAGCTGCTTAAAAAATTAACTCTTACATTCAAGGTTGGGCCGCACGGTGGCTGAGTGGTTAGCACATTGGCCACACAGTCAGGAGATCTGGAAGACCTGGGTTCAAATCTCCGTTGGGCATCTCTGTGTGGAGTTTGCATGTTCTGCCCGTGCGTGCGTGGGTTTTCTCCGGGTACTCCGGTTTCCTCCCACATTCCAAAAACATGCATGTTAGGTTAATTGGCGACTCTAAATTGTCCATAGGTATGAATGTGAGTGTTTGTTTGTCTATATGTGCCCTGTGATTGACTGGCGACCAGTCCAGGGTGTACCCCGCCTCTCGCCCAAAGTCTGCTGGGATAGGCTCCAGCATCCCCGTGACCCTAATGAGGATAAGCGGCATAGAAAATGGATGGATGGACATTCAAGGTTGCACAGTATACAGTATGTTTGTTCATTATTGGTTGAAGTTTAGCATTAATATTCCCAGCTTGTAGTTGAACAATGCCAGCTAACTTTGTCTTACAGTATTTGTCTTATTTCCATCCTTCCATTTTCTATGCTGCTTATCCTTACCAGTGTTGCGGCGGTATGCTGGAGCCTATCTAAGCTGACTTCGGACGAAAGGAGACAAATATTTTTTTATTAGTTATCAGTAAGGGTGTCGATTAAAGTGTGACAATATTTTTTTAAGGCATTATTGGAAGTGCACCTTAAGTGCTTTAAGTACATCTGGCAATCCAACCTAACTTGGTATCCCCAGCATCAGCGATAGTGAGTAAATTTGTGTTTTCCATAAGAGTTAAACAGCTGCTTGATACTTGTTGATGTCCAAGTAGAAGCTGTAGTAATTCTACATTTGATCAATTTTACTTAAAGATTTTACAGATCAACCCAGTTTGAACGGCACCCTTCGGCACTAAGCGATTCTATTGATGCTCATTGCATTGGGCTAAGCGCCAACTTTCACGTAGGGTCAAACACTAGTTCCGTTTCATAGCACACCTTATACATAGAAGCAATCCGTGGTGACAATTTAGTGACGTGGTCGCTATATTTACCAAGTAAAGGTGCGCAATTAAGTGTTTCTTACGTCATACATTCATTCAGTGATTAAATACAAGCGATCATTGAAGGTGATGGGTTGACGAGTGAGTGGATCTCCACCTCCATAACGCCATGCAATGCATGTCTGAAATCTGTATGGGTGTATAAAAGGACAGATGGACATTTCCCTATACCACCAGGCTGCGGAAAGGGTCGTTTTGCATGTACGCACCAACGGCAGCTCAGAATACCTAGTCTTTTAGGAGTCTTTCAGAGGGGTGGTGTAAAGCACCCCACCTGGTGACTCTGTAGTTCTACTGGGAGACTTCAACGGCCATGTGGGCAATGACAGTGTGACCTGGAGGGGCATGATTGGGAGAAACGGCCTCCTTGATTAGAACCCATGCCATGTGATGTTATTGGAATTCTGTGCGAACCACAGTTTGTTGATAAAAAAACACCATGTTCAAACATAAGGATGTCCACAAGTGCACTTGGCACCATGTCACCCTAGGCCACAAGTCTACAATCAACTTTGTAGCCATATGGTCAGACCTGTGTCTGCATGTTCTGAACACACGGTTGAAGAGCTGTCAAATGTGTTTTTGTCTGTTTCTATGTGCAACCTACTGTGGTTTATGTATTTTAATGTTTGTAAAGTGTCCTTGTGTGTCGAGAAAGGCGCTGTTAAATTAAATAAATTATTATTATTAATAAATGATCACCACCTGATGATGAGTTGGATTAGATGGTGAAGGAATATTCCAGACAGACCTGGGAAACCCAAATGTATAGTGAGGGTGTGCTGGGAACGTCTAGCAGAGTCTCCTGTTTGTCGAGTCTTAAACTCTCACCACCAACAGAGCTTTTCCTGCATCCTGCGGTAGGACGGGGATATTGAGTCCCACTGGGTCGTATTCCGTGGCTCCATTGCTGAGGCAGCAAGTCAGAGTTGCGGAAGCAAAGTGGTTGGTGCCAGTTGTGGCGGTAAGCCTCAAACCTGGCGGTGGACACCAGTGGCCAGGGCTGCCGTCAAGCTGAAGAGGGAGTCCTATCAAGCATGGATAGCTTGTGGGACACCTGAAGGAGCTGACGGGTACTGGCAGGCCAAGGAGCACACAGCTACGACAGTGTTCGAGGCAAAAACTCGGGTCTAGGAGGAGTCCATGAAGCACAACTCTCGGCCCACCACAGAGAAGTTCTGGCAAGCCGGCCGACACCTCAGAAAGGAGAACAGTACCCAGTCCACACAGTTTACAGTGGAGACGGAGGCCTACTGACCTCAATGAAGGATACTGTTGGTCGGTGGAAGGAATACGTGGAGGCCCTTCGCAATCCTACTGACATACCTTCCTTAGAGAAAGCAAAGTACGAGGACACAAATGAGGACAGTTCCAGCACCATGGCTGAAGTATCTGGGGTAGTCAAAACACTCCCCAGTGGCAAGGCTGCGGTGGTGGACGAGTTTTGCCCTGAGTTCCTCAAGGGTCTGGATGTGGGGGGACTGTCTTGGTTGACACGTCTCTTCAATATTACACGGAAGTCTGGAAAAGTACCTCTGGGTTGGCAGACCGGGGTGGTCACCCCCTTTTTTAAAAGGGTGACCGGAGTAGTGTTTCAACTATAGGGGGATCAGCGTCCATGAGAAAGTCTATTCCAGGGTACTGGAGAGAAAGGTACGACCATTAGTTGAACTTCTGAGCCAGAAGCTCTCAATTTACCAGTTGATCTATGTTCCCACGCTCACCTATGGTCATGATCTTTGGGTCATGACCGAAAGAAATAGATCACGGACACAAGCAGCGGAAATGAGTTTTCTCCATAGGGTAGCTGGACTCACCCTAAGCCCGGAGGAGTCAGAACCACTGCTCCTTCACATCGAGAGAAGCCAAGTTGCGGTAGATTAGGCATCTAGTTCGGATGCCTCCCAGACGCCTCTATGGGGTGGTGTTTCAGGCATGCCCAGCTGGGAGAAGGCCCCGGGGCTGACTTCAGACCTAGGATTATCTCTCACAGCTGGCCTAGGAACGCCTTGGGTTCCTCTCGGTGGAGCTGGAAGAGGTGGCCGGGACCAGGAAATCTGGACTTCCTTAATTAGACTGTTGCCCCTTCCACCTGGACCCAGATAAGCTAAAATAAATGGAATGGAATTGAATTATTATTGTTATATATTATCATAACAATGGTTTATTGTGTGTCAAAAATGCTGACAATATTGTGTCAATGTAAGGCACATAAAACATTGCACCTGCACTCTTTTGTTACTCAATTTAACTAAAAAGTTTGTTTGTCCAATCATATTTTGTTGGTCATGATAATGGTTTAATTTTATTTGAAGATGCATGTAAATGACATTGGAATAAATCACTTAATACACTTGACAGTTCCACTTGTCCAAAAGGAGTAGGAAGAAGCAAAGCTTATTAAATCCTACCCCCGTAGGGTCTCCCCTATTTCAGTACATTTGTACACTTCCTGCAGTTACTAAGTTTGTATGCATAAGTAAGATCAAATGACAGTATGTTAAGATAGTAGTCCTTAGTAAATTATACTGTCGTCCTGACGAATGATATTCGTAATAAATAATAATAAAATGAAATTAGTGATGAGTGGTGTATAACAATTGTAACACAGCGTTGTTGTGGTACAGACAATGTTCTCACTAGGATGAAAAGTTCCTAGTACAAGTATAAGGTGATAGTAACAAACATAGCATTGACAGTCAACAGACAGAAAATGTATTCTCCAAGGAATGAAGTAATATGGCCTTGGATGTATACAATATTTCACGAGTCTTCTTCCTTGTATTTTGTAAACATCAACTGTTTGTAATGTTTCTTGAAGTCACTCATTGTAGAGCATTGTTTTACTTCTTTTCTTAATCCATTGCACAGTTTGATTCCACATACCGAAGTTTTTTGTGTTGTTCTTGCATATTTGTATTTTAAGTTTAGTTTATTCCTAAGATTATATTTCTCCTCTCTTGTTGAGAAAAATGGATTATCCTAATTGATCTTTTTTGCAGTACATCAAGCGAGTGAAGTGTACTTTTGTAGTGGTTTCCCCATATCTCCACACAATAAGTTAGATATGGTAACACCAGAGAATAATAAAGTTTGGAGTGATTTTTGATCCAGGACAAATTTTATTTTAGTCAGTATTGAAGTATTTCTTGCTACTTTATGTTGTATGTTTTTGATGTGAGGTTTCCAACTCATTCTGTCATCAATTATGACACCCAAAAATTTATGTTTATTCACCCTTTCAATTTCCTCCCCGTCAATTTGTATTTTCTCACAAGTATCTCTTTTTTTGTTTTTTCTACTTACATTATGCCTTTTTGCTATATTTTTCTGCAATGAACCACATACCACAGATAGCCCCTGGGACACCCATACATGTTTTGGCACTACCACTGGTCAGGTATTGGGTTGCATAATGGAGAGGTTTATGCAGCTTTCAGACCGGCACTGCACGGGAATATTTCTGCACAATTGGAGGTGAAGCTTAATTTTGAGGTCAACATGCATCCATTTTCTATACTGGAAGCGGGTATGCTGGAGCCTGTCCCAACGGCCTTCAGGTAAGAGGCTAGTTGGTTGCTAGCCAATCGCAGAGCCCATATAGACCACAATTCACACTCACATTCACACCTATGAACAATTTAGTCTCCAATTAATCTAGCATGCATATTTTTGGAGTGTGGGAGGAAGCTGGAGTACCTGGAGAGAACCCACCCGTGCACGTGACAAACATGCAAACTCCACACTGGGATGTTCCAACAAACCCACAAGCTCCTGACTGTGAGGAACACATTTGCATATATAACCTCTAAAAATATATATAATCTTTGTAGTTATTGTGTTCAATTTGTTGCAATTGGTCTTATTGGATGACATCACCAGGAGACTTTAAACCCAGTGTCAAAATACAACTTTTTATAAAATGTATTTTGTTTTTACCACTGAGCAAAGTAAAAGGAAGCATGTGCTGTGTTATATGCTTAGAAAACCACATTAAACACACACACACACTTTTTACTGTGCATAATTTAATGTTCCATGTTAAAGCTAAATTAACATTTAAATAAGCTCCATCAGAAGCAGCTGTAGGCAGAAAATTCTGTTACTATAACAGCAATGTAAGTGGAATTCTAGCTAAATGAACACCTACATCACTCACACTGTAGACAAAACACATGAACCAAGCAATAAAAACAATATGAATACAAGACTTACAAGAAATGATCCCCAAAAAACAAAAAAAGATTTCAAGGGTGGGAGACAGGTTTATTGGGAAGAGGAAGCCTCAATGATTGTACCACCACGCTGCTTAGTTATTGTCCATTTCATAACAGCAGATCCTTTCACATGTTCACGGAGACCATCTTTATCTTTCATGATGGTTGCAGCATTTGAGCAGCTTGGTCCGGGCATGCAGCAATGTTGATCGACATTTATTTATGGTAATGGTTAAATTTTATTTGAACATGCAAGTTACATTGGAATGCATCACATAATAGAATTTACATTTCTACAAGTCCAAATTGAATAGGATGAAACAAAAGTTTAGTAGAAAACCTCCAAAAGAAGATGAAGCAAGGGTGATTATTGTGTTTTCAGGTCCAAGCTGTGTAAAAGACCACCAAGACCAAGTGGACCACCATCATCCACTGAAGCATCGAGGAACCCCCATGAGGATGAGTGGCAAGAACCAACAGTTTCCATGCCACAGAATCTCCTGGGTGTCGGCTCGTAAGACCGCCGTGGTGCATCTAAACGAGCTCAGACCTGGTCTGCATTATGAGGTCACATCAAAGACCGGACCCCCACATGCTCCTGTGTTTTCTGTGGGTGTGGACGTGAATGGTTTTCACTTTGTGGGCCGGGGGGCGACAAAGAAAGAAGCCAAAATGAGGGCTGCTGAGATGGCCCTTGAGTCCTTTATCCAATTCCCCATTTCTTCACAGGCTCATACCATCTTGGAAAACACCAGGACTGCCAGTGTGGATTTCACTGAAGACCACCTGGACTACTCTGGCATGTTCTGCTCAGAAGATGAAAGCTGCACCGTCATCATGGAAAAGAAGAAGGTCTTCTCCAGCAAGTTCGCTCAAGTCCTCAGCACTTCCCTTTTAGAACCCTTTAGTCCTGTGGCACTGCTTGACAAACTGCGACCGGGATTGCGGTACTTCTGCTTGACAGAGCATCATTACAGTCGACCCACCAGGAGCATTATGGTGGTGGTTCGAGTGGAGGGGAGGTTCTTTGAAGGGTGTAGTCACAGCAAAAGATTGGCTAAGGAGCGGGCGGCAGCCGCTGTTCTACAGTATTTGTACAACATAAGGGTGGGCCCTAGCAGGACGCTGATGGACCTCCGCTGTGCCACACGGCAGCTTCCTCGGGTAAGCGTCACACTCATCTGCCAAAGAGTAGAATGTTCAATGAGTAGGTTGTAGTTCTTGTAGTAAGATACTTCTTCACAATTGATTCCAGGTGTGGTAAGATCACAGTTATCCCTTGGAATGGTGTTCCTCCACAAGTCCTCAACATATCTCCATATAACGTCTGTATTCTTTAGTTCATCCATCAAAGTCTCTTGGACAGGGATTATCTGTTCTTCTGCATTTTATCTAGGTAGTACCATAGTCAATATATAATCCCAGCCAACCACAATACAGCGGGATTTTAGATCTTCATCCATCTAGGACTCTGCTGGTCCTGCAGCGTCACCTGAAATCCACAGATTAGTAAAAAAAAAAAAAAAAAAACCTTATAAATGACCGCAAACACAACAAAAGTGGAGGACTTCCATTACAATATGCTGACAACAATCAGTGTACATTGCAGTTAGCTCTCTCAGTTGACATCTTCTCGCTATGTTACAAGCTGTCAGTCAGGACGCATTTGCGATGAAATGATTAGAGCACATTAATGAAGGAGGAGGACGGGCAGCGGAGCAAGAAGCAGGAAGACACTGTGACGGAGAAATAATCACATCGTTTAACACGCTTGTTATGCTCCACCTTGTGTCAAAGTCGACACCTGACGGTCACCTTCACGACAACGTTCACGCATGGTGGAGTCAAGGGTCAAAAAGGTTTTTAGTTGTTTTTACACACAAATATTGACTCGTTCTTTGCAGTTCTTTGCAGAGTCCATCTTCCAGATGGTGACACTCAAATATGAGCAGTTAATGCGTGACGGCCTCTCTGCGCACAAAGTCATGGCTGCCATTGTCATGACCACAGGTTAGCCCCAGACACGACATTTTGCACAAGGGCAGAAATCAAATAGAATACCTTACAATATAAGCAGGGATAGTTTGGATTGATATGAAGTTGTATGACATCCCATCAGCAGCGTAGTGCATAAACAGTGACTTTACCAGTGACACTAAAGTGAGAGCACTTTTAAACACATACATAACAGTGGATAGGCGGAAGCGCTCAGTGATATAAATGGAAAGAATATAATGCTGTGTAATTGGCAGGATTGACTATTTTGTGATGCAAATCTATTACTCTTCTTTATGCATATGGTTTTGAGACACAAAACCAGAACTAACACCAAAAACTGACCAGAACTCGGCTCACGGGACAATGTAAGGGAAAAGGTGTTGATGCACTACCCTGCAGATGGGGATGACATACAAGTTCATGTTCAAGTTCAAATCCAAACTATTCCTTAAACATTGAGAAAGTCAAGTAGTTTTTTTAGTGTTGATGTACTTTTGCCTCTAGGATTTGACTTGAGATCAGCGGAGGTGGTTTCCATGGCTACAGGAAACAAGTGTTTGGACGTCTGCAGTCACGACTGTGCTTTGAGCGACTGTCATGCTGAGGTCATATGCAGGAGGGCACTGCTGATATTTTTCTACGCTCAGCTGGAGCTTCTCAGGTCAAATATTTTATTTTTTGATGTTATTTTTTGTCACTTAGCAGTCAATTGTAAACAAAACAAATTTATTCCTTACTATGTTGAAGTCATCCTAATAAGGCCATCCGGGAAGAGTCCATCTTTGTCCCAAAAACAGGCCACAGCGTCTTCCGACTGCGAGACGGCGTTCGATTCCACATGTACGTGACTTCGTCGCCATGTGGTGATGCTCGACTCAACTGTCCCTACGAGACCAACGCTTCACGTGAGACCCTCAGATTTAAAGACAAGGCCAAGTAAACTGTGCCCTCGCTGAACGTGACTAAATGTGCCACCAGAAGCCAGCAGAAAGTTGCGTTGCCGTCTCAGGAAGAAGGTTATTGGGGGCGAGGGCACGCTGCCCGTCACTGCACAGGGAGCCAATCCGAAGAGAGGAGCCGTGTCGTCGGGTAAACCTGTGGGCAGCATGTCCTGCACTGACAAAATAGCAAAGTGAGTTCAGTTAATTAAGAATTAAAGTGTTTTATTTCTTCAAGAGACTGAGGACAATCTTTGGGGTCACCAGGTGGTGTGTTGTTGGCCTGCAGGGGGCGCTTCTGTCACACCTGTTGGAACCTGTCTACCTTAACAGCCTGATTGTGGGGACGCTGAGTCACACAGGTCATCTGGACCGGGTCTTAACGCGTCGCCTAGCCCCGGTCAGGCGTCCTTCCTTCCCCTATAGACGACAGCAGCCGCTCCTCGCCTGTACGCCCTTTGATCTTTCATAGCCATTTCATTAGGCTCACCTGCACTAGCACAAACCTCCTCCACAGCCCGGCAGATTTGCATCAAAAGAGAAGGAAGCTCTCCCAGTTTTGCACAAAGGCAGAAATCAAATAGAATACCTTACAATATAAGCAGGGACAGTTTGAAATGATATGAAGTTGTATGACATCCCATTAGCAGCATAGTGCATCAACAGTGACTTTACCAGTGACACTAAACGAGGGGAGGGGGGTGATCTTGATTATCTTTCCTGATAATAAGTAGGTGATGTATTACCAACAAAATGATGCTACAAAATTTGATAGAAATGAAAATGAGCCTCCTATAAGAGGGGGGAAATCAAAGACACGCCAAAAATGAAAGTGAACAAATGATGCAGCAGACTGGTCCATTTGCCAAAGAGTTATTGTAGCAACCCCAAATGATTTTCAGTAGTTTGTGTGGCCCCAACGGGCTTGTACGCATGCCTGACAACGTCGGGGCATCCTCCTAATGAGACCACTGTTGGTGTCCTGAGGGATCTCCTCCCAGATCTGGACCAGGGCATCACTGAGCTCCTGGACAGTCTGTGGAGCAACCTGGCAGCGCCCATTGGACCTAAACATAATGTCGCAGAGGTGTTCTATTGGGTTTAGGTCAGGTGAACGTGGAGGCCAGTCAATGGTATCAATTCCTTCATCCTCCAGGAACTGCCTGCATACTCTAGCCACATGAGGTCGTGCATTGTCGTGGACCAGGAGGAACCCAGGTCTCACTGCACCTGTGTAGGTTTTGACAATGGGTCCAAGGATTTCATCCCGATACCTAATAGCAGTTAGGGTGCCATTATGTAACCTGTAGAGGTCTTTTTTTTCCCGATTGACATTATTTTATTTGTTTACAAACATTGTTTACAAATGTAGCTTTCTTCGCATCAGTTGATCTTCATGGGCTGGACCAAGGCTTTGCCCCTGTATCTTCCAAAGACCTCAGCTCTCGGTGGTGTTGGTCGCAGAAGTTGGACAGTCCCTTCATCTCCGTCTGGAAGATTCCCAGAATCTGAGAGCACATGTTGTTGAGATTGGTCGAGTTTTCCTCCAAACACTTGAGCTGATCTGCGATAGAATTCTCGAAGTTCTGCATCAGAACCAACCTGTGTTGGACAGCCGAGTACAGTGAGGAGACATGTTCTTGACAGTCTTTCAGTGATGACAGAACCTCGGATTCCACTTTCTGCCAGCAGCCCGTGTAATGCTGTTCAAGTTTGGTTTTGAAGATGCTGAAGGCATTTTGGATGCTTGAAGTCATGTCAAATTGTGTGTCCACCTGCAGAATATAGTCAGCTTTCCGTCTTGCCAAAGATGGTTCTGCCTTGTCTGCTCCACTAGGCTCTGCCCCTTCCTGACCTGGCCACTCCTAAGGTTCTCGCCCTCAGGCTCCACCCCCCCAGGCTCTGCCTTCCTCTGCTGTGCAGACAGAGTCTCACATCCTTCTGAGAGATAGCCTGAATCTCCAGCTGCTCACTTCCTGTCGAAACTGGAACCTTCCATTGTTGTTTCAGAGACCTGTAGAGGTCTGTGCGTCCTTCCAGGGATATGCCTTCCCAGACCAGCATTGACCCACCACCAAACCGGTCACGCTGAATGATGTTGCAGGCAGCATAACGTTCTCCACGGCATCTCTAGACCCTTTCACGTCTGTTGCATGTGCTCAGGTTGAACATGCTCTCATCGGTGAAGAGCACAGGGTGCAGTTGCCAATTCTGGTGGTCTATATCAAACGTCAATCGAGCGCTATTTTATTGGGCAGTGAGCACAGGGCCCACTACAGGACATCGGGCCCTCAGGCCAACCTCATGGAGCCTGTTTCTGATGGTTTGGTCAGAAACATTCACACCAGTGGCCTGCTGGAGGTCATTTTGTAGGGCTCTGGCAGTGCTCATCCTGTTCCTCCTTGCACAATGGAGCAGATACCAATCCTGATGAGGGTTTAAGGACCTTCTACAGCCCTGTCCAGCTCTCCTGGAATAAGTACCTGTCTCCTGGAATCTCCTCCATGCTCTTGAGACTGTGCTGGGAGACACAGCAAATCACCTTGCAACAATACGTATTGATGTGCCATCCTGGAGGAGTTGGACTACTTGTGCAACCTCTGTAGCGTCCAGGTACCGCACCATTCTATCAACAGAGATGTTGATCCAAGCTAAATGAAAAACTACAGCAGTAGAAAATCAGTCACTAAAAAATCAGCCAAAAAAGATGAGGAGTCAGTAGCCTCAACCTGGAAAACCATTCCTGTTTTGGGGTGTGTCTCATTGTTGCCCCTCTTATGCACCAGTTGTTGATTTCATTAACAACAAAGCAGCTGAAACTGATTAACAACCCCCTCTGCTACTTACCTGACCAGATCAATATCCCAGAAGTTTGACTGATAGGTTACTATACTCTGATTAAAAAGTGTTCCTCTAATTTTTTGGAGCAGTGTATAAAGACTTAAGACAGTGGTTCCCAAACTTTTTTTTGCCACGCCCCCACTTTGGAGATAAAATTATTTGTAACCCCCTCACCTCATCCCCAACCACATACACTAACGAAGGCTGGAGGCGAGTCTGGATGTAATTATTACATTGTCTAGACTTTGAGGTGCTGGCTGAGAAAATATTAAAAATATTTTGATGAAATGATGGCCAATTTTAAATTAACAAACCAAAAATATAGATTAGTTGTAAATGTAATTAGGGTGTTTTTACTCACATTGTCTTTCCACCAAGGCTTTTTTTTCCTACAGTATATTTTACAACATATCCAAACAAATATGCAAATTAGCCTTTGACATGTGGTCCCAATGTAAAAGTGAAAATTAAGTCCTCCAACTGAACCTATATGCAGATATGCAGCAATTTACTGGACATCATGGGACAAGTGCAGGTGGACCTACTGAAGTGTCCACAGTATACTTTTGTTAACTTCAAGAGGTCTCCCATTTTTGACAGGTGTTAGCAGTGGCGAGCGGCGTGCAGGTGGGAAGGCGTGGAGCGTCAGCATCAACTGGAGTTTCGGCAATGGGGATGTGGAGATGATCAGTGCGTCCTCGGGAAAACAAGTCCATTGTAGAACACCGTCGAGGCTCAGCAGACGTCGTTTGTTCGCCCGCTGGCAGAGCCTGCACAAGCAGGTGAGCAGCATTATGACAACTTTTTTTGTTTGTGTCCACTCTCTTGAATGAAACGAGGTGTCCTGCATACAGCTGAGAGATTGGACGTCAGAAGACGCCGTGAGGACACACGCTGGCTGGAAGGAGGCAGCTGGACACTATCAGGGGGTCAAGCATCAGTTTAGACGAGCTCTGCAGGGTGCTGGCCTTGGACTTTGGATCAAGAAACTTCCAGAAGAAGAGAGTCATATTGATGTCATGGAGGTTTAGGTTAGCTAAGGTTTTCTTAGTGGTGGGGGGAGATGGATGCTGGGACACCCCTTTGTACAAACTGAAAGTATTAGTCAAAGAAAGTTCAAAGTAATACTACTATAATGCTAAATGTTTTTACTCATTTACTTTAGCTTACTATAATAACTAAATGCTTGTTCTCATGTTAAAAAAAAAAAAACATATCCTTGTTCTTATATCACTATACGGTATAGCCAAAGTTCCCAGGGGTAAACCACTTGTCAAAAGGGGTATGTAAATACAAGTGAAATACAATTAGCACAGAACACTCACAATAACAAGTGCGCCCAAACATCTCAAAGCACAAAGGAGACTAGAGCATGAAATAGTCCATTGTTCTTGCATTAAATGAAGAAATAAGGAAGTTTGCGGATTATTTTGTGCGATGTGTTTAATCTTTAAGATTTCATTAATATTGGTGTTAAAACCTGTCACTATGAGTGGGGATTTCCCCAAACATTAGGCTTTATCGTTGGTATTTTTGTAGTTAGATGCTGTATCATCATCGTTATACTTTCCCCTTGTTATCTAATTAAGAATTGGTCTTAAACTGTAGCCTTTGTGAGTGTACACAAATATGAAGCTCATTCAAACTGAAGAATGTAGGAGACAGGTTAAAGGAGCGTGGTCACATGGGCGCAAGTGTATCGTGTAAGTGTATAGTGGCGCGCATTTTGCTTGTGAGGAAGGAAGGAGAGAGGAAAGGCTGGGAAGCCGTGTTTTTTGTTGACCGTTCTACCTGTTTCCTACTCGTTTGGATATAGAAGGCCTCACATCTCTTGCAAAGCACGTGTTATGCCGGTTGGTCTCATCAAACTAACGTTCAATAATAAATCTAACACAGCACTGTATCATCGCTTATTTCTACATACAAGCGCGTCATTAAGACCGAGGACCCATCCCGAACCTCTCAGCAGCAAAAGGTAGCACGAGGCCGCAACACCAACATCAGATTGAAATAAAAGATATGTGGGATTACTACTATTCAAATAAAGGTTGCTCAAAGGTTTGTGTCACGTTTCGGTTGAGCAGCAGACTGAGTTGAGGTGGGTGTGCAAAAATAAAGATATTTAATAAACTTTAATTTACTCACAGGTCAGGTTTCCCAAACAAAAGGCGACAGAGGAACAAAACTCTGAATCCCAAACAGTCTATGAAAGGTAACGGCGCCGACAGAAACACAGTTGAATGAACCAACGGAGTCAACAAACCAGCACCATTCTGTTGCTGGTGCTGGGCTTATAAATCCCACTAATTGGAATGAAAAACAGGTGTGTGCAATTACACCCATGCAGGGTAGCTGCAACCAAGCGCCTGCAGGAAGTGCAGCCTGCCAAAACAAGAATGTAGGACATGAAGTCATACCACCTGTCCTGCGGAGCATGACTGTTTGACGAGGAATTACTAAACAATTAATAAACCAATTAATTATGTTCAGTATTTTAATTTAAGATGAAAAGTGGTATGTTTTTCAAGTGTGCAGGAGTAGAGGGTACATTTCTTCAGATCAAATTTCTGAAGGGGTACGCTACTGTAAAAGGTTTGAGAACCATTGCAGTATATGGTGTCCCAGAAGTCTGAACACAGGCAAAAAAGCATATATTACACAATTATTTAGATTATATTATAGTATTTCACAATTTTGATTGGATATTAAAGTACTTTGATATTAGTTAATGTATTTTAAATTATTAAAATGTTCATTTCAAGTTTTGTAGATTATATAGTTTCTGATGGATTTTTTATTTACTAATTATTATTTACCAATTCAATAGTCAATAAATGTAACTTTATGTATGTATATTAAATGTGTATATTATGTCTACACTTTAGGGACACCTTGCACTTTTATTTCCAAGGATGTAGAGATGTAGAGAGAATTTAGTAGTCAAGATTATTTTTATGATTGAGAATAAATTATTTAAATGTTAAAATATTTTGTGCAATAGTCGAGTGATAGGCAAGCACGGGAAAGAAGGACATCACATAAAAGGCAAGTGAAGAACAAAACTGTTTTATTGACATGTAACGTGTTAACGTTGACAAAACTGCACTAAAGTTGATTTAAAGGTTTACCTTTTGCGTGAAGCTGTTGAGTGACAATGTCTGATGTGTGCCCACTACTTTGAATTCATTGATGACATTAGTATTTTATGATCATTACAGTCAAGGTAGTACAGTATTTGTGGTTCATGGTGAAGGAATAAGATATCTAAACATAAAATACACAGTCAGTCAACTAGAAGAAATACACTTGACTTGATGCTCTTTATATATTACATTTCATATGATTTTAAAAAAGCATTTTAAAAAACATTCTACACGTGCTAGGTAGGACATCCTGCAGGTGTGACCATGAAACGTTGAGTTGCTGAATATGTCATGAATTAGGAGTTCAGAGAAATTACAAAATGCTTATCCTTTCTACGTCCTCAAACAATTTCTTGGTTTGTTTCTCCAATAAGAGATTTATCTTAAAACGCGTGCTTTTTTGCCTATTGTATTTCTTTTTCCTTTATTCTAGAGTGCAATCTTTCCATCCATCCAAACCTTCTATGCCGCTTATCCTCAAGATGGTCGCGATGGTATGCTGGAGCCTATCCCAGCTGACTTCAGGCAAGAGTCGGGGTACACCCTGGACTGGTTGGCATTTTTTCAATCTACCAGAATAGTAAAACTACTAATGCAGTGTGCTGAGACGCAAATGTCATAACAGCATGGACCATGTCAGCAGTTCATCAATAAATTAATGATGTTTAAAAAAATCATCCTAAAATGTCTTTTAGTATTCTGATTTATCGTTACTTAGCAAGATGTGACAATGTGGGTGGTGCTTGTTAAGTGATGAACTGACACTTCATGCCAGTAGGGGGCAGCACATTAACTAACACTAAATTGGCAATCTTAATAACACTGACAGGCAACATTTCAAGTATCACGCTGGCTAAGACGTTTCACCAAGTTCCCAAATGATTTACCAAACTGAAATGCCAAGCATGTTTGAGCCTACATGACGCTAGTGACTTATTGTCACCTCCTGGTGTTCAAAGTGGTATTTCAAGGGCCTGGCTGGTGAGGATGCTAACGTAAAACGTGCCTCTGTAACAGAAACTCAGTGTGCACTTCATTAGGTACACACTTATGGCACACGATGAGAGCCAATAAGTAACAAAACTGTTCCTCACATAGCGACCACCGCGTGATGAAGATTAACATGATGATGTTAGCATCAAGGTCACAATAAGCTTCTTTGTTGTGCTTTTCCTTTTCCATCGATCACTTTTGTTCTCTGCGCAGGGGTCACTTTCACACACACGCACACGCACACACACACAAGGCGAAAAGATGTGGTCAGTGTAGGTTTGCAGCAGTGAGTCGTCACTTTGTCACAATGACGCATGAAGCTGTTGCATTAACATATAGTGACGACTTCCCACTGACTTACAACGAGGCAATGGGCAGTGTCACTTGTCCTGCAGGAGGGCGGAGATGTTGATGTTCCAGCCAATGGCCTGGCGGTCAAAGCCACATGTGAACAAGTTGCAGGAGGTGTTGTCCTCACTCCACGCTGAGCAGCATACCATACGGCGGTGACCCTGGAACACACAAAACACATCAAATATTGTACAGCTCAATGTCAGAGCAGTAACAATATGTACTGTTTAGACTGGTACCAACCTGTCTGTTACTTCTGGGCAGGCGGGCCAGTCGCACTCCTGACATGTCGAACAGTCGGACCTGTCGATTGTCGTGAGGGAGAGCTATGATCTTCTGACTCACCGACACGCTGATCCTGCAAAGAGAACATTTAAAGTGATGCAGTTGGTATTACATCACCACTCTTGGAGATAAGATAAAACAAAAGGTGAGGGAAACAAATATGAATAAGTATGAGTCATCTCCTCGTACCTGTTGACTGCAGAGTCTGTGCGGATGGTTGCTATGGGCGACCTCATGTTCTTCAGGTCCCACACTTTGACGGTGCGGTCGTCACTCCCCGACACAACGTTGTCCCCCACCGTGAAGACAGCAGAAGTCACCGTGCTGCAAAAAGTAGGGTTATAATGTTTATAAATCCACTTAAATTAATTTAATGTAACCATTTTAAATAAACACAATATCTACTATCACATCTGTGTAACGGATGTCATCAGGGATGGCCGTGAGAGTAAACTTCCGACGCCTTAAAAGAGCTGTGCTGTATGACGAGCCAACCGCTCGGACTTTAGCTTGTTGGCTGGTGCCGCTCAACTGTCAAAATGTGCCCAATGAGCCGGAGTGGAACAGACAGCTTACACATGCACACAATACTAGAGTATTACCAGTACATAGCAGATACTGTGAAAACCTTTCAGACATGTATGACACCTTTTTCAGATTGCAGGTTCCAAATCGATGTGCTATTGCTGTTGCCGCGGGCACCATTTTTGACAGCAGAGCCTTTGCTTACATCAGAGTTGGTGCTTTGAAAGAGAGACACACAAGGTAACCAACGGCTGCTTCGATAGGACATGAGCAATGTCCCTGGTCCATGAGTTCATCCAAGTACAATTATCAAGCACGGTTTTAAGAGAAATTTGAAACGGTAATAAAACCCGGAGTTTTACAGCAGTTATCGTTATTATCGGTAATCATTATAATCCTATATGGAGTGCATCCGTCAATACTAATTTTTTTACAGTAACATGTGAAAGACTTAATTATCTCAGAACAATTGTTGATAATGTGTATATAATCAATTATTTTAATCAACATATGATGCAAAACTGCCAGGGTGAAATAATATAAATATTGTGTCTAAAATGTTTTTTATTTTGTTTCGTGGTCATGATGTTAGCAACAATGTATAGTGATTCGCATGTAAACAGGAATATTCTTTCTGCTTGTGAATGCAAACCCGTCTTGTCTTGAAGACATATCAACTTTAAGCGCAAGGCATGTGCAAGGAAACCTAGTTATTACTTGCAAACAATAGCTACAAACAGTTAATTTTGTGTATGTGAGAGACTAACTCAGTGTGTCCCTGGAAGACGTTGACAGAGTGAATGGACGGGTCTCTGAAGTCCCACAGCCTGAAGGTGGTATCTCTGGATGAGGTGACCACCAGGCGCTGGGTGGGATGGGTGCAGCAGTGCGTCAGCTCCTGATCGTGACCTGCACACACCAAGAGTAATCATTACATTCCACAGCGGACACTCATTCACGACATGAAAGCCAACAACATGGTACCAGTGAGCGAGTGGACTAGCTCTGATGTCTCCACGTCGTAAAGGTTGGCGGCTCGGTCCCAGGAGGCCGTCACTGCCTGTTTGCCTCCCACCAGCCAGTCGGCAGCAATGACCACACCCTGGTGGCTGCGCAGAGTGGTGGATGCCACGCGCACAGACGGGCAGTCGTTTGAGCCCTCCGCTTCCACCTCAGCCTCATCTTTGTCGGAAACATCCACATCGTCGTCGCAGGGGGGTTGCTGCATGAGGTTTTGTTATTGGACGGTGCGACGAACGGTGACAAAGACACAGGCGGGCATCGTTGAGTCTTACGCTGACATCGGCGACAGGCTGCGGTGTAGGCAGTTGCACCATGAACCTCCAGATGTGAGCTGTCTGGTCTCCAGATGCTTTGAAGCGTTAACGGACACAATCAAATAATAAATAATCAAATATGTCTGACACGGACATTATGTAAGTTGCATTTATGGTGAGTACCTGTTAGCGCCATTTGTTCAGTGGGATGGAATTTGATGGAGTTCACTGAAGAAATGCAAACGAGGGCAGTCAACAATTAAAACTAAACATTTACAACTTTTGACTTCACAGAGATTAAAACATTTATACCTGATCCTTGATGGCCCAAATATTTTAGGAGACATTTCCCCGTCTCGATGCTCCACAACATGGCTGTGTGGTCTGATGGGACACGTCAAACAGTCAGATCATGTGACTTTCAAAAACACAGTCTGAGTCCATGTAATGCCTAGCCCCTATTGCTAGGTATCAAGCACAGTGGCCAGGTAGCTAAAGGGGCGATGCTACACAGCACTACACAATGTTCTGTGGTGATTGGTAGACAAAGAATGGTCTCTTCCAGAATGTGAAGATGGTGAAACAACAAACAGACAAGTTGGAGATAAAAAGTAACAGAATAAAAAGATGTGTACCTGCAGATGCAGTGCCAAGCACCATGGGCTGAGTCCGGGTCACGCTCAGGTCCCAGATGCCGTCTCTGTGGCCCACGTACTCTCTGAGCAGCTGACACACAGCTCTGGACGTGGTCGTTTTGAAACTGGAAACAATCTGAGAAGCAGAGTGTGCTCGTTAACAACTAGCACACATCAAAAGGGACGACAGGGTTCCTACACATCAAGCATTGGTTCAGGAAAGGTCACACGTAATGGTCATAGCGCCACTTCAGATGATTGGATTACTTGTCACATTTAGAGTGAATGCTATACTTTCATTTCCTTAAATACAAAAATATATTTTAACCATAATAATATTACTGTACATTAGTACGTTGTTATAAGCCGATGTGTGTAGGAACCCTGCAGGAAGTGGATAAGAGCAACTGAGGGTCACTAGGAGCTGCTCAGCAGGGGTCTTGTAGTGTACCAAGACTAAGAAGCAACAGCAGCGTTATTGGAGGGCTTGAGGTAATAAAGAGCATTACTGTGAGGACACAAGCGCAACAAAAGAAAATCCAATACGATAAAGTCAGTGATTGATGTCAGTCACATCAACATCTCAATATGCTTCTTAATTATTAATACTTGAGCTGTTTACTTTAAAGATAGGGATGACACAAACAGGACCCTTGGCTCGCTTTGGACACAGGCTGCTAAATATGTTCCAACTGGAAGAAAGGGTTCAAGTGTTAAAAAGAATCCCAAATAACAGACACACAAGGATAAGTTGTGGCTGCTGAATGTTAGCTAGCATAATGATGAGGTAAGGATGACAAGGATGGTCTTCTTGTGTTTCTTCTACAAACAGCAACACAATGTGACACAGTGGAAGTGAGAAGAAAGCTGATGTGCAGTAACTTATGTTGTGTAGCAATGACAGCATGTTCTGATGTTACATCTAACAAAGAAGTTGCTGATAGAAGCACAAAGCAGTAAAGAGAGCAAGCAGTGTGACGCTGAAGTGCGCGGTCTGACCAGGCCACACCCACAACCTGCACAAACACTGATCATGAGTGACGTGCGGTGAGGTTCATGGCTGGTGGGGCACTGATTCCCACCAAAAGAAGAGAGTAATTCACTTTCATGACCATGCATATATAATCCTGAAACATATCTTTAATGCATTTGACTTGTTGCTAAATCGAGTTCCAGCTGGTGCTGCTGTCAAAAAAAAAAATACAAAAAACTGACTTTTGTTCACTATCAAAGGACATGAAAGACAAGCACCTGGTGCACTGTAGCCCAATAACAATACTTAGATACCTCGAACTCCTAGCTTCTCAGGACTGATACCAATACTTTTATATCTCTTATTTTTAAAATTTAGATTTACCCGTAGCTTGTGCCCAGCCGCAGGTAGGAACAATTGAAACAAAGTAGATTAATTGTTACCAAATATCATGACATCCCTACTATTAATAAAGCATAAACAAATAGCGGCAGCGCACTCCAAGGGGTTTACTAGCCGACGAAAAAACTATCTTTAATGATCATAAAAAGCTGGCAATTCAGTGCCATTATTGCCATGATGAAATTACAGCTCGCTAACCCTTATGCTGTCTCAGGCAAACTTTTTTACATTTTTGAAACACTGCGGTGATAGCAACAAGCCTCGGGCATTAAAGTGATGCTGGCATTTTAGGTGACTGATAAGGTTTGATGTGTTAAAGCCAGTATGGGTAATTTCGCACAGTATGGGTAATTTTTTTTAATCAGTTATTGAAGCTATTTTTTGATATTACTGGATTTGTTATTCCTTATGTCGGTCCGATAATTATCATGTACCCCTAATTTTATTAGTAAAGTAAATCCATTATTCATTCACTCCTGACTCACACACTGGTGATAAGCTCCATATGTCCTGGGGAAGACTGACAGAAACATGGCTTTCAATTTGCACCTATGGCCTCTCAGACCACCACCAAACATTCCTATACCAGCGTGGGTGGCGAGGTGGGTGAAGCGCCATGCCCAGGGACACAACAACAGTGACTGGAAGGCAGTGAATGTCAAACCACCAACCTTCTAGATGACCTGCTCTGCCTCCTCTGGCTACAGGAGGCAGAAAGTCATGATGTACAGTACCGTAATTTCCAGTGGACCAGATAAGCTGCTGTTTAAGCCACACACACTAAATTTAGATCGAAAAACAACTTTGGACATAAATAAGCCACTCCGGACTAAAAGGTTGTGATTGGCTCCTAGCTGCACAATATTTAAACCATTATTAGTAGTTTTGAAGTGTAGAAGATGTCATGAGATTAAACCATGGTCATAAATTAGCCACAACGCTGTATAAGATGCAGGGTTCAAAATTTAAAGGTAGCGGCTTATACAGCGGAAATTACAGTAAATCTTGACAAAAACGGGGTACGTGCCCGCCGCTTTCCAGTGCTTTCTGTGAAGTGCACTCAAGACAGTTTTAGTTAGCACACTCAAGACGAGAAGACAGATTCACTTCAGCCTCATCGTAGGTTTTTGCCCTCTATTTGATCATGAAATGTGCAAATTCAGCAATATTTAATTCATTCATTCATCCATTTTCTATGCCGCTTATCCTCATTAGGGTCACGGGGATGCTGGAGCCCATCCCAGCTGACCTTTGGGCGAAAGGCGGGGTACACCCTGGACTGGTCGCCAGTCAATCGCAGGGCACATATAGACAAACAACCAGTCACACTCACATTCATACCGATGGACAATTTAGAGTCACCAATTAACCTAACATGCATGTTTTTGGAATGTGGGAGGAAACCGGAGTACCCGGAGAAAACCCACGCACGCACGGGGAGAACATGCAAACTCCGCACAGAGATGCCCAACGGAGATTTGAACCCAGGTCTTCCAGATCTCCTGACTGTGTGGCCAATGTGCTAACCACTCAGCCACCGTGCGGCCAATATTTAATTAAGAATGTTAAAAATGATTAGGAATCATACAATGCCTTTATAACAAAGGTAGTGCAATGGGAAAATATGAACTAATTCTGTTATTTTTTTGGTTTCACTGCACGTCACAGACCAACATATGACAATCTCTTTTGATCATCATTACTTCTTCCCTACCAAGCCCTTCTGGGTCTGCCAATCAGTTCCTTCCTGCCCTGTTCCTTCTACATCTGACATATATAACACTGTGGGAATGAAGCAGGTTTCTCGCTCTGAGCAGACATTATGTTGTGTATCTGGACATACATACAGTAACACTGTGGCCATGAAGCTCGTTTCTCGCTCTGATCAGACATTATGGCTACGTTCACACTGCAGAGTAGGATTCCTCATTCGGATTTTTTGTTGAAAATCCGATTTTTTATGTGATCGTTCACATTACCAAACAAGTGCAAATTGTAATGTGAACACGCCTGGAAAGTGACGTGCATGCGCAGAAGCACAACAGCAGTTGCATTTCTGTGTGTTTGCGGAAGTAAAGACTGCTACGGTGTGTGATCCAGTGATGTGCGATACATTGTTTTAATTTCTGATTAAATACTGAATAAAATTCAGGCTGGTATCGGCGATATCAATTCAAAACTATGTGCAAACTCACCTAATGTGTCTGGTAAATTTTAAAACACAGTGTACAGTATTTCAAATCATAGCATAAAGAACACAAAACATCAGTCATTTATTGATTTATTTTAAACTGTGAAGTATATTGAAGTATTTACAATATTGTTAAGATAATATCAGAAAAAACAAAGAACAAAATCATATACTAGAAGTAATAAAAGTATACCTATTTTCATTCCAGAATCAACTTTTGATCATGGAAGCACTGGTATCGGAGATATCGACATTTCATTATCGGTCCGCACATTACTAGCATCCTCTCCTTTTTGCGTTTGCAGCAATTTCAAGGATTTTGTGCAACAGGAGTCAATATTTTATCAACCAAATTATTCCATGTGGGAGAAGAAGAAGAAAGATGGCAAGAACTTTGGTATGCAAGTTTGTAGACAACTTGTTGCCACATCTGTTCCAAGATGCATGTGGATGGAGTGCATTGCTGCTTCGGCAGCTCTCAGTAATTTATCTTGTCAATTTTCTCGGATGAGAAGAACTTTAACCAATATCGGTGAGGACATTTATCCAAGTCTTGAATGATAAACTACGCCTTTCCATGACTGCCTACCTTTAAAGTCTCAGTAAAACACGCCATTCGATGACGTACTGTATATATCGGATATATGCCGCATGAGCGTTCACAGTGCAGTCGCATCGCATACACATGCATCGGATTTATACCTACATACGAATGAAACCAGAGTCACATTTGAAAAAATCGGAATTGTACTTTTCACACGGACATGAAAAACTCCGATACACGTCGCATATGAGCAAATAATTGGAATTGACCTGCAGTGTGAACATAGCTTATGTTGTGTATTGGTGATGCAGGCGGCACACTTGGTCAAAGTTGATTCAAAGCAGCAACCTAAAGAGTATGCTGTACTTATATGAATGCACATTAGCTGTAGCTCCTGCTTCCTGTTGTTGAACAGTGTACCATTATGAGGACAAGCATTGTAAGCGGTTGATTAGTGAAAAAGGAGATGAGTCAGGTATTTGATCTCACACAGAGACTCCTACATTTGAATGACCAAGCCTCTGGAGGAGGGCGTGTCCACCCCTCGGCTGGGCTGTTCATGCATAGTGGCACACAAGGAAGGGGAGGACATGGTGGAGGGGAAAAGGTGTATTGGGGTGAGAAATCAACAAGTTACCCATGAGTCTCCGCCCCACAACTCCCAGCCGCTTACGCTGAAGTTGCGGGCTCCGCCTACGAGGGCGTGGCAAGAATTTGAACGCGGCTACGAGCAAAGAGGTGACAAAGGACAATGGTTGTTCTCTTGAATGTGCACAATGTGTAGTCTTTTCACTCTTAACACACTTACCTAGCAACCCTCCCACCCACAGCATTCTGGGATCTATTTCTAATTTTTGACAATTTGTATAACAATTCAACACCTCACAGTCAGAGTAAATGATCTTTCTGCAAGCAAACAGTTTAAAAATGAGCCTACCTTGCTTGTGGATGCCTTGTAGGTGGTCTTTAGTTTCTGTGACAGCTGACTGGTGCTGTGACTAGCTGTGGACAATGCAACAGGTCAATTAAAACACATTTTTCAGTCATTTTCACCCAAATGGGTGTACTTAAAACTGTACTGTGACTCACTTTTTGTTTTCAGGGCTCCTTTGGCTAAGTCTGCGCCTTCTAGGGTCTGACCGTCCACAGTCAAGCGATCGTTCAACGTATCAATCTCTCTGCGAACTGGCAGTCAAACACAACATGTTGTTAAGAGTGTTCGACACGAGTTAGATTGGCCAGAGGTTAGTAGTAATACACAGTATATCAAGATTGTTTCAATTTGAAAAGTTAACCCAAGGTGCCATTTTCAACCTACACCTATCTTTTTTATTTGCTCGGCATATTGCAAAAATAATTGTCATTGATTATCAATGAGATATAACTTTATATATTAGGGCTGTCAAAGTTAATCTGTTAATGGAAATTTCCTTTAATGGCACTCTTTTTTTTGACACAATTAACATGTGGACGTCCTGTTTGACCCTCAGCCCACACCATAGTTTCAGGAAACACAGAGGTGGATGTGTAGCCGCCAGCGAGAACAAATATTGAACAAAAATGTACAAAGAAAGAGGTATTTTGAATGGTGAGTTTAGCTTCAAACTACTCAAAGGCAGATGGCTTCCTCAACAAGACCAAATATTTGTTGCTGTGTGTTGTCACAAAGTACATTGACTGTAAGAGAGAACTGCCGGTAATTATTCTAAAATTGTCATTTATAGAGTGGTACATTAGCATACGAGTGTCCCAACTAATGAATGTTTTTTGAACGGCCAGCTAAAATTTTTATGTTACAAGCTGCTAGTTACCGACCGAGGACAGCTACTTGGGGGCTTGTGTTAATGTGTCCATGACTGAAGACGAGAACAGATATACAGTGGTATGAAAAAGTTTGGCCACCCATGATAATTTAAGATTTTCCTTTATATACGGATCAGCAATTTCAATATATTATATAGCACATAAACACAGCAACATTTGAAAACGGACAGAAGTAATCTCTGAGCTAGCTTTTTGTATCCTTCCCCCAAACCATGATGTTGAACAATCTTTTTCAGGTCATTTGACAGCTGTTTTGAGTCTCCCATATTGCCACACTTCAGAGAAGATGCAAAGAGGAGAACAACGTGCAATTGGCCACCTTAAATACCCTTTTCCATCATTGGCTTCACCAGTGTATGTAGGTCTTGGGTCAATGAGCTTACCAAACACATTTTGTGTTCCAATAATTAGTGTTAAAGGTATTCAAATAAAAAAAACAACAAGGTTTCCGACAATTATGCACTTGCATCTTTGTTTAAATAATTATAGCACACTTTCTGTAAATCCTAACAAAAACAAAGAGTTTCAAATCCCACGGCCCGGGATAGCTTTGACCATGTTCCGAGGGAGGCAGCAGACATTGAGTCAGAGTGGGAGATGTTTCGTGCCTTCATTGTCAATGAGGCTGATCAGAGCTTTGGCCGGAAGGTGGTCGGTGCCTGTCGTGACGGTAATCCCAGAACCCGTTGGTGGACACCAGTGGTGAGGGATGCGGTCAAGCTGAAGAAAGAGTCCTAAAAAAGTCCTATCAGGTCGTTTTGGCCGATGGGACTCTAGAGGCAGCTGACAGGTACTGGAAGGCCAAGAGGTCTGGGGCTCTCGCAGTCAATGAGGCAAAAACTGGTTCGCATTGCTGTCAATAAGTCGGACCGATTTCCAGTGAGGGTTGGACTCCGCCAGGGCTGCCCTTTGTCACCGATTCTGTTCATTACTTTCATGGACAGAATTTCTAGACACAGCCAGGGCATTGAAGGGTTTTGGTTTGGTGGCTGCAGGATTCGGTCTCTGCTTTTTGCAGATGATGTGGTCCTGTTGGCTTCATCGAGCCGTGACCTTCAACTTTCACTGGATCGGTTCGCAGTTCGAGTGTGAAGCGGCTGGGATGACAATCAGCGCCTCCAAGTTCGAGTCCATGGTTCTCGCCCGGAAAAGGGTGAGTGCCATCTCCGGGTCGGGGATGAGGACCTGCCTTAAGTGGAAGAGTTTATGTACCTAGGGGGTCTTGTTCACGGGTGAGGGTAGGATGGACGGCGAGACAGACAGGCGGATTGGGGCAGCGTCTGCAATGATGCGAACTATGCACCGATCTGTCGTGATGAAGAGAGAGCTGAGCCAAAAGGCAAAGCTCTCAATTTATCGGTCGATTTACGTTTCTACCCTCACCTATGGTCATGAGCTTTGGGTAGTGACTAAAAGGACAAGATCGCGGGTACAAGCGGCCGAAATGGGTTTTCTCCGCAGGGTGGCTGGGCTTTCCCTTAGAGATAGGGTGAGAAGCACTGTCATCCGGGAGAGACCCGGAGTAGAACCGCTGCTCCTCCGCATTGAGAGGAGTCAGATGAGATTAGGATGCCTCCCGAACGCCTTCTTGGGGAGGTGTTCAGGGCACGTCCAACTGGTAGGAGGCCTCAAGGAAGACTCAGGACACGTTGGAGAGAATATATCTCTCAGCTGGCCTGGGACGCCTCGGCATCCACACGAAGACGAAGTGGCCGGGAAGAGGGAAATCTGGGCTTCTCTGCTTAGGCTGCTGCCCCCGCAACCCGATCTCGGGTAAGCGGAAGAAAATGGATGGATGGATGTTAACCCTTGTATCTAAGTGTGTCATTTTGACTGACCTACAGACTGCTTCTTGTATATAAAATGTATAAAAGTGGCTCCCAATATTTCTGGAGAAAGTTTAATTGGCGACTCTAAATTGTCCATACGTATGATTGTGAGTGTGACTGGTTGTATGTCTTTGTTTGTCTATATGTGCCCTGCGATTGACTGGCGACCAGTCCAGGGTGTACCCCGCCTACCGCCCTAAGTCAGCTGGGATAGGCTCCAGCATACCCGCGACCCTAATGAGGATAAGCGGCATAGAAAGTTTTTTTTTAAACTTCCATCTTTCACTGAACACCCTTGTTCTGAAACAATACTTATACTTACCATATAAATAAGCCTTAAAAAATCTTTTTTATTTTTTATTTTAAAAAATAATAATCATTAAGTGTTAGGCTTCCGTGAAGAAACCCCAGCTCTGACTTACGCTCGATGTTCTCAATGTAGAGGTTCTCAAACTCTCTCTCAATCTGACTGAACAGGTCCAACAGGTTGGTCCTCAGAGTCAGAGGCAATTTGGAGTCCTGCAGTAGATCAAAAGAAGAACAGATAAGCCTTACATGATGGTATGATTAATTCCACTGCCTGGACCAGTACTATGGCACCATCTGACACCTGGAGTAGAACATCTATGAAGGTGAACAATTTGGTGTTGACTGGTTCTAGTCAAGTAGATTGATTAGTGGTGCAAGTTCCTTTTGGGTCACAAACACATTATACTTTTAAAAGAGTAAGAGTACTTTAAAATGAGTCCATACAGTGTTTATGTTGTTGTGTCTTTCTTCTGTATGATGTCAGTCAAATGTGCCTTTGCATTCAGAAGATGAGAGCTTTTTGGCTCATGAGCACTCCAAGATGACAACAGAAATAAGTGAACAACAACAATGTTGTCATTTCAATCTAACACCTCGCTTCCATTAAGTAAGTGCTTAAAAAAAAAGGAGGAGAAAAAACAAAAGAAGGCCCAAACATGTGAATTTCTCTCTCACTAATTGTACATGACAGCACCAGAGCTATGCCTAATAATGAAAAACTACATGGGACACTCACACAATACCTAAAACTCACCTCCATCCTAGCCAAACATTCCAGATTATCAGACGACTGGAACCAAAAAGAATCAGAGTGACAAAATACAAAAAGTTAAGAGGAGAGGAGCCGATGATGCTGGGCTTAAATAAGTCACCTTGACGGTTTTAGTCAACCCTGAATTTAGATCATGTGGACAGAGTTACTGATTCAATAATTCCCTTAAAGTCATTTATATGTGACGGCCTGCCACAAATACATTGGGACTGTCACAAATGGATTTGGTGCTACCCGTTTGCCTTCGCTTATAACAATTACTATTATAATGGGACTGACAGAATGTAGCTTGTTGTTGCAAATCTGTACAGTACATGGCATTGTACCTCTGCTTCTTAACATGAGGTGTTCATGCACCAGGTTTTGTAGAGAATAACTCGACCTAGCAGGCGGAATCAGTGTTCCCAATTTTTTGACTTTGTCACTACATTTAGCGAGTATTCAGACCCCTCTAGGCTACGTTCACTCGGCAGGGTATGATAAGCAAATTGATATTTTGTTAAAAATCTGATTCTTCATGTGGTCGTTTACACAATGTGAACGCAAAGAGTCCCAGAAGAAAGAGCGCATCACACACATTTACGTGTGTTTAAAGAAGTAAAGATTACTGCGGTGTGTGTGCTCTCCTTGGCGCATTTGTAGCAATTTCAAGAATGTGCATCGGGAGTCAATGTTTTCTTAACCAAATAATCCTAAATGTCAGATTTAGAAGAAAGAAAAAGAATTTGGCTATGGCAGTTTGTGGAGAACTTGCTGCAAAGTCTGTTCCAAGGAGTGTGTGGGTGGAAGTCAGAACCATCGCCTAACATGGCTCTAAAGAAGGCGCTTTAAAGCCAAGATGTTGAATTGGACCAAACCAAGTAGAACATCAAACAGGAAAAGATTTTGAGCAAACAGTCAGAATCAGGTGTTCCAATCACTTGGTCACAGGTGTATAAAATCAAGCATCTAGGCATGCAGACTGATTGTCCCACGTCCGGGCAAGGTGCAGTCACTCCTCTTGATTTTCTTCATTAGGGTCTTCTGAATCACTCAGTCTGGCCCGTCACCTAGAACCTGTTTGCCTTGGGAGACCCTACCAGGAGCATAAAGCTCCTGACAACATAGCTGCTAGGATCACTTGGTGGTCCGCTACTACGTGCCATTCGGTCCTTGTACAATCGAAGAAGGAGCCTGGTTCGCATTGCCAGCAGTAAGTCGAGCTTGTTTCCGGTGAACATTGGCCTCCGCCAAGGCTGCCCTTTGTCACCGATGGCTGATGGCTGGACTCACCCTAAGAGGTAGTGTGAGGAGTTCAGCCATCCGTGAGGAGCTCAGAGTAGAGCTGCTGCTCCTTCACATCGAGAAGAGACAGTTGAAGTGGCTCGGGCATCTAGTCCCAATGCCTCTCGGGCGCCTCCCTGGTGAGGTGTTTTGGGCATGACAGCCGGGAGAAGGCCCCGGGGAACCGGGGGAGCTGGAAGAGGTCGCCGGAGATCGGAAAGATTGGACTTCCCTACTGAGATTGCTGCCCCCACGACCCGGACCCGGATAAGCGGAAAAACATGGAATGGAATGGTCGCTCTTAGGAGCTCAATGAATTCCAGCGTGGAACTGTGTAAAGATGCCACATGTGCAACAAAGTCAGTCATGAAATTTCCTTGCTCCTACATACTCCACAGTCAACTGTCTTATAAGTCAGCTGTATTATAAGAAAGTGAAATTGTTTGGGAACGACAGCAACTTAGCCACACAGTGGTAGACCACATAAACTGACTGCGCATAGTGCGAAGAGGTCGCCAACGTTCTGGAGAGTCAATCACTACGGACCTCTAAGCGTCATGTGACGTTCAGATTAGCTCAGAAACAGTGCACAGAGAACTTCAGGGAATAGGTTTCCATGACCCAGCTGTTGCATCCAAACCATACATCCCCAGGTGCAGTACAAAACGTCAGATGCAGTGGTATAAAACATGCTGGACTCCAGAGCAGTGGAGACGCATTCTCTGAAGTGACAAAACGCACATCTCCATCTGGCAATCTGATGAACGAGTCTGGGTTTGGCGGTTGCCAGTAGAACGCATACCTGTCGGACTGCATTGTGGCAAATGTAAAGCTTGGTGGAGGGTTGGGGGGGGCGGGATTATGGTTGTGGGGTTGTTTTTCAGGAGCTGGGTTTGGCCTCTTAGTTCCAGTGAAAGGAATTCTTAATGCGTCAGTATACCAAGACACTTTGGACAATTCCAGCTCCCAACTTTGAGGGAACAGTTTGACCGTTACTGCTACTGCAGTAGCATCACATACATATCGGATTTATATCTACATATGAATGAGGCCTGAGTTGCATTTAACAAATCGGAATTAACACTGACATGAAAAATCAGATACAGGACACATTAGAGCAAAAAAAAAATCAGAATTGAACTTCTAGTGTTAAAGTAACTCAAGATTCAGTTTTTCACAAGGGACTAGCGACAAATTTAGCGTCTTTTTGGATAGTTTAAGAGACTAAAAGCACATACCACTCTTCTCAGTGAGCTACCAAGCACCACACAAAAAATTAAAGTTAATTTGTATTTTTTTACTTCACATATTTTGTGCTCACTTTTTGTTCATATCAATTACATGCACATGTGTCATGCCGAATTATGCATACTAGACAATGGCATAATTAGGCCTCTTTCCCGACCAAATGTCACAAAGAGATTACAGTCCTGTGGAAAACAGTGTGACCAATTTGCTTCTGTTATACTTGTTAATCAATCATGTCTTACAATAAGAAAACTTCACATTAAAAAAAATAATAGTGAAAATAAGTGTGGAATATAACACTTTGTGTGTCTTTAGCATGATTGTGAAATAAAGACTTGTCAGCAATGATGGAATAAGTGTGTTGCTGAGCCACCTTGTTCTTGTACTGGTGAGCATGAACATCTAATTGGCTTAGGCTTACTAGCAGGCTATAGCCAGCTCACAAAAAACAAGTTGAATTTGTCTAATTTATGCTACTACACTGTTTAGCGTGCATCTATTTAAATGTGCACAAACCTATTTGTCAGTAGGTTGGTAACGTTCTTATAGTTAAAATAAAAAACAAATGAAAAAATACACCAGAAAGTCATCACCTGTCCATCCAGCATGTCCCTTTGCAGGCCCGAGCGCTCCTGCTCAGTGCTGTTGGTTCTCTTGATGGACAGACTGTGAGACTTTCTCTTCTGCTTGGCCTGCCGGACCATACCACTGCTACCACTCTCCACTGGCATTCTTCCTTCTTCCAGAACCTTCACAAGTGCTGACTGACAAAAGAAAAAAAAGGAAAAAAGCAGGAGTTGTTTTCATTACCTCTGCCAAGAAGGATATGTTTTTTGCTGATGTTTATCTGTGTGTTTGTGTTCAAAGTAACTTCTAAAGTTCTGAGGGGATCTGGATGAAATTTTCAGGAAATCGGATATGGAAGAATTTATTACATTTTGGTGGTGATCCGGGTCACCGACTCGATCCAGAATTTTTTTTAAAGGATTCTTTAACATTGTGAGATAGAACCATTTTCGGCATTTGTGCAGATACAGTAGTGTTCAAAATAATTGCAATGCAATGCAACTAACCAGATTAATCATTATCGTTATTGCTACATGGCAAACAAGTTACCAGTAGGTGCTGTAGATTCTCGTCTTCTAACTATCACTGTACTCCAGACTGTCTTCCTGGAGCTGATCATTGGCTGAGCCTTTGCCATTCTCGCTATTCTTTGATCCATTTTGATAGTTGTCTTCCGTTTTCTGCCATGTGTCTCTGGTTTTGCTCTCCATTTTAAGGCATTGGAGATCTTTTTAGCTGAACAGCCAAACATTTTTTGCACCTCTTCATAAGTTTTCCCCTCACCAATCAACTTTTTAATCAAAGTACGCTGTTCTGAACAATATCTTGAACAACCCATTTTCCTCAGGATTTCAAAGAGAAATGCATGTTCAACAAGTGCTTTTTTTCATTCTTAAATAGGGGTCACCTGATTCACACCTGTTTTTTCACAAAATTGATCACTGATTGAATGCCACACTGCTATTTTTTTAAAACACTCCTTTCAACTAATTGCCCAATTGCACAGTTTTAAGAGCGTGCATATCATACATGCTGGGTCTTGTTTGTTTTCTGAGAATCTACTGCACCTACTGGTAACTTGTTGCCATGTAACAATAAAAATATACTAATAACTTAATCTGTGATTAAGTGATTATTCTGGTTAGTCACATTGCACTGCTATTATTTTGAATACTACTATAACGCCACAAAATATGGTCAGAGCACAAAGTTGTAGTGAGTGTCCCATGTAGTAATAGTTTCCTAGAGGTTCTACAAAAAAATCAAAAACTGACCCAAAAAATATAGGATTTTTATTTTTGGTCTGAATCACAATATGGGCGGAACTATGGTGCTTGCTTTCCTAGTTTGCAGTAAGAACATTTGTTATGATAATACAGTACAAGTTTAGTAGGAGGATTGAAATTTAGTAAATATTAAATATAGTCAATTGGTTAATTACTTTTATAGTAATTCCAGGTAAAAATATGTGTTTTCACATGAGCACTAATAGATAATAATCATCCTACATATCTTTTATTCCAGTCTTGTGTTGGCATTGTTCTACTTGAATGGCTTGAATTTGAGAATAAATTTTTTGTCCACTAACAATATGGTTTAAGTTTGCATATTCATTTATTACTAAATTAAGGAGAAAGTTTAACAATCATGATTAAGCAGTATCCAAAGTACAAACAAAGTTTAATGTTCAAGGGAATACCCTGCAATTACAGAGACAGGTTTTTGCCGCTGCATCGTGCAGGGACAGGAACACCAATATACCGGTAAATGAAATGTTCAAGATTAAACTCTCTTAATAAACAAAATAATCATCAAACATACCTATTTGTTCATATGATGCATTCTGATCAATGATTGTGTGCTGTGGACCACCCTCCAATTTAAAATACTACTGCAATACTGATAAAATCTATTTATTAGGGCTGGCAATCAATTCAAATATTTAATCATGATTGATCGCATTTTTTTCCCCATTATTAACTCCCATAGTTAACTCTTGATACTGATACTATGTGGGAACGCATAATGGTAAGATTTGACGACCATATTGAGTGCTAATGTCCATATCTGTTGTACACAACTTCTCTGAAAAGCAAAGGCCATGCTCATATTGGTGGATGGGGGGACTGTATTAATTGTGTACTTTTAATTTGATGTTGTTCCTGTCATAGTTTTACACAATACATAATAAATAAGATAGCTATAATGTCTGCATGTTTTACTGATGCGTTGAAAATCTTTCCCGGTGACAAGCTACTGAAGCGCTGTTAATCCTATTGCTACATCCATTTTCGAATTCAGTCATGGTCGCACTAACATTCTTTATTTTCCTTTTGGTTTATCCCTGCTAATCCTTTCAGAGGTCGCGACAGCTAATCAATTTTACTCTTTCATTCGCCTATTTTGATTTGGCAAAGGTATTACATCGGATGCCCTTCCTGACACAACCCTCTGTAAGAGGGACATGAGCTTCTCTGAGGATCATTGAGAAAAAGTGTACAAGACACAATGACACTGACCCATCGTTTTAGTATACTTTCAAATCCTTAATAGTTATTACTAAGCCCCCAAATAGTTGTCCTGTGTTATGCCTGCCCGGAAATTATGGCTCGTAACTCAAATTTCGCAGTTCAAAACAAGAAGCAACTAAGAAACGGTTCACATCGAAAAAAAACGCTCTTAGCCCAACTAAGAGCGTTTTTTTTCACTTGCAACACTTGCATCCCAAAGTACCACTGATAAATGACAAAAAAATACAGACAGTGATCCAGTAACTTCTCACTTCTTTCTGGTAGTTGACGGTGTCCGTGATAACTCAAATCACAGCGACAGCAGATACAAATAATTTTGGCCTTGTTGCGAGAGCCATCTGCTGGGCTTTGACGTTGAACTTACCATTCAAAATACCCTTTTCTTTGTTCATTTCTGCTCTGCTTGTGGCTTCAGTCACCGCTACTTCCTCAAACTACAGTGTGGGGCGATGGTCAAACAGGACATGCTCACGTTAATCGTGCATCAAGATAAATAGCGCCGTTAGAGGAAGCCTGTAAACGCGATTGTTATTAACGCTTTAACTTTGACATTCTTAATATTTATCTGTACTATGCAGACTGAATCCAAAACTGAAACCTGCAACAAAATGGAGAGCTGTGAAGCATACACATGTATTCAAGAGTCAAATTGCATGTTCCATCCATCCGTAAAACTGTTGCCAGATCAAAACATGCAAATCAAACAGAAAAATGGATTCGCTGTGGCGAACCCTGAAGGGATACGCCGAAAAGAAAAGAGGAAGAATAGTGTTATGATTGACTTTCTGGCTTTTTTTCCTGTGAGGATCCCAGAAAGGGTTATTAATATTTGGTGTGGCTTTCTGAAAAACAGTGCGGATGATGTTTACGTTTAGCTTTTCTGTTACGAGCGGACCCCGGCCCCCATCAAACAAGGGAAAAGTTGAGTGGCCCTCACCATGAAAAAGTTTGGGGACCCCTAGTATAGACAAACAAACATTCACACTGTAATGCACAATTTAGAGTCGCCAATTAACCTAACATGCATGTTGGGGATTGCGGGAGGAAACCGGAGTACCCTGGGAAAAGCCACGCACGCACGGGGAGAACATGCAAACTCCACACAGAGATGCGAACCCACATCTCCTGACTGTGTGGCCAACATAGTAACCAATCGACCACCGTGAGGGACCAAATAGCAATGTCGTATTTATCGTACGACGAAATATCGTATTTATCGCTATTTATTTCCTTGATGTGGAAGAAACGCCGTGTTCTATGTTGTTTGTATGTTTAAAAGGAAAAGAAACGCCATGTTCTTTTATTTGGTTTGAAGTGCAACTGGGTGTCAAACGAACTGCTGCTGTGAGGGCAAACAATAAAACACCGACGCCTCATTGTGCTGACTATTATTAACACGAACGAAACACTGAAAGAGCAAACACGTGGCGTTTAATAACAGAATGAGAAAACGGAGCATGAACAATGTTGTGATAAGCAAATACATCGTTGCCCCCATGAGCTAGGCGGATAATTAAGCTAACAGGCTAACGGCATAATAAGAAGCCCAGAAATGGATTCTAACTTACCAGAGCGTCTAGAAATAAGGTGCCGTGTTCCAGATCATCAAGAGGACTGTGGTCCAATCCAACATATTTTTCAATGAGCGTTTGTTTCGTGCACAAACCGTGTTGACAGTTGACGGGCGCCGATACCGGACAAAGACACCGTTTCCGGCCCACTGGCTTTTCGAAATAAAAGTGGCAGGAGTCCCTAAACGATGCTGTTTGTTTTCGGGGTCTGCATCCTTCCAAGGTCACAGCTGTGTCCTTGGAAGGTCCTTTTGAGTGTCCTCCAGCATGAAATTAGACGGTCTAATGTGCGGAACACTTACTGATCGTGTGTGTCCACAAAGTAGAGAAAAAAGATGGACAAATCTAAATCAATATGGAATAGAGCAAAAGTTGGTCAAATGGTCTGACTTTCCCAATAAAGAGAATCAATTTTAGTTATAATTTAATAATATAATAATAATAAATTAAAACATAACTTGTAAATATCCAAACATCTTAATGCTAAAATCTATACATAAAGGCCATTTTTTTTAAACACGCTGACCAAAGAGCTGTACAAATGAGATAACTAGCTAGACGTAATAAAGCGGTTAATTATCTATTATTATGACTAAAAATACAAGGACTCTCATAAGGACCTCGCCTTCGTCCGCCGCATGAGTTGGGTCCTTTGAAGGATGCAGACCCCGAAATGGGACACAGTTATAAACGTGCTTGAAGCTAACGGCAGAGTAGGACACATTTGTCACATTTCAAGGACCCATGAAGCTTTATGGAATTGAGACGGCGTTCCGCTGTTGCCAACTCCTCAGTAAGAAAAGTAGCTATTGGCTGTCCTATAAATCGCTGGATGACGTCATTGTTAAATTTGCATATGCTCATGTATAAAAAGCCTAAGGTCGGCGGAGAGAAGTGTGTAAAATAGTGATGGGAAGTTCGGATTATTTTACCGACTCTTTGAGTCCCGTTCAGCAAAAAGAACGAATCTTTTTTCGAGTCATTTTAACAAAATGTGATGAAAATGCAACATGTTTCTTCCCTATCGCATCTACTGCTCACACAAACGTTAACCACACTCCAAACAAGATAAAATTATAATGCTATAAGAAACTGAAAAGATTAATTCATTGTATACCTGGGTATTTTGTCTATGAATCACTCACCTCACCTCTCTGTCCCTTTTTGAGTCATTCGTTCATTACGTGACATCGCCATGTGATCTTAACCTATGCTGCATGGGCCGGAAAGAAAATGGATTAGTTCATCTCTCGAGTCTTCGGGTTTGAGTTGTTCGTTCATCAAAGCCCCATAAACCTAACCTGTGCTGCCTGAGCCGGAAAGAGAATTGATTAGAGTTCATCTGTCGAGTCTTCAGGTTTAAGTCATTCGTGACCACTCTATTTGTTATATGTACGATCATATTTAGAAATTATCATAAAACTATCAAAAGATGCGTAAAACACATTTTCCTCATTTGTGACATTGTAATTGCGTTAATGTTTCTTGAGAATCTGTGGTGTTTTTTATATTTAAAAAACTGATATAAATGAAATATTAAGTTGACTAATTTGGTTTTTTTTTGTCTTTGTCCTTTAGTAAGTAAACCATAGCCTAATAAAACAATCAAAGCCTACAATTTACTTATATTTAATCATTTACTTATATTTAATAATCATACATTATTCTATAGCAATGTTCATTTTTACCGTATAACAATTGTTTTTCCTATTTAGACTTGATATATTTGTATAAGAAGATTGGTCAAACAGAACATTGACAAAGTAAAAGCAAATACCATTTTGAATTTGAATGATTAATGTTAGTTTAAAATACTAACTTAATGATGACTCTAACTTCAAGTTGCAGCCCCATTTTGAAATAAAAGTGGAGCCCTGAAGTCATTTACTTAGAAACATAATGTGCTTGGGTCACACAAAGGTTTAACCAATGGTTCAGCTGAAGGGCGATGTCACTCAAGACTGTCACAGAGGGAACGGTGACAATTCCACACCCATGACTCAAACCTGAAGACTCGAGAGGTGAACTAATCAATTCTCTTTCAAATCAAATCAAATCACTTTTATTGTCACATCACCAGCAGCGTGTGAGCTAAATATGCTGAGTTGGCAAGTTGGTTGTTATTGATGTAATGGGTTAATAACTGTTTAAGTAAAACAGATTTCAGCTACTGAATTTAGAAGAACTTACCATAATTTAATGTACGGATGCATGCTGCATGAATGTCCAGTTTATTGCAGGGTAATGTTAAAATTGAGTGAATGTCAGTTCTGTGTGTTCAGCAGCCTGACAGTCTGAGGGAAAAAGCTTTTCTCGCAGTCGGCTTGTGCGTGCCCGGATACTGGTTCACCTCCTACAACACGCCGGGCAGCTCACACAACCCTCTAGAGATTTCTTTGTTACCGCTGGTGTTGTTTGCGTACCAGACAGTAATACAGCCAGTCAGAACACTCTCCAAAGTGCAGGTGTAGAAGGAGCAGAGAATTTGGGGGCTCATTCCAAATTTCCTTAGACGCCTGAGGAAAAAGAGGCGCTGCTGTGCCTTCTTCAGCACTGCATCTGTGTGTATATTCCATGTGAGGTCCTCAGCGATGTGGACACCGATGAACTTGAAGCTGCTGACCCGTTCCACAGGTGTCCCAGCGATGGTGATGGGGGTGAGCTCTCTATTCTGCCTTCTAAAATCCACCACCAGCTCTTTGGTCTTATTGATGTTGAGTAAGAGGTGATTTTCCTGACACCAGTGTGTCAGAGCACTTACCTCCTCTCGGTATAGGCTGTCTCATCGTTGTCGGTAACCAGGCCTACCACCGTTGTGTCATCGGCAAATTTAACGATGACAATGGAGCTGTCTTTAGCTGTACAGTCGTGCGTGTACAGGGAGTACAGGAGAGGGCTAAGAACGCACCCCTGTGGAGCACCAGTGTTGATGGTCAGCGAGGATGAGGTGATGTTGCCTAGTCTGACCACCTGACTTCTGCCCGTCAGGAAGTCCAAGATCCAGCTACACAATGAAATGTTTAAACCCAGAGACTGGAGCTTCAAGATGAGCTTGGCAGGGACTATGGTGTTGAATGCAGAGCTGTAATCAACAAATAGCATTCTCACATACGTGTTGTTGTTGTCCAGGTGGGAGAGAGCAGTGTGGAGGGTGAAGGCGATTGCATCATCAGTAGAGTGGTTGCTCCTGTATGCAAATTGCAGAGGGTCGAGTGAAGCAGGCAGATGTGTTCCTTAATCAGCTTCTCCAGGCATTTACTAAAGATTGGTGTCAGTGCAACAGGACGCCAGTCATTTAAGCACGTAGCTTTGGCTGATTTTGGTATTGGCACAATGGTTGATGTTTTAAAGCATGATGGAACCACGGCCAGGGAGAGGGAGAGATTGAAGATGTCTGTAATAATCCGGCTCAAGCAGCATAGGTTAGCCTTATGGGGTTGTAGCGTAATGAACAAACGACTTAAACCCGAAGATTCTAAACAGGTGAAATGATTCCACATGTTACGCAAATGCGCATGCGCGACTGAACGAATCACTCCCGGAGACGGTTCGTTCTTCCCGAGTCTCATTTAAGATTTTTTCAAAATGAATGAATCGTTCATAAACGACCCATAACTAGTATAAAACACCTTAATTATGCTTGGTATTACAAATAAACTTGATTCTTAGTTTGTAATTTTAAATTGTCCTTCACTTCATAAAAATTAAATAATTATAGTATTTGAGCCAGACCACTCAAAGTCTTCAGTCTAGACCAGCGGTCGGCATCCTTTTCCATCAAAAGAACCATTTTGTCTCCTCTTCCAGTAAAACAAAATGTTCCGGAGCCGTAAAACATTAAAGAACTCATAAACTTTTAAAAATTGTAATCTTTTGTA
This sequence comes from Oostethus manadensis, assembly GCA_024372805.1. Classification (NCBI taxonomy): domain Eukaryota; kingdom Metazoa; phylum Chordata; class Actinopteri; order Syngnathiformes; family Syngnathidae; genus Oostethus; species Oostethus manadensis. Next base: position 1,990,773 of record QODF01000022.1, on the reverse strand, counting down.
ATGTTACCTGTTAGAACCACAAAAGTCAACAAACAAAAATGTGGCTACACATGTAAGCCTACTATTAATAATATTAATTTAAATATATCTGCATATCAGTGTTGCTTATTTCTGCACTGAATTGTCATCAGTAACCATTCACTGATCCTCTTCTTGACTGTCTTTGCAAATGTTGCAGATATAGGAATGGGCGGGCCTCCTTACGGTGCAACACTTTTATTTATTAAGTTTTCCCAAAGGCAAAGGGTGGGGGAAGGATTCTACCAAAAAAATACAACACAGGTCAGGGCGACTGTTACATTACATCCCATTCACTGGCCTGGTAAACATTCTTCTTCGGTGGTTCTGTCACAGTACCTGGGGGACAACTATTTTTCAATGTGCCACACTCTCCCCTACAAACTTAAATGTCTCATGATATTTCTGTCAACCAAAGTCAACATACTTTCACAGCCCAAAGTGTCCAAAATGTCTCTTTCACCTCAGTTTTGGCTACCCTACAGTGTCTTGGTACAAAAGACGGCTGGCCTAACCTATTGTAAGTCATTACTATGGGTTGTTGTCTCATCCTGTGTGGTCGACTTTTTTCATATTAAGGTCTCTAATCTCAGGGTTACTTTCAGGTCTGGGAAAATGTTGCAGCATACCCACGTTATTTTGGGTCTGCACCTCCACTGAATCTGGAAACAGCGCATGCCCTGAATCCCGTTGGTCCACTTGACTCCATCGGTGCTTGGGGCTTTGGCAAGGTTGGAAGGGTTCAGACAGGGGATTGAGAGGATATTTTCTCTGCCTTGTCCCACTTTTGGATGAAAGCTGCCATTGGTAGGCGTCATCTTTCTCAGAGTCGCTGCTGAGCTCGGGTGGTTGTTGTAACAGACTGCTTGGTACTTTCTGTCCCCTTGGGGAAGTCGAAGTACCTCTTGGGCGTGGAGGGTTTCCATCAGCCGGCTTCTCCAAGGGAAGATAGTCAAAAAGTAGCAAGAGGTTTCTATGGACCGCTCTGTCGTTTCCTTTCCATTTTCAGGACTGACATGTTACACTGGCCCGCTGTCCCCCCTCCTGTCCTTCACCCTATATTTTTCCAAAGCCACCTCGAGGGGTCGGATTTTGGATGAGAACTCTGTCGCCAGGCTCCAGGTCCTGACCGTGCACTTTCTGGTCATAGTGTCTTTTTCCACCAGCATCAGACTTTTCAGCTGTCTTGGCAGCAATCTGGTAGGCATCTTCCATTCTTCTTTTCCATGAATTAACATAATCTTTATAGATGCCATGAGTCTCTTTTGTCTTGAAGCCAAATAACATGTCGACTGGCAATCAAGGTGACCTCCCAAAGACAAGAAAGTAAGGTGCATAGCCTGTTGTCTCATTCTTGGGACAGTTGTACGCATGCACCACTTTAGCAAGAGACTCCTTCCAGTCTTCTTTCTCCTTATCCTCAAGGGTACGCAGCATGGACAAAAGCATGCGATTAAACCTCTCCACTTGCCCATTCTCTTGTGGTTGACAGGGTGTGGGAACCCCGAATGCCAGAGAGGTTCCTCAACCTAGCTATCAGCTGGTTCTCAAACACCTTGCCCTTATCATGGTGTATTTCGTTTGGGAATCCGAATTTGAGGGCAAAGTCGTTAAAAATTCTCGAGCCACTGTTTTTGATGTTTGATTTTTGGTCGCATAGGCCTGTGCGAACCTAGTAAAATGATTCATCACCACCAGGATATACTCACAGCCTTGCTTGCACTTCATCCAAGTGGAGGAAGTCGATGGAAACCAGTTCAAATGGGTAAGTGGTTTGGATTGGAGTCAAAGGGGCCCGAGTCGGCTTGCTTGGCTTTTTTGTCCTTGAGACACTCACATTCCTTGGTGACATAATGTTTCACATCACTGTGGATTTGCGCCCAATAAAATCTCTCGAGAATGAGGTCAAGAGTCCTGTCTACTCCAAAGTGCCCCATTTCTTGATGCAACTCTTTGTAAACCAACCGGTGGAAAGCTTTAGGAAGCAGCAACTGTTTTCGGCAGGAGGACCTCGCTTCTCCAAGTGAATTTGTTCCAGGGTTTGAGCAGTGTAACAACAGGTGGAAGCTCATCTTTGATCTCGTTTCGATTTGGCCTCCAATTCTGTAACTTGTATTCTTTGACAGGAGACAGCGCGTCATCTTCCTCTTCAGCCTTTCTTATTTGTGCCAGGGAGAGCAGTTGACCTGTCCCAGAGTCTTTTATTGGTTCCAGTGCGTAAATGTGGATAACTCCTGCACCCTCACTGGGATGTTGGATTGCCATCGTGACACTTTCCATGGATGCACTGATCTCCTCTTGACTTGTCTCTGCAGTGAATTTCCGCATGTAGCCTTCTATGTCTAGCGACATGCGAGACAGCCCATCCGCATCTGCATTGTTTTTACCTGGGCAATACCGAATGGAGAAATCGAAGTGCGCTAGTTCCGCCACCCATCGGTGACCTGTGGCATTGAGTTTGGCAGTCGTGAGCACATATGTTAAAGGGTTGTTGTCGTGTAGACAACAAAGGATGGATCATAGTACAGGTAGTCCCTGAAGCGTTTACACACGGCCCACTTCTTTGCCAAAAACTCTAATTTCCCGGAGTGAAGATGATACATCTTTTTGGCCGAAGGCAGCGTGCGAGACCCGTATGCCATCATTCTCATTCTTCCTTGTTGTCGCTGGTACAACACTGCTTCTATGGCCACTTGTGATGCATCACAGTGCAGCACAAACGGTTGTGTGTGGTCCAGGTAGCCCAACACCGGTGGCATGGTGAGTGCTTCAATGAGCTGATCCAGCACCTCCTGATGAGAACTGTTCCATTTAATAGGAGTGCGTGATGGTAAGTGATGCTTTTTTGTCTTTTACCTAGTTGCTTTGGTTTGGATCTTGCTACTTGTCTGTGTCTATCGCCGAGTGGGTCTCTGTCCGAGCATTCTCGGTTTTCAGCTGTGAGCAGGTGGTACATTGGGTAGGCAATCTGGGAGAAGTCAATGATAAAAAGGTCTGTAATATGAGAGGAATCCGAGCATCTGACGCACCTCTCCAACTGTGGCAGGAGTCCTCTCACACAGAGCCCTCACCGGTGCCATCTCTGCTGGGTCCATGGTGTATCCCTCTCCTGTCACCGACTTGCCCAGGAACTTCACACTGGACCCGAACAGCTCACACTTTGTCAGGGATAACTTGACGCCATGTTTTTTATAACATCGAAAGACTAACCTGACATACTCCAGGTGCTCTTCAAAACTGCTGCTGTAGACCAAGTTGTCATCTAGATAGAGGAGGCAAATAGTGTCTCTAAGGTCTGCCAGACAGTACTCCATGCTCCTCTGGAATTCGGCTGGGGCAAAGCTCAGGCGAAAGTGAATACGGACCCACTCATATACTGTAGTCCTCAAAGCGTGATGAACGCTGTCAATGGCCGACTCTCCTCATCAAGGAACCCTTGGTGGTAAACCTTTCCTTGATCCAAGACTGAGAACCATGAGCTTCCTCCCAATGTGTCTAACATGTCCTGAATCCTTGGAATGGGATGATGGTCTGGCACTGATTTGTGGTTGAGCTCCCGATAGTCACAACAGAGCCGCATGCTTCCGTCCGACGCACACCACGGGTGACGAATAAGGTGTCCTTGATGGTGTGATTCAACCTCTGTTCAGCAGATCTTTCAAGTACTGCTTGACTTCATTGTGAAGCGGCTTTGGGACCGACATGTAGGTCTTTTGCTCTGGACTGGTGTCGCGAGGCGTTATGTGCATCTTCAATGAGTGGATGCACCCCGTATCGTCGTCATCAAAAGCAAAAGCTTCACATTCCACTGGTAGATGTTTCAGATCCACAGGAGAGTCCCAGGTCCTCGAGCTTGCCTGCAGGATAGGGTCTGACTTGCTGGCTACACTGCTGCACCTGAGCTCCATTCCCCATCCCCTGTGTTGTCTTGCCATCTTCTCTTTGGTCTCAATAGTGGCAGGATACACTATCTTTATTGTTTATTTATTGCCGTACGATGAGACAGCGATGATTGAGGACTCCCGCTGTAGCTATGGGGCCGAAAATCCAACGTCCAACTTTACCACGGTGTATTTGCCTTAAAAGTGAATGCACATATTGTTCCGAGCTCTGAGTGCAGTCAGTCAACTGTTGCTGCTTTGCGATTGAATTAGGAAGCAACTTTGTGTTTTATTAGCAGCAAAGGTTAATATACAGCCTCCCCACTCCAACAAAATTGACTTAAAACCTGCAAGTCACTGTTTTCTTTAAGAAGATGACAAACTGCTGCTATGTTTGGGTGTATATTTATTTGGCTCTGGAGAAGACACATGATGATCATCATCATCACTTTATCAAACACAAAGACAGCACAGACAATTTATTCCCACACTTCAAAATGTTAGATTTAACTACAGGAACATGATAAGACACCCTCAGTAAGCCAATGGTATTTTTAATCCTGTTAAAAAAGGAAATATACTTTTTTCCCGTTTATAACGCTGTTGCAGGTATGGTGTAGAAAAAACTACAGACTTTAGATGTCCACATATAAGGCAGTTTACAGGAGTGACTTCCTCTTCCTTTTCATCTGCGATCTGTGGTGCCCGACTTTCTCTTTCCGGCCAAGAGGTGTTTGGGTTTGAGGTCAAACACATGTCTGTCTGCTTCGCCTTTCTTGCCCTGGCGGTTCATGTCCTTCTGAGAGTTCTTCATCAACTTCTTTGTCTTTTTCACCATCTGAGCAGAAAAATAAGACACTTTTCTAGGCTGTGCTTTGTAGCTTTTGGCTATGTTTATGACCATAGACATGTGTGAAGACAAGCTTGCATACCTTTGCGTCTCGTAATCCAGACTGGTCTCGAGGAGGACGAGAAGCGCTCTGGCTGCGTGTTTTGGAAGCTGGCTGCGCTGAAGCGTCACGTTTTCGTTTCCTGGTGATGCTGCGGGAGCGTCGTGCCTGTTCTGCATAGTGACTCTGAAGAAGACGAGCACACAGGTCACAAATCACCTGCCACTCAAACACTGTCCACCTTTGGTGTGGTGATGCGTCTAAGGACCGTGTGACTCACATTGTCCTTGTTGCTCATGTCCAGGCCGAGGTCACCCATCTCCTTTTCCAAAGTCTTCCTCTCAACCTGCACATCGGAGGAACGTAACATACGGTAATAATAAAGAAGTTATTATCACTATGTAGCTCCTCCCACCTTAGCGGACGTCCTGGGCATCCGAGGCCGATGCACGTCTTTTTCTTTGGACTCCATGATCATGAGCTGCTTCTTTTCACGGATCTGTTTGGCCATGATGCGGATTTCCTGCATGTCCTCGTCCTCACTCTCGTCATCCGAGTCGTACTCACCAGCCCGCTCCTTTAGCTCCTCCTCTTTCTCTAGGTCCTTCAGTTTCTGGAGAAGACGACGCACACTTATGAAGTACTTACAAGGTTTGGATGGGAGGTGTGGGGAATTAATACATTTACAAATAAAAGTAGGTTTGAGTGCAGCAAAAGTGACAAATATTACCTCAATCACACAAAGACCATTGACCTAATTGTGCACGAGCAACAAAAGCAGATGTCGCGGACTCTAAAGGACACGCCCCCCCCATTCCTGGTCTGTTTACGACAACCCAAAACAGTCAATTAGAACACAAACATGCACATCAGCATCTCTTTAGGGTTGCTACAATAGCTTTACAACTCTGACACGCCCATCCATGAGTTTGAAAAGCTTAAAGTTCAACTTAACTTTCGCTGTGGTGCAACACTAGCATAAATACCACACCAAATTCAAGAGAAAGTAGTAATCTACGTAACAAACATGTATACAAATGAAAATACACCCCATATGCCATGAAAAAAATCACATTTTAAGGACGTCCACACAGACTCTCCTACCAGAGAGGGCACACTCCGCTTTACATGACACCATCCATGCGCCCCAGCCCCAGTTAATCGATTTACGCCAAATCAGACTGTTACAAGGGTAAAGTATAACATCAGTATCAGTAAAATTGCTAAAAAAAATACACATCCACATAAAGCCTACTATGCTTGATGTAGATGGATCATAGGAATATAAATCGAATGTTTAGTAGTGGATGAATCGTTACACCCTTATCTATTAACAATGAAAGGCAGTCTTTAAGAAAAATGTAAACCTTTAATACCTTCATGATGTCTGGGTCGATGTAGTCGGCAATATTGTGTCCTTCCCACACCTCTGGGATCTTGTCATGCTTCTCGTCTTCGTTCATCAAGTCCCAATATTCTGATAAGACAAAGACAATTAGCATTAGGGTGGACTAATGCACAATTGGCTGATGGTTCGTGAAGATGCTCACTCTGAAGGTCCAGGATATAGTCATCTCCCAACTCTATCTCCAGATCTCTCTCCTGAAAGAAAAAATGCCATATTAGACAAGAGAGCTAGAGGAACGTCTCTTGTAGAGGTGTCTTAGAATAGTAGACTATTCGATTTGGAGGAGTCTGATTCAACATTCTGACTACATGGGGGGTGGCCACGGCTACTGCCGAGCACACATTTTTACAAAGACATCCACATTGTTTTAAGAAAGAATTACATATGGCCTGTGTGTTTAACAGAAGACCTATACTTACCCCACCTTAATAACATCACCTGCTTCAAGTGGTACAATCTGAAGAAGCACTAGCTTTGAATGCTAGTAAGACTGTCAACATCTTTGGACTTGTTAGCTCATAAGGGCTAATTAAAAATCATCCAAATATATTAAAAGGTACTGTTATTGCAAACCTACCATGATTATTTGTTTATATGAGTGTTTTACCAGCTTTCCTTGAAAAATTGGAAAAATTCACAGATAAGATCTATATTTGTTGTAATTGCCATTAACGCTGCGCTTAACAACAAAAACAAAAAAACAACAGTCGACTATGGACAATATCTAATGAATCAGATTTGACTATGAAAATCCTTAGTCAAGACAGCCCCAGTCACTTGTTTTCTCATCTGTAATGGACACCAAACCTACTAGCTTTCGCTTGGGAGCATCCACCTGCATGGTCCCCCTACGCAACAAAGCTCCTTCAGGGATGAACGGAGGTCTTGCCTGGATAAAGATACCAAAAGGTGACTCAACCACACCAAAGCTAACGGTTAGGATTGTTGTTTAATTGAGGATGTTCAACCTTTTCGTCTCTCTTGGCAGGCATGGCTACGTGCAGCCGGTTGAGGACATCATGGACCTTCTTGCCCTTCATCTTGTTGTCCACACGGTGGGCAAGGAGGCGGTCACAGGCCTGCATCACGAGATAACATGTTAACAAAGATGATAACAAAAACAACACATCTCTCCTCGTGCCTCACCTCATTCTTGACCTGAATGACACCCTCCTCTGTCAGTGTGCTGGTCTCAATGACAGAGATGCCCTCAACTGTCAGATCTGCAAACATTTTCTGACAAGAAATAACTAGCGATGTTAGTTCCTTACGTAACAAAAAGGAATAACTGGTTACTAAATCACAGCATAGCAACCTCCAATAAAAAAGCTACATGGTGACCCACCTGGTTCTCCTTAGACAGCTCGCTGATCTTCCTCACGTCACATTTGTTGGCCACAATGATGAGCGGCTGTGGAGAGAGAGCGCACATGTTACACGTCAACAGGAAGTGACAGCAGGGGACAAATTGCATCACAAGCTGACCTTGTTGGCAAACAGAGGTCGGATGTTGTTGAAGAGCTCCAGCTGTTCCTCCAAAGTGTGCCCGCACTGCTCCGACGCATCCATGACATAGAGGATGGCTGCCCGCAGGTGAGCCAGTGCTGTGATGGCCTGCATCTCGATGGTGTTCCTCTCCTCTAGGGGGTGGTCCAGGATCCCGGGTGTGTCCACCACCTGAGCACCCACAAACATTGAGGAACAACAAGTTGGTTTAAATGCTTGATAGAAACAACTATCTGCAAGTAATTACATTGTATACCAAATGAAGTGTATGGGATGCATTGCCACAAAAGACACATTAAGATGCTTCTCACCTGCCAGCGCAGGTATCTGTAGTCCATATGACCCACAAAAAGTGACTTGGTGGTGAAGGCATATGGTTGGACATCCACATTTGCTCGAGTCACCTGAGGAGCAAAATCAGGTCACAATCCCATGGCACGCCACATTTTATCACTTGTTTTATTTTTTTGAGGCACAATCCCAATCCAGAAGGTACAACACAATTAAAAGATAAATTTACCTTGTTGATGAAACTGGACTTGCCCACATTGGGGTATCCACACAAAAGCAGCGTTCTGGTGTTTGGGTCGATGGTGGGCAAACGGGACAGATGCTGACGCACTGTTGAAACCACAAAAAAATTAAGGCTTTGCGCTGCATGTCAAATTTAAAAATGACTTAATGGACGTAGTGTGCTATAGTTTAATGTTCAAGAGACAACTCCACCTTGTTCCAAATACTCCAAACTGGACTTCTGTCGCTTCAAGATGGTGCACATGCGACCCAGAGCGGCTCTCTTCAGCTGCTTGCATCGATAAAGGGAATCTCCATACTTCATTAGACGCACGTAATCCTTGGCAACGCTGGCAGTTAAAGAGAAACATTAAGGATGTCTGCCTGGAATCTTCTGGTTAACAAACTAAAAGAGCAACTTACTTGTCAATCAGATTCTTAGCGATGTTGATCTGGCCCAAGGCCAGCTTGTAATGGTCTTTGTCGTACAGCACATTCATCAGGTCAGCATAGAAGGGATGGATGTCCTGTAGCAAACCGCACAAGACTCACAACAGGTCTTATTCTGAAGAATTTTTTTTTTTTTCTTAAAGAGAAAGTTGACTCACGTCCAATTTTGGGAAGTCGACGAGAATCTGTGTGAGGCGGTCATGGTAGTTCTGCTGGGTGAACTTCACCTTGCGCATGTAAAAGTGTCGGATGCGGTGGATCTGGTAATGTTTATGTATCACTGTGGGTGTCTTCCTTTGGGTTTTGGATAAAGTGATGTCGATGAAATCCTGAAGATTTGAAAAGACAACAGGTTTTTTTATACAGGGAGTGCAGAATTATTAGACAAATTAGTATTTTGACCACATCATCCTCTTTATGCATGTTGTCTCAGTCCAAGCTGTATAGGCTCGAAAGCCTACTACCTATTAAGCATATTAGGTGATGTGCATCTCTGTAATAAGAAGGGGTGTGGTCTAATGACATCAACACCCTATATCAGGTGTGCATAATTATTAGGCAACTTCCTTTCCTTTGGCAAAATGGGTCAAAAGAAGGACTTGACAGGCTTCGAAAAGTCAAAAATAGTGAGATATCTTGCAGACGGGATGCAGCACTCTTAAAATTGCCAAGCTTCTAAAGCGTGATCATCGAACAATCAAGCGTTTCACTCAAAATAGTCAACAGGGTCGCAAGAAGTGTGTGGAAAAACCAAGGCGCAAAATAACTGCCTATGAACTGAGAAAAGTCAAGCGTGCAGCTGCCAAGATGCCACTTGCCACCAGTTTTGCCGTTTTTCAGAGCTGCAACATCACTGGAGTGCCCAAAAGCACAAGGCGTGCAATACTCAGAGACATGGCCAAGGTAAGAAAGGCTGACAAATGACCACAACTGAACAAGACACTCAAGCTGAAACGTCAAGACTGGGCCAAGAAATATCTGAAGACAGATTTTTATAAGGTTTTATGGACTGTTGAAATAAGAGTGAGTCCTGATGGGCCTGATGGATGGGCTCATGGCTGGATCGGTAAAGGGCAGAGAGCTCCAGTCCAACTCAGACGCCAGCAAGGTGGAGGTGGAGTACTGGTTTGGACTGGTATCATCAAAGATGAGCTTGTGGGCCCTTTTCGGGTTGAGGATGGAGTCAAGCTCAACTCCCAGTCCTACTGCCAGTTTCTGGAAGACACTTTCTTCAAGCAGTGGTACAGGAAGAAGTCTCCATCCTTCAAGAAAAACATGATTTTCATGCAGGACAATGCTCCATCACACGCGTTTAAGTACTCCACAGCGTGACTGGCAAGAAAGGGTCTAAAAGAAGAAAAACAAATGACATGGCCTCCTTGTTCACCTGATCTGAACCCCATAGAAAACCCGTGGTTCATCATCAAATGTGAAATTTACAAGGAGGGAAAACAGTACACCTCTCTGTGTCTGGGAGGCTGTGGTTGCTGCTGCACGCGATGTTGATGGTGAACAGATCAAAACACTGACAGAATCCATGGATGGCAGGCTTTTGAGTGTCCTTGCAAAGAAAGGTGGCTATATTGGTCACTAATTTGTTGTTGTTTTTGATTGTCAGAAATGTATATTTGTGAATGTTGAGATGTTATATTGGTTTCACTGGTAAAAATAAATAATTGAAATGGGTATATATATTTGTTTTTTGTTAAGTTGCCTAATAATTGTGCACAGTAATAGTCACCTGCACACACGGATATCCTCCTAAAATAGCTAAAACTAAAAACAACTTCCAAAAATATTCAGCTTTGGTATTAATGAGTTTTTTGGGTTCATTGAGAACATGGTTGTTGTTCAATAATAGAATTAATCCTCAAAAATACAACTTGCCTAATAATTCTGCACTCTGTAAATATGCTAGATGGTGACAATTTAATCATATCAAGGACATAAAAACAGTATGCTGTTAAACCTGGAAAACATTGTCTTTTGTGGAGGGTTTTGAAAGTGACACCTACTTTTTGCCTGTAATTAGTGCGTGTGCACAGGTAAACAAAACACACAAACTACAAACAATTTTACAATTCAGTGTCATTCGCATAAAACAAAGTTTTAAAAACCGTATAGTTCAAGATGTCATCTATAAATGTGGTTTCTATGTACGAATCAACGTTATAGTACAAACTGTAAGTGTCAATAATGTCAGACGTCACTGAATAACGTAGGCATGTCTTCTTTGGACAGAAGACATGTCGAACAAATACACTAGTATATCATTTAAAATTATATCGATAAGTCTAAGTCGTAATAAAAAGGTATTTATTTCACTTTTTTAATTTCACTTGTGTAGAGCCATTTAACTCGCAGCACGTGCTAGGTGGCTAGCTAGCGAGCAACATATTTCTGTCGACTTTCACCGTCTCTTTCACGACAAATGAAGCAGGTAAAACACCAACAGCTGAAAGTGATATAGCCATCAATCACAACTTACCTTGGCGGTGGGAACCACCATGATCTTCTTGAAGTTATACAGTGCCATCTTGACGGGACACGTTGTAGTCCGCAGATGACAAAAGAGGAAAGGACTCCGCCGAGACCGGAAACGACCTTTCACAACGTTGTAATAGTGTTTCTACATGTTGCCCTCTGCCGGCCGCATGTATAAACTGCATGAACAAACATCAACATGCGTATTTTCATGTTATATTTTAGGGGAGGCGTCTACAAGTACCTTAAAGATGTTGACTTAGTAAATCATTGTATACATTTTGCACATGAAGCTATAGAATGGAATAGAATTAAATAGAACGACGGTGTTACAAAGGCCAAATAACATAAATTAAGGAAAAGTGTAACAAAACATGTGTCATTTATACACATATGTATGCATACCTACATACCATGTATGTAGGTATGAAAGATATGTAAATTTGTTTTGTTTCTCATAACTTTATTATAACACAATTTTCTTAATGCTACTAAAATTATTTTTCCTCACAGTATTACATTTTTTTACATACCATGTATGTAGGTATGCATACATACTAATAAGCCCTTCGGTAGAACTCTCACTCAAAAGTCAAACCAGGAACATATTTGTTGTGATCAGCGGCGATGAGCAGTCAGCCAATCAGCGAGGCTTTTTTTTACCATGGCAAAGCCTAACCACAACCAACACGAGTGGGTCCGAGTTCCCTCACTGCGAGCAGTTAGCCAATCAGAGCGGGCCACTGACAGTGGTTGCCAATCAGAGCTGGCCGCTACGGGCACGATGAAGCAGCATGAGAAGGAGGGGCAGAGCGCGAGAACCCTCTGTGACAGCTGCGGGTTCCGCGATGAGCCAGAGAAGACAAAAAAATGAAGAGCTCCCACTCCATCTATTTAACCCGACTCATCTGTTTACCTGGCAAAGCCACAATAGACAAATTCAGGGTGGGCCAAAAGTAGGATTACAGTTAACACTTTTTACATTTCTTAGACATTTATTTATATAAATTACACTTACATATTAGACATTTGACATTGAATAATCAACCTCTCAAATAAATGTAAGTAAATGTCTAATAAATGTAAAATGTGTACGTGTTTTGTTTGTTACATATACTGTATATTCATTCATTTATTCATTCCTTTTCTATACCGCTTATCTTCCTTAGGGTCGAGGGTTATACCGTATAAATAGTGTGTATATACATTTTATAACACATCAACAAACATTTTTTGTGTATTGATCATAGTATTAATCATACTATATAAAATTCACTGCTACAAAAATCTCATGTAAAAATACTTTATATACATATCCGCAGGTGACATTGTATAAGGCGCTAACGTGCCAAAACAATAATATTCCTTGTTATGTTATGTCACAAGGAGGGTCGATGCAAAGTTTGAGTCACCTTTGATGATATCAAAAGTTTGAGTCGAAACATACGTTGAGGCTGCGGGATGACTTGGGCCTTTAGGAGCGAGACATCATTCAGCGTAGACGATCTTTGTGTTAAACACGAAAGGGAAAGGAAACGGCGACTTCTCCATTCCTAAATCATCTCTCATTTTTAGTGAGTAATGAGTGTCTGCTCAATCGAATGCTGAGACACCTTCCTTTTTCGGACTTAGGACCTTTTAGTCGATCGTTCTGCCCCCGCAGAACCTGTCGCCAACCGCGGGGGATTTGTCTCGCGTCAAATTGTGGGCGCCAGATTTATCGAGCACGACTGCACTAAGTTGGTGGGCAAGCTAGCAACTAGCTACCTAGCTAACCCTTGGCTAGCTTACCTGCTAACTAGCTCGCAGTGCTGACCACAGAGTGGACTAATATATGGGATTGTCGGCTGGTCTCTGCCATTTAGCACTTGTCTAAAGGTTTGAGGACTGTTTCTGGTGAGGTTCTGAGCCGGTTATTTCTACTTCGTGTGCTCGATAGAGCCTGCAAGCTAATAACCTGCGCATTTAGCCTGGAAGCCAAGCGAAGGCCTCAGTCCAATCCCGCCGTCAGCTGCCTCCACCGCCAGACTCTTTGCCGTGCAGTGAGAGTTGACAGGTGAGTTTCTTTATCTTGTCTTCATGCAGCAGTGCACGTAAGAGCAACGCGCACAGCTCGAACGTTGCTAAGGCTTGTTATGGAAAGTGGCTGTAAGTTAGCTTGCCTGCTAACTAAATATTAGCTTCAAAACGATGGGGGTTGGGAAATCCGCGAAATCACGCCGGAGGTCGCCATCTTTCATTGGTTGCCAACCAGCCTCGATCTGCTGTAATATTCAGTCTAATTTGTGTGTCGGATGTAGAGGCGTCCGCGTGTTTGTGCTTGTAATGTTGAGTGTCGTTTCTCTCCAGTGACATGTAGCAGACCGTCACTGGGCATGGCCCTGGTAATGTTGGCATGCTGCTGCATTTCTCTGCTGCAACCAAACACGACCACACTGAGCCCCTACCTGACGCTCACGGCTAACACCTGCAACGCCGATACAAGTAATGAGTCAATCCAAACAGCCACCTGTCAATGTGTCTAAAGCACCCCCTCCAGGGGCCTACTGGGGAGGGCGACAACGTCCTCCTCTAGTGCCAACCCACCAGTTTTAAATAAACACCATAGCTGCTCTTTTGGACTGCTTGGGACTACAACAACGATTAATGAGACACCTGTTGTAATCCCATCTTGTTGTGTTGTAAAGAGATATTGCGTTTACATGGATGATAAGGTGTGTGCGCATGTGTAAGACGTGATCTGTTGTGTTCTGGTTAAAGTGCACCGTCATCTTTGATTTTTGCATAAAAACACAAAATAAGTTTAGTGTGTTGGTTGTTACATTTCAGTTCAATTTGTGCTTTGTGAATGATACTTCCTCCCATGGCTGCCAGTAATTCATGTATTCAGTAACTACACGTGTCACCGTGTTTATTGTGGACCTTAAGGTTATTGTGATAGTTGTTTTGATGGCTGACAACAGAGGCTCATTCATGTACACACCATGTATGGCAAGGAGTATGTGGGTCAAAAATCAACAGCTTTACAGCCATGCCATTATTTTTCCTGCTTTGTTTGCAAACACAATCCGGCCCCCACGGCACTCAAAGAAGGCCCCTCGATTGTTGTTTCTGGACTATCACATGTTTATAAAAAATCCAATAGAAAAGACAGCAACAGACAAACGTGTCACCTAGCAAGTGTTCGGCTTGGTAGAACACATATATAAGTTATCTTATTACATTAAAAAAAAAAAACCAAGGTGCTGTGAACCGATGTGTTTTTGTTTTTCTGTCATTTGAAAACACATTTTTACACAATAGAGCCTCTAATCTGTAACATCACCCATCCCATGATGCCAGTCAACATTCCAATTGTTTGCATGTAACAGTTTTTTCCATTGGAAATAATAGAAATTTGTCTCAGGGTGAATGAAATGGTGGCCGTCATAAGACCTTCAACTGGACAGGCATTTCTTGTCACACGTGTGTCATTCGTATGCTGGTTCTTCGCAGTGTTCCCTTTTTCTGTATGTTGATGTCATGATGCAGTGGTGTTATGATGGACCTTTTGTCCCTTGTGGTGTTTCATAGCTTCCTTGGTGACACAGAGACTTCTCCCTGAGGAGCCAAGAAGCAGACGGCTCATGACTTCTGACCAGGACACAAAAGTTGTAGCTGAACCACAGGTGCAGCAAGTACAAGAGGCTAAAGAGAACTCTCATTTGGTAAGTTGTAATGCTTTTTCAAGTTAGAGCCACTGTAAGCTACGATGTTTCCCACAGGACTGAAATCCATATTTGGTGTTGGTTTGCTACGGTCGAGGTGATGTTATTGTCAAAATTGTCATAAAAAATGTGTGAGATTATCATGTTTTTAAAGCTTAGGTAACAATTACTTATGGGTATGGATGTCTTAATCCGATCTTCAGGATCAGCTGCCTATCTGCTGTATTTTAAAGATTGGAAAAGATTGGCTTCCACTATGAGATCGGGCCAATCTGGTTGCCGTTAACTCTGGGCCACACTCCAACATGGTAGGTGCGGTAAATGCCCCTCAAAGCTGGTTGCCACTATTATATATTCTAAGTCACACCACAAACTGATCTATAACCATGTCAAATGATTAGTCCCACCCTAAAAGTAATGTAATGGAAGCTGAATAACTCAATATCAAGTTGTATCAGGTGACAGTTTATTTGCTTGTGAACACAGAGCACTCAGTCTTTTTTAAGCAGTCAGTCCTTCAACAAGACCTTCCACTAGTTAGTTTTCTCATTCTACGCACTTGACTCCAAACACTTACGCTAACCACACCACTGTCCTCTATAGCACGCACACTAAATAGCAGGTGGGAAACCACACAATATTCTAAGGGTGTAACGATTCATTCACTAGATCGATGTATCGATTTATATTGCTATCCAACTACATCGATCTGTGTTCACCAAATTGCCATTCCAGACGACATGTCTAATTATGTTAGACAATTAATCGATTGAATCGATACTAGGAAATAAAGCATTGGATTTAAGCACGACAGGTTTTATATGGATGTGTTTTTTTCGCTATGTATATCATAAAGACATTAAATGTTACCCTTGTAATAGTCGTGCCTGTTGACTGACGTGCACGGATGACGTCATGTGACGCTGAGCTTGGGGATATGGGGTGTATTTTCATTTGTATGCATTCTTGTTAGCTAGATGACTTCTTCCTCTTCAATTGGTATGGGATTTATACTGAGTGTTGGACCACATCGAAAGTTAAGTCCAACTTGAAGCCTTTGAAACTCATGGATGGGAGCTTCAGGACAAGATAAAAGGTTTGTAGCGACCGTGAAGTTATGCTGTGCACGTTGAACAGACCAGGAATGGGGAGGGGGCTTTTCGTTTAGAAGTCAGTTTTGGGAGCCACTGTTCTGGTCTGGCATGTGTGCCGTTTTTTTTCTTGCAACAATAAGCGTATTGACCAAACATCTTCTTGTAGCGTTATTAGCGCCTGTACAGCCATTATAGCATGTAGGATATTTATTCACTTGTCATTCTAATGTGGTGGTGCGAAATAACTTCTTTTAATACTTTAAAAAAACAGCTATTTATTACACAGACTGCTTGAAATTTTGGCTAAAAAGTTACTGAATCGAATTAAAGTTATTCAATGGTTTTGGATCGTATTGTTCTAAATGAACCAATATCGTCCTTGAATAGACTCGCCAACCACTAGTCATAATATAAATTGTTGTTAAAATGAATTGTTACACCCCTACAATGTACGTATTGCAACAGTATTTTGCACACCCATTTTTCCCAATTTTATGTTTTATTGGCTGGACTTTTATTTTCATTATAGGGACCTGACTCAAAGAGGTTTGTTACAAAAGGTGACCACTATTGTTAGTCATGTCGCGTAATAAAAAATGTAACTTCATAATACTTGCATTATTTTTAATGTTTTGAAGAGCTATTTTAATAACCATATTAAATTCCACAAATTCATGTTTTTAACAAGTTTATTATTTAAAAAATGGTTGGTATTGGATTTGATTGGATTAAATAAAAAAATGTTCATGGTGTTTTCCTGAGCTCCATGCAAGTGTGCACTGATTTTACAGATGATGTACACACTATACATCTAATTTATCCTCATATTGATATATTGATATTGATATTGATGAACAGCTGCGTTACAATGTGCGACCACGTCAGTTGTATGTGCGTATGAGGTATGTTAGGAAGCAGACTGTGCAGAGTCCCATGATAACAGGGAGCACCAAATCCATCTCTGGCGGCCCAAATTTGTCAGTGGTGGGCCGCAACAAATAAACAAATGCATGGGAAGTGTTAGTATTGCTTTCACTCACATGCACGTTGGATTGTCAAATATTTTTTTTGTGTTTGCTCTTTTTTTTTTTTTTATTAATATTTGTGTTGTCTCATCTGTGTCTATCACTACAGAATTTACCATATAATTTAAGTGTCAGAGTGATTGTTGTAAAGCTGCAGGCTTGATTGATGCTAGTCATGTGATGCTTTTTTAAATAGAGCTGTGTGTGTGTGGTCACTATGTTGGAACAGATAATGCTACACCAGGCACCTGCCCGGTAATTGACTTGTCACTGTTTAAAAAGGCTTTTGTTTCTCTTTATGTAAATGTGAAAGGTTACATAAAAGCGTCACAACACATTTTCACGTCATCTGATGTGTCATCGGGGTCAATTACATATCAGACAAAGTTTCTCCCATTGAAGTTTATCCAATAGATGTTAGAAAGTAGGAGTGTCGGCTCACGAGACAATACATGATCTTGGGTTCAAGAACGAGACAATATTCTAATACTACTTTTTAATTTAGTTTTACAGTTTGAACAAGGCCTCCATGTTGCAGTTTGCACATCCCTAGGAGCTAGGACGAGGGCTAGGAGCTGCTAGTTACTGGCATAGCTGATGAGAGCTGTTTGGGGGTTAGGGTCAATGGCATAGCATTTTTTATGTAATATTATAATTGATATCAAGTCACATAAGATTTGATTCAGATATTGTATTTGCATAGTGAATTGTATACCACAAAGCGATTGACATCACTACTTATTATAGATAAAAAATAATTTTTATCTGGGATTAAATGCGATTACTCGTGATCAAATATTTGAAAAAAAAAAAAACTTCTGCTGAGTGAAAGTGATGCTGGGAACATTGAGGTAGGTTGGATTGCAAGGTTTAATGTGTGCATGAAGCACGTGTTTGAATAGAACACTTATAAAATACTAACAGTGAAGCAAATATTCTTTTTGTGAACTAGCTGGTGTGCTACTGCTGGCTTACAAGCAACCTTTTGGAGACCCGGGTGATAGCATCACTGTCTAAAGCTGGACACTACGTGATTCTGTTGAACAACTTTGACACACAACTAGTGTTTTGAAGATAAGTCATAAGTGTTATAATAATAACAAGAGAGCAAGATTGCTTAGTGTCACTTTAGAAGTAAGTAGTGTTGATGATTGATGTATCCCATGAACGTAATATAGCTCACCCCCAGACAAAAACTAGCTAGATTCTGCGAGTCAGGCAACATCATGTGTAAACAAAAATCCCATAAAGTGGAATGAGATTGAACTGTGAGCAGTCACACACGCTGACTTAAATAGGCTTAGCATGTGACAATTTGTCGTCAATTGACTACACAATTTAGGGGCTATTGTTCCTTCTCCTGATAATAAGAAACAAAGTGAAAGTCAGCACAAGTCGTGTGGCGTATCTGGTCACATATGTGCAAGTTACTGCAAGGCGATTCCGGTGCATGCTTATAAAATAAAGCACAGTGAAACATTTTTATAATATTTTAAATTGTTTTCAAACTATTTGATCTCATATATATATATATTCATTCATACAATATATTAACATTTTTTTCCAAGTAAAAAAACAAAAACAAACCACATTTTTAAGGTGTCGTGGCTTTTATTTTGTAGTGGCTCCCCACCACGATCAATTACATGTAGTGGAAACCCTGGTGCGGTACCCTGAGATTCCAGCTTTATTTTCAAAATATATTTGTTTTGCTTTTCATGCTTATTGCTCACTTTTTGTCTCCTACAGTGGCCATAAAAAGTAGATGCACATGTGTCATGGGCAATTATCCCCCCTACATCACCACACCAATAGATTCTAGTCATGTGGGAAATGCTGAACACATGTACAGCCAACTGTATTGCAATCGCTGTACTAATGTTAGATGTCACAAACTTTCATAATTAAAAAAACAATATACTCCAAATCGTATAATAAAATAATTTTCTTCGCTCATTCACATGTAATACAGAGAGCAAATGATACATTTTAAACCTGATTACGTAAAGACAGAAATTACATACTGTCATGTAAATAGCAAATGAGATGAGGTTATTTAGTTTATTTAATTTCTATTTAAAAACATAAAAATAAATATATGTACAGTATGTGAGGGTGTAAAAAAACAAAACAAAACTTGACCTCCTTGTAGGTGTAGGGAAATTCCCTAATGCACTTTAGCTGACTCTTGTTGTTACACCCTCTGGTTTGGACTGGAAAAGGAGGCGCATCCAGCCATGTTTGGCACCAACACTGCGGAGGAGGAAGGTGTTTAGCTTCCAAGTCACTCCCTCATTTCCTTCCAGTTAACTTCCAATTCAGGCTTTGGCAAGTAAAATAATTTCAGGTGTTTGGATGGTGAATGCCGAACAAATACAAGATTTCCCTTCACACCACTGACTTCAAGCCATTCTTTTCTGAAGGAGAAGTGAGTGACTGGTTTAAAGGCTGAGGCAAAATGGAAAGAGCCTGCTAACTTTTTCCATTGTCTTTTACACATGCTGAAGATTGGAAAAATTTGCAGCAAAAAACCCCTGATGGATTCTAGTGGCGTAATGCTTCTGCTTCTTCCAAGACAACTTGACTTGCTGAAACACAGTCAGAGAAACAAAGAATTTTGGGAAGTAATATTAAGAAAATTCCAGAATGTTATTTATAGAATTCCCTAAATGGGAATCTGAATGAAAATTTAAGTACACCAATTACACGATTTGAAGGAGGGACAATGATCCCACAGGTGAGCAGACAGCGATAAATCCAATTATTTTTTGTTTTTCTCTTCTCTATGAGTAAAGATTGTTAAATAAAGCAAGCAGTGTAAAAATGTTGCTGTTTCACAGGCTGCAGTCGGATGACAATAAGTCATCTACGCCTTTAGCTCATGACGCCTCACATTCACTCTTTTTTTTCCTCAAACTGCTGCTTCTGTGAGGGACCAGGCTAACATTTGACCATTTAGGAAGGTCATGCTGTCCACGAGGTATGCGCTCAGATGTTGGTATGTGTTTCCATGGCAGCCAGCTGGGACAGAAGGGAGTGGCAGTTTTCAAATAATAAATAAGTCTTCTAATGGCAGTGAGACAGTCAATTTGCTTCTAAGCTGTCAAAGCCACTCACCTGCTTGGAGTGCATGCTGGAAGACCATTGAGATATGGGAACACGATTTAGAAACATGTGGTTATGACTGCTTGACTCATGAGTTGTCTGCTACCTGCTTGCAGAGATACTTATTTCTGTTTGGGGATGTGACTCACAGATGGATGCATGTAGCCTTGAACTCACTCGACTGGGAGTGCCGGTCCTGCTATGCCTTAGAACTTGAATGAAATGCTGCTTCTGACCACAGTGCGGTCAGCAGCTCAAACACTGCAATTTTGCTTGATGCCTGCAGGCCTGTATTGTCTATGCAGTATAGAGTATAGTATAGGCCTGTCCATCATTAAATGCCAATTCACCAGAGTACATACACTTTTCTGGAGACTTGCATAATTAAAATGACAGTTTTCTTCTTTTTTTTGTTTGACAGTTTTCGTTTTTATGTATGAACATATTTTTAGTTTTTATTTTCTGAGACTGTTTCTAGCCCTTGAAGTCGCAAAATTGTGAAAAGCATCACTGCTGGACTTTAAAAAGCCATTGTAATATGATGCCTCATGTAGTTAATACTTTAAACCAGGAAATGGCAGCCATCAGCATTTGTAGGTGTGTGCCTATGCCAGTGGTTCTCAGTTATTGTCTGTCATGCCCCCCACCCCCACCACTGCACACACACGACACTAACATTGAAAGTACTCTGCTTCTCACTGACAGTTCAACCCCTCCTACTATTTCAGAACTACTGGCCTATGCAAAGTTTAGGAGTTTATCAGGGATCTCTAAAAATATTGGCTCACCTATAATATTGGCCTAATATTGTCATACAATTGTAATATTGTTAGATATCGGTATCAGATTTTTCTCTATAATGCAATCTATTGTTAATAACTTCTGTATATTGGCCTACGGGCTCCAATACTGGCTGCCGTCAAGGCATCCCGTGTGGTCACTGCATGGAAATATTGTCACTTCGTGTGTTATTCCTCGCAGAAGGAACTGGGCTTTGATGTGTTGAAACCATGGGCATAGGTTGCGTTTCCGGCGCAGATAGCACCGACAATGGCCAACTCGTTAGCTTGTAGTTGTTGTCAGTTGACATTTTTACTCACGTCGAGGGTCACTAAATATGTGATTCACAACGATACAGGAGTTGAAGTAGGTGGCACAAGTCAGTTCACTCTCCACTCAACAAGCAACAACTCTTTTGCAAAAGCTGAGTGGCCTGTGACCCAGAAACAGAAGTATACTTGGTGAATGTCTAAAACAATATTGTTGGTCACTACAATGGGCTCTAATTTCGTTGGTTGCGCAGCTTTGCGCAGGCTGTGCAATGCTAATTTCGTCCGGCGCAACACTGTACGCAGCCAATTTTGGTAATTTGGAGACCGAGGCGCGCCGCGATGTGTGATGTGAGACTCTATTGTAGAAAAAGAAACAATCTTTCTATTCTCCCTTATCATCCTACAAAATATTTATAGATTGTACAAATGTGAAACAGGTTAGTCGGCTTATTTTACTTACATTATTTCTGGCACATCCATGAGTCACATATTGTACTTGCTCCACAGGAATCCGCCAAGGTTTCGGACCTCAACCCTAATGCGAAAGCATGGGCCAACCACATGTTTAGCCTGGACCCCAGCAGCAGTGTTGACAACTCCACCGCGGCCTTTCAGCCATGGAAGGAAGGCTGCGAGAGTTCAGCCGACCACGGCCCAAAAGGTTAGCCTGATGTGTGTTGATATGAATATTTACTCTAGTGATTCAAGTTTTCTTCTTTGATTTGCTCCTGACATTTAGTCAGATAAGTTATATACTTTTACATAATAAAATATGTTAAAGGATCACTGAAATTATTTATCAACTTTGCTTAAATAGGTTATATATTGTTTGTAATTATGTTCCACATGGTTTTTTAAAAGCGAATGATAAATTTGCAAAAATTACAGAAATAGTTCAGGGCAGCAGCCATGACGAACTTGTTGCAACAAAACGCAGTTTCCAGGAAGGAATCAACATAATCAAGGATCAACACAGTAACACCTTTCAGCTAAAGCCAAGCAAATGCTTCTCCAGGTAGCTTGTAGACTTCATTCTGTTATTTTTCATCAAAATAGTAATCATGCCGAAACGTTGTGTTGCTGCTGGATGTTTACAACGTCAAAAATAAACTTTACAATGCCTTTACAAGGGGAAATTTCGAGTGATAGTGTGTTTGTTTTCTTTCCAAAAGACGAAGGTTTAAGAATGAATGAAGCAAGTCCAGAGAATGAGGAAAAATAAGGAAACCTATCTTGAGTCCTTTTTTTCAGCAGGGTTAATTTCACTTATAACTTGTTTGAAGGAACACCTTTTCAAGAAGCATTTGGCTTGAAAGTACAGTATAAACACATTTTGTGAAAGAATGCTAATAGCCGCTACACGGGGGGAAAAAAAGACAAGAACGACTACAATGTCAGTGTTGCCGCAGGACAGAGTAAGTCATGTCTTATTTACAGATTGTATTCTAAACGTTATTCCACCATAGAGACAAGGCTGCAAAGCATTATACATGTTATATGAACAGCAATATGTTGACGGAGGGGGGCGAGAGTGGTGGCGGCGGTGACGAAATATGAAACAAATGAGACTATAACGTCCCTTTTACGCTCATTAACAAGCTGATTTAAAACAATAGTTGAAGGATAGTGATAGTACTCGCAACAGTTCCGGAAATGCTGCTTGGCTGCAACAAGTTCGTCATGGCTGCTGCCATTAACAAAAAATATATTTGTAAATTTATATTTCTCACTTGCATGCGTTTTTGTTTTCCTCCTCTCTCTCTACCAAACGGGTTGTATAACAAGTGGATTCACTCTGTGTATCTGTCTCAACAACCATATAAAATATTTTCTTTGTGCCTCTGGTGTATAAAAAAATGATCTGATTTTAATTGCAGCCTATTTGGGCACTGTCATTTTGTGACATGAAAAAGTTTGTGACAAGACAATAAAATGATTAAAACAAACAAACTTAGATTTCAGCTCCCAGGATTCCCCAAGTTAACACCTCATTGTGCGCCAAACACATTTTGCAGCATCCAAAACATGTACTTTAAAGAAAATCCGACAAAATGTTTACATCTCATGGAACACCGTATTCCACACATAATAAAAAGTCAATCAGTGAACTGTATATGCAAATGTGTATTATTGCAAATGAGCTGACGTTTGCAATAATACACAATGTCAAATTGTATTAAGTATTTTTGGGTTATTTCTCCGTTTTTTGGGGGGGGGTCAGAAATATTGTGATGCTTATGTAAATGCATATTATCTTGAAGATATTGAGTTTGTTTTATTTTCATTGTTTTTTTAAAATATATTTTTTTGTTTATTTTATTTCATGACATTGATTACTATATTAAATGTACTCTCAAGAAATTAAAGTTGCCTTTTTGCCAATATGCTATATCTGATATGAAGATATTTTCCAGCTTTCAATTTCCGATTCCGATATCCAGCAGTGCCAATATGTGTAACATCACATATCATCACATACTTCCTCTCGTGGAATTAACATGTGCTCAACACATGGTGACCCACAATATTGTTTTAGACCCTAGGTTCCCAAAGTGGGGTACACCAAAGGTGATAAGGGGCACAAGTGGAAAAACAATTGGCGCCAAAAACTCAAAAATACAAGTGCACCTGAATGCCTCACTGCGGCAGGAGAATTGAGTGGAAAGGAGACAGTGTGATGCTGTTTCTTGCTGTGTGTGTATCATACGAACAAATAAGTACATTTACTTACTTATTTCCGAGTTAAAACTATCACTGTAAGTGGGCCCGAAGTGAGGCTGTATTGTCAGTGGTATGTATTTTTGTACTTCGGATACTGCTTCATCATGATTGTTTAGCTTTCCTCTTTAGTTTGGTAATAAATTAATATGCAAACTTAAACCATAGCCATCGTGGGTGGACAAAAAAGTGATGCTCAAAATACACATTTTTGACCCGGAATTTTTGTAAAAGAACGAACCAATTAAATATGTTCAATATTTCTAGTTAATTAAGATAAAAAAAAAAAGGTTATGTTTTTTTAATTGTGCAGGATTAGGGGGTACGTGGCTTCAGGTCAAATGTCTGAAGGTGTACACAACTGTAAAATGTTTTCTGTGTGCATTGGTGCTACACTGGAATGATTTCAGCCTCTTTGTCCCAGTGCGTGGAGGCAGGGCTAGTAGTGAGTGCGATCTAGCAGTAAATTCTTCAGCAAGCATACTTGCAAGCATACTTTAAATACAACAACTCTATATCTCGACGACGGCTAGTACAGGAGCCCAGAGGCCAATATACAGCAGTTTTTTATTATAGGGAAAAACTTGATACCAATATTTATCAATATTACATTTTTATGCCAATATTGGGCCGATAATATCATATGGGCGAACATCGCTATATATTATTGCATTAATAAAATAAATTGACTTAAAATATTGTTGACAATATTGTGTTTTGGCAATAATTTGTGGAACAATTATCGTCCATCAAAATTTATTGTGACAGGCCTATATGTATGCGGTGTCGAGAGTTTTGGTTGGTTGTTAATCCGCTGCTGATCCGCTGTATTTTAAATATCTGATAAAATCGGCTTCTGCCATGAGATTGGGTTTATCCGGTTGCCGTAACTCTGGGCCACAAAGCTGGTTGCCACTCGATCACCGCCACTGGTAGGAGAAGAAAACTCAACACCTCCATGCAGATGTCTGCAGTATACCGTGGTGAAGTTAGTTTCAAGATGGACACTGGGTATTGAGCCTTGTAGATACAATGGTAGTTCCCCTTCACCGTGCCAGGACTACTCTGTCATAGTGCCGGGAGTTTGCACGGGAAGTGCCGCTCTACCCGTTGGTTGTTACTAGGGACTGTCAATAAATTTAATAAACTAGTATTGAGAGTATATTGAGAGTATCTGAGAGTTTGTTGAGGGGAAAAAAAAGTGTCATATTCTAAATCACACCACAAATTTATCTTATTATACATTACACTTATTTTTACCAGTGTAATGTGTGTAATTTTTGGGTTAGTGAATAACAGGTTAGTTAATTAAGTGCAAAAAAACTTATATTTACTGATGAATCCATCAATGGACAATTTTTCCCAGTAATTGAGAAATTGAAGTAGCTTGGCTAACTTCTAATGGGATGTCATCCTCTGCACACATTGCTAGAAAATCTTCAACAAACTGAAACCAAAGCGAAACCAGTCCTCAGCCGGCATCTTTTTGAGATTTTAATTCATTATTTTATTACGGATCATTTAGATTACTGCAACGCACTTTACTTTGGGCTCAGCCCTTCATCACTTGCACGACTGTAGCTGGTTCAATATGCTGCAGCACGGCTTTTAATTGGTACTAAAAAACAAGAGCACATTACTCCGATTTTTAAGTCTTTGCACTGGCTCCCGATTCGCTTTCGTATTGACTTTAAAATTCTCTTATTTGTTTTTAAAGCCCCGCTTGCTCTCTCAGGTTGGCTGATCAGTTTCTGTTGGTCGTCCCTAAAACACACAGAAAACTCAGAGGGGACCGGGCTTTTTCTGTCGCTGATCCAAAATTATGGAATGAATTGCTCCTGCACCTTAGACAGATCGACTCATTTCCTGTTTTTAAGGGTTCACTTAAAACGGACCTTTTCTCTCTGGCTTTTAACCCACTTTGAGATGTTGACTTTTATTTGTTTTCATTTGTTCTAAATCATGTTTTATTTATCGGAGCTGTATCTTATCTCTGTTTTTATCTATTAAGTATTACTTATTGTGACTGTTGTGATATTCTTTTGGCTGTGTACAGCATTTTGGCGAATCATGTTTTTTTTCAAGTGCTACATAAAAATAAAGTGGATTGGATTGAAGATTGTGCTTGTGATTAAGGAAGATGTAGTCACTCATGCAATTCATGCTGGTTATGTATAATATTTTTATGGCACGCTTATTTTGTTTACAGTTAGACTTGTATCAAATGGCACTCTTATTTTGAGGGCCGGAAGGATGTTCTGTGTGTGAGTGGCTCATTATGGCTAACGAGCTAGGTGCAAAAATAAACGTGCTTATCTTTTTCACTCAGAAACTGCACGTCCTTGTCAGGCATTGTAAAACGCTCCTTACATTAAAACGGTAAAACGCAACACGGTGAAAATATACTCATCCAACCCGAGTTGCACACACAATTGCACTTCCAACTGCACGTTCCATCACGGAACATGATTAGTAGGAAGCTAAGAGGAACCTCTGCCAACTTTTGCTGGTGTTTATCATCATTTCAACTTTGGAGGGGGCGGTTTAGTGTTTGTAATGAAATTCTGCCACAATTTAACCAACCGCCAGGTGTATAATTCCACACACAAACATTCCTTCCCCTCATGATGACAGCATTTTATTTACATGATGCCAAATTCCATGAGATTCTGCGTTTAACAGTACATTCTGTTTTTATTGGCCAATTCCGAGATTCCGTGGAAATCATAGGGCCCTAGAAGTACCATCGGACCACATACTGTAGGTCAAGTAACAAAAGGAGGCTTGACATTTTAAACTCTCAGGTTAAGTGCTCTCAGCAACTTTGCCGTTAAATTAACTTAATTTGCAATATTCTCGGTTGTTTGTGTTCTGCTGGTTCATGAAAAATGTTCAATAAGTCATTAAAAAATGTGATTTTTGAGTGGCACGACACAGCAGCAGCACTCCCATGCAGCCCAACATCATAGCTTCAGAAACTGACTTATATGAACATCAAATGTAATGAAATCCTATCGTTCCGGTCACTTTTTCAGACATGGCCATGTATGTATGGATTTCTTTTCTTCCTTAATAACAGTTTCACTTAAAAACTGCATTTTGTGTTCAGCTGTGTTGTCATTGACAAATATTTAAATTTGTTTGATCTGAAATATTTAAGTGTGACAAACATGCATAAAAGAAATAGAAATAAGCAAGGGGCTCAACACTTTTTTGCACCACTGTATATTGGCCAGTCCATTCAATTTTAAATGTTTGGGTTTCTCTATCAACTTTCCTTACTTGTGGGTAAGCAATGGTTCTCTCCTTCACATATCTGCAAGTAAACAATTTCATTGGTTTATTACCCTTTAACTGCCTGCTCGACCAAATGGTTTAATGCATTTTGAGTCAAGTCACTATATTTCATTGAGAGCAGTGTCTAACTGAACTCAAATTGTTTTGTCCATCTTTACCACTTGGTATAGGACGCAAAGCTCCACCAGATGGAACTGTGGCTGTAAATGGTTGGTCAATCTTCACCCTCCACCAACTACTGTGGGATGTCACTTTTTTGATTAAAAACAATTTGACAGGCGGGAATAGTCTTTTTACATGGTATTGTTGATGGAGGAATGGAATATGTTACTGTATTGCAGAAAAATGATAATTTTATGCGTCTGTGTTTTAAAATCATGCTTGACCAAACGGTTGATTTGGCAGTTTATGGTGTGTGTAGCAAAATTAAGTCAGTGTAATTACAAATTATTATTTGTCATAAAATAAACTCAATTGACCAATTTAGATCTGCCATGGTATTATCCCGTCCGTCCACTGGGATGAAAAATGAATAGGGTTCTTCCATTTTTTTCAATGTTGCCCTCAGTGAAGAGGAACAGATACCACTAAGTGGTGACAACACAATGCAAAACCATAAAGCACCTAGGTTGTCAAGTACGTTACTGGTACTGTACGTCCAAACCACACTGGTAGACATCTTTGATGGCACACAAAGACTTGGCAAAGAGGGGCCATGGAGCCATAGAATACAGGTCTTTTAGGCGATTGGGGTGATTGCAGTAAAATGGTTTAACAACAAATTTTTCAACCTTTTGAGCTTACTGAAGCAGAAACCAATGTGTTTCAAAAGGTTACACTTGACTATATAGCCCATAGTCTGAGTCAAGTCAATAAGCCAGCATCATACGGTCAGCAAATTGGCTTACCATTATTAAGGTCTCCACCACTTCCAAACACCAAAACAACACGATGTACAGTATGCTGCAACATGTGACACTGCCTTTTCCTGTGTTTGAACTCAAACCAGAAATGTTTTGTAGCATATCACCAAGAATATAGTAGGTCTAATACTAATAAGCATTTGTGCTGTTGTACAGTGATACAGATTAGGTGGGTTAAGGTGAAGAAATTGGAAAAAAAATGTTTGATATGGTTGATGTTTACTGTGAAAAGCTCATTTCAAAAGTAAATGTTTTGATGGCATAAATGCAAAGAGGCTGTCCATTATCCTGATATTTTTGTGTTATCAATTTCTTTCTAAATTTGCATTTTACATGACTTTTTCTATTTTTTGTTGTACTTAAGAATCCATTTTGTTTGTAAGCGCCTCTCAAAGAACCCAAAGACACTGTACATAAACACAGATAAAAGCAACGTACACAAATGTCTGCACAAATGATAGTGATCATATTCTTAAATGCAAATTCTTAGGGTACGCAGGGGAAAACAGTGGTGAAACTCCATGCATTGGATTGTCTGGGTTGGACTCTGTGTGTCTTGTTTCGATTCATTTCCTACATGGCTGGAATATGGAATATTTTAATACCGACAGCAATATACTGAAATCCTGTTTTTACCATCTTTCGCACACAGTAACCAATTTCTGTATATTTTAACTAAAATATACATATATTACTATATTGTAACTGCAGTACCACCACACGGAGTTGTATATAGCTATGCTGATTGCATGTTGAGTGCTTATGAATGCTCCATGCAGCTTTTTAATTGTTAAAACACAGTCTCTGTCCCTTGTTGGTGTTCCAGGCTATGAAGCCAGTGATGATGAAGCTTTCAAAGAGCCCCTAGTAAATGATCCCGATGACCCTCCACCGGCACAAGTGATGTTGGCCCAGACTCTCCCATCGGCGCCCATCACCCTGGAGCACTCTGAGACACCCTATCCCGAATTTTTGGAGTCGGGGCAGCCTGCACCAACAGGTAAGCTTGTCAGAAAGAGACAATAAATGTTTTAACTTTAGATTGCTGTTAGACTGAATGTTAAACATGACATCTCCTTTTGTGTGGTTGACAGTCAGTGATTTCCAGCCAGAGAATCCCCAAGAAGGTTTGAGGGAACACTTAAAGAAGACTTTGGAATTTTGTCTTTCCAGGTGAGTGTTTCTGACAAATTTTCTTCCCCATTTGCCTTGCATCATCTTTTTAGTTTTTTGGACTTTTTAGCGCATCAAGCATTTAATTGTCAAAGTGCATACCGAACTTTACCGCATAATGTCTCTTGGTGCATAATTTTCTGGCACAGACATTCAAAGTCTGACCAAACTTCCATGCCCCCTCTTTTGTCCTTCAGGGAGAATTTGGCCAGTGACATTTACCTTATCTCCCAAATGGACAGCGACCAGTACGTGCCAATCGTGACTGTGGCCAACCTGGATCACATCAAAAAACTCAGCACCGATGTGGAGCTGATTGTGGATATTCTTCGCTGTGAGTGTACTGCGCCTGGTGAAAGCAGCCATCATGTGACCTGTGTTTATGTTGACGTCTTCCTCCTTTGTGTCTAGCCCTTCCATTGGTCCAGGTGGATGAGAAAGGGGAGAAGGTGCGACCCAATCAGAACCGTTGCATAGTGATCCTCAGAGAGGTTCCCGAGAGCACGCCCATAGAGGTGAGTGGACATGCACAAAGGGGGCATCCTGGTTGTGCAAGTTTTCTGAATTAGTGCGTCAATTGATTAATTGACTTTCTTCTTTCTTCATGAACATTGACAGGAGGTGGAAGCTCTTTTTAAGGGGAACAGCCTCCCCAAGTTCATCAACTGTGAATTTGCCTACAATGACAACTGGTTCATCACCTTTGAGTCAGAAGCAGATGCACAACAGGTAAAATGAATTCAGTGTTAACATACCAAACACTCCACTGTTTCTAAAGGGAGTAACCGGAATGTGTCCTGTATATTTAATAGCAATGCCAACTGTTATGGCAAGTTTTCACATGTACAGAGAGAAATTAATATTGAAAGCTACCTATACTAGTATACCTTATGACCTAGGTTCCCAAAGTGGGGTACACGTACCCCGAGGGGTACGCGAACAAAAATGAAAAACAATTAGCGCCAAACGCCCACAATTAGGAGTGCACCTTAACGCCTCACTGCACGAGGAGAGTAGAGCGGAAAGGAAACAGAGCGTGAAGTCGTTCATTGTTGTGAGAACAAATAAGTATGATGAGTATTTTATGCATTAAGAGTGTTTACTCATGAAGAGTTCATTTATATTGATGTTCCAATCCGCGCATGTTGCAGCATTGAAAACTTGACACTTTAAATGGGGATACCCTGAAAATAAGGCTATTTTTTGGTTATATGGCTTTTTTTTTGTGGATACTGCTTTATCATGACTGTTAAACTTTCCCCTTCAGTTTGGTAATAAATTAATATGCAGACTTAAACCATAGCCACCGTGAGTGGACAAAAAAGTGAAGCTCAAATGCAAGACATTCAAACGGAAGGATTCAGAGTGTGATTGGGTTTTTTCCGTGTTAACGGAATTTACTATTGAACGCGGAATCTCACGGAAATTGACATCATGTGTGCTGTCTATGCAGTATAGAATATAGTATAGGCCTGTCCATCATTAAATGCCAATTCACCACAGTAGATAAACTTTTCTGGAGACTTGCATAATTAAAATGACAGTTTTCTTCTTTTTTTGTATGACAGTTTTCGTTTTTATATATGAACATATTTTTAGTTTTTATTTTCTGACACTATTTCTAGCCCTTGAAGTCGCAAAATTGTGAAAAGCAACACTGCTGGACTTTAAAAAGCCATAGTAATATGATGCCTCATGTAGTTAATACTTTAAACCAGGAAATGGCAGCCATCAGTAACTTTAATTTGAGCATTTGTAAGTGTGTGCCTATGCCAGTGGTTCTCAGTTATTGTCTGTCATGCCCCCCACCCCCACCACTGCACACACACGACACTAACATTGAAAGTACTCTGCTTCTCACTGACAGTTCAACCCCTCCTACTATTTTAGAACTACTGGCCTATGCAAAGTTTAGGAGTTTATCAGGGATCTCTGATAATATTGGCTCACCGATATTATCGGCCTAATATTGTCATACAATTGTAATATTGTTAGATATCGGTATCAGATTTTTCTCTATAATGCAATCTATTGTTAATAACTTCTGTATATTGGCCTACGGGCTCCAATACTGGCTGCCGTCAAGGCATCCCGTGTGGTCACTGCATGGAAATATTGTCACTTCGTGTGTTATTCCTCGCAGAAGGAACTGGGCTTTGATGTGTTGAAACCATGGGCATAGGTTGCGTTTCCGGCGCAGATAGCACCGACAATGGCCAACTCGTTAGCTTGTAGTTGTTGTCAGTTGACATTTTTACTCACATTGAGGGTCACTGAATGTGTGATTCAAATGGAACATTCAAACGGAAAGATTCCAACATCAGACTGTGATTGGATCTTTTCCGTGTTAACGGAATTTACTATTGAACGCGGAATCTCACGGAAATTGACATAATGTGAATGAAACGCTGTCATCGTGAGGAGAATGTACATTTGTGTGGTTAAGTAACTCCCTGGCAGAAGGCTCTATTGTGTCTCCTTACAATTACACACCGCCCTCTCCCGAACTAAACATGTTGAATTGATAAGCATGTGCCGTGAATGCAAGCTAGCATGTTAGTGCGGTTGCGTGTGTGTGCATATTTATGTTTTTCAGCTGGTGTTAGCCGTAAAGAGACATTCTCACACACAGAACATTCTTCAGGCCTTGAAAATAAGAGCTCAGTTTGCCACATGTCGTCTGTCAACTAAATAAGCGCGTCATTAAAAATATCTTACACATGGAGTTGGAATTGCATGGGTGACTACATCTTTCTTAATAACAATCACGGGCATTACAGTTTGTTGAAGATTTTGTAGCAATGAGTGTATCCCATTAGAAAAGTTCATTCATTCATTTATTTTCTATGCCGCTTATCCTCATTATGGTCACGGGTATGCTGGAGCCTATCCCAGCTGACTTTTGGGCGAGAGGCGCGGTACAACAAGGACTGGTCGCTAGTCAGTCACAGGGCACAGACAAACAAATAGACAAAAAACCATTCACACTCATATTCATACCTATGGACAATTTAGAGTGGCCAATTAACCTAACATGCATGTTTTTGGAAAGTGAGAGGAAACCGCAGTACCTGGAGAAAACCCACGCCCACACGGCGAGAACATGCAAACTCCACACAGGGGATGCCCAACGGAGATTCGAACCCAGATGTTCAAGATCTCGTGACTGTATGGCCAACGTGCTAACCACTGAACCACTGTGCGGCCCATTCGAAAAGTTAGCCAAGCAAAATCAATTTCGCAATTACTGGGCAAAATTGTCTTTTGATGTGTTGCATCAGTAAATGTAAGTTGCTTTGCATTTAATTAACAGACCTTTATTCATTAACCCAAAAACCACACACACTATGCTGGTGGAATGTAAAACTGATTTCTAGAAAAATTAAAAGAAAACAAAATTTGTTAAAAAATAAAGCTGATTTCATAGGGCCCCACTGCAATACAATTCCTTATCTATTTCTCAGTGCTCCTGTGAAACTTTATCAAAACGTGACCTTGCAAAATACACATTTTTGACCTCGTATTTGAAACTGATTAACCAATTAATTATGTTCAATATTTATAGTTTTTAATTAAGATTTTTAAACGTATTTTTTTAAGAACAGGAGTAAGCTTCACGTCAAATGTCTGAAGGGGTATGCGGCCTTCTAAAACTTTGATCCACTTCCGTATGACATAGCCTTTGTGTAAGTCTTGTGTAAGACTCACTTTTGAATTCAAAATGACCAAAACCTTGTCTTGATAAAGGCATATCAGTATCTACGTGAAGAGGTGAAGACCTTTCAAGGGAAGCCTATCAAGGTGAGTTCTGTTGAGGTATTTTTTTTCCTTTTGCAGGAATAATACTGCTTCAGTCCTATGCTGTTATGAATGATGTACATTAATGTGTGAAGAAAGGTTGGTGTTAGTTTGTGATGATGTCCTGGATCCTGTCATGCAGGCTAGGATAAAAGCGAAGGCAATCGCTATCAACACTTTCATGCCAAAGAATGGTTACCGACCAGTGGAAATGAACCTATACGCTCAGCAACGCTACACGTCCTACTACATCCCACCCGTCTACAGCCCCCAGCAGCAGTTCCCCCTGTACAGCCTCATCACGCCACAGGCCTGGTCGACCACACCCAGTTTCATTGACCCCGCACTGGTCAGAAGCAGAGGAGTCCAGACCACATTGTGAAGGCATTTAAAATCTTAATTGTTGTTTTATGTTAATCTAC
This sequence comes from Oostethus manadensis, assembly GCA_024372805.1. Classification (NCBI taxonomy): domain Eukaryota; kingdom Metazoa; phylum Chordata; class Actinopteri; order Syngnathiformes; family Syngnathidae; genus Oostethus; species Oostethus manadensis. Next base: position 1,957,309 of record QODF01000022.1, on the reverse strand, counting down.
TCTGTTTTTATTAGGTTGCTCCATTTCACAACAGCCAGTTCATCAATGGATTTACACAATCAGCTGGTTTTAAGCCACCAACAACCCCACTCTCCGTCAGACACCACTCACCTAGGACTAGGTTGGTGCTCAACACGCTCTGAACAAGAAGAATGACAGCTTTTGATTCAGAGTAACATGTCTAATTATGTTGAAAAACAATGCAACAGCTACAATGTTTCCTGCAGAAATCACAGTAAACCTCACCTAAGGCCGGCCCTCCCCACAGCAGACCGTACCGGACTCCTAGACAGCCCAAGCCTCTTTCCCAGCTTCCCCAATGATAGGCTGAATGGGGTCCGCAGCAGCCCGCCTTCACGCTTCCCTACGAGCCAACCCCGAACCAGGTTACTTTCCACCACCACCTTTCCCCGCAGGGAGACGGTGGGCACGGGCCGAGTATCCGAGTTCACCACCACAGACTACTCCTCCCTGGGAATGGGCCGAGGAAGGTAGGATGTCAGAGCTGATTAAAAAAAAAAAATCCACTGCAGTCGGTATTATAGTTTAGTAAATGTGTAATGATTCTTCTCTAAATGAGCTACCAGCAACATGAGTTTGTAAATGTAAGTGTTCCTTTTCTTAAAGAACAAATCTTTCTGCTTGTAGGAAAAAGAGAGATGAAAAGTTTACAGTAAGTACTTTTTGACATCTTGGAACTATGTCTGCTCTAGTGTGATTAATAAAGTGCTCATGTTGACGATGAACATTCAACAATCTCAAAGTGTGTGTGTGTGCGTGTGTGTGCGCGACAGCGACTGACGCCTCAATCGCCACCGCCTCCCCCCAAACCTCCTTCGCCGAGCTTCGAGTTGGGTCTGTCCAGCTTTCCGCCTTTGCCTGGAGCGGCCGGTCAGCTGAAGACAGAGGACATCTTTGACCACCGGCTGGCCAGCACTGTGGCTGTCCCGCCGGCCAAGGACAGAGTAGGACTGACCTTTTATTAAGCTAATTATTTATAATTAGGGGTGCTCAATGTATTTTTATATAGCCAATGTACAGTCGTCCCTCATTTATTGCGGCTAATTGCTTTCAGCCCCGATCAGATCAGTGATTAGTTTTTTCAAAAACGCGGGAATTTTGTTTGCTCTGTGATGAAGCGAGGAATGTATCAATGTATCAATATTGTCAAGCACTTTATTACCAATATTGATATTAGCAGAAAGGTATTCTCTCAAAGTAATGGCAGGTCACATCCAGTGTAATGAATATATACACTAGTCACAAAAATGTAGGGATATTTGGCTTTCAGGTGAAATGTATGGAAAATGAAAAAACATTATCAAAACAAAAAGGTAACAACAATGGTAGTTATGCCACAACAAAAAAAATGTAAATATCTCGTATCTCGTCATGTGCCCTTGAGCATCAATTACAGCTTGACATCGACATATCATGCTGTTCATAAGGCAACTTACTGTCTGCTGAGGCATGGCATCCCACTCTTCTTGAAGGGCAGCCCTCAGGTCATTGAGGTTCTGGGGTGCACAGTTTCGAGCCTCTACACGGCGACTCAGCTGATCCCACAATTTTTTTAATGGGATTCAGGTCTGAATGTGTTTCAAGTGCAGGCCATTCCATCTAAAGGTACACCAGTCTCCAACAGCCATTCTCTGATGATGCGACCTCTATGTGCAGCAGCATTGTCATCCATGAAGATGAAATTAGGCCTGTGTTGTTCATGTAGGGGCACAATCACTGGATTAATGATGTTATTTGGGTAGTATGGGCTTGTCACTGTACCATTCACAAAGTTCTGTACCAACTGGACACCCCTGCCCACACTGTAACACCGCCACCACCAAAAGCTCTCCTGGTGACAACTGTGGCTGATGCATAGCGCTCTCCCTGACGTCTCCAACATTGTTGCCGGCCATCATTTCTGCTCAGCGGGAATCGACTTTCATCAGAGAACAGCACTGAGGTCCACTGGTCCCTCGTCCAGCGTAAATGCGTTCTGACCCATGCAAGACGATGGCTCTGCCATGCGTGCAGGTCGTCTAGCACGCAGACCACGCTGATGTAAACGTTTTTAATCAGAATCAGAATCAGAAAAACTTTATTGCCATTGTAAGTGAACAATTCACAAACTAGGAACTTTCTTTGGCGACTCAGTGCAACGGTGAATTCTATGTAAACATAGAGTATTAAATAAACATAGAACTAACTAAACATAGAACCTGAGTAAAAAGTTGAAATCACTGATAAGTAAAGGCATGAGAGTGTTTTTAGTGCAGGTAGTATAAGGTGCCAATAATACTGTTTATAAAGTGAGCATAGTGCAAATGTGCAAATGTTATAAAGTGTTCATGAGTTCAACAGCAGCAGGAAAGAAACTGTTCTTGTGGCGAGATGTTCTGGTCCGAATGGACCGTAACCTTCTGCCAGAGGGGAGTGGCTCAAATAGTCCATGTCCAGGGTGGGAAGGGTCGGCAAGTATCCGGCCTGCTCGCCCCCGAGTTCTGGAGACGTACAGGTCCTGGAGAGATGGAAGGCTGCAGCCGATCACTTTCTCGGCGGAGCGCACGATGCGCTGCAGTCTTTGTTTGTCCCCGGCAGTGGCCCCGGCGAACCACACTGTGATGGAGGAGGTGAGGATGGACTCAATAATGGCCGTGTAGAATTGCACCATCGTCTGGACAGGCAGCTTCGCTTTCCTCAGCTGCCTCAGGAAGTACATCCTCTGCTGAGCCTTCTTGATGATGGAGCTGATGGTCTGCTCCCACTTGAGGTCGTGGGTGATGTTAGTGCCCAGGAAGCGGAAGGAGTCCACAGTTGTGATGGGAGAGTCTGTCAAGACGAGGGGGGGTAGGGGGGCTTTGACTTTCCTGAAGTCCACGATCATCTCCACTGTCTTCTGAGCATTGAGCTCCAGGTTGTTGCAGCTGCACCACGACACCAACCGGTCCACCTCCTTCCTGTAAGCAGACTCATCACCGTCTGAGATGAGCCCGATGAGGGTGGTGTCATCCGCAAACTTAATCAGTTTCACCGAGTCGTGGCCGGAGGTGCAGCTGTTGGTGTACAGGGAGAAGAGCAGGGGGGAAAGTACACAGCCCTGTGGGGATCCCGTGCTGATAGTCCGAGTGTCCGAGACATTCTTCCCCAGCCGCACGCGCTGCTTCCGGTCCGTCAGGAAGTCAGTGATCCACCTGCAGGTGGAGTCAGGCACGTTGAGCTGGGCGAGCTTGTCCTGGAGCAGAGCTGGGAGGATGGTGTTGAATGCAGAGCTGAAGTCCACAAACAGGATCCTGGCGTAGGTTCCTGGGGAGTCCAGATGCTGCAGGATGTAGTGGAGGGCCAGGTTGATGGCGTCATCTACAGACCGGTTGGCTCTGTAGGCGAACTGCAGGGGGTCCAGGAGCGGGGAGGTAAAGGACTTGAGATGAGGCAGAACCAGGCGCTCAAATGACTTCATGACCACAGATGTCAGTGCCACAGGTCTGTAGTCGTTGAGTTCAGTGATCCTGGCCTTCTTGGGGACGGGAACAATGGTGGACAGCTTGAAGCAGGCTGGGACATGGCATGACTCCAAAGAGATGTTGAAGATGTCCGTGAAGACAGGCGCCAGTTCTACCGCACAGTGTCTCAGGGTGGAAGGAGAGACACCATCTGGACCTGGAGCTTTCCGAGGGTTTTGCTTTTTAAATGTCTTGGCCACATTCTGCTCCGAGAGTGTGAGGGCAGTGGGGGAGAGGGGGGGCTCCAGGGCTGATATGCCTGCAATGTCCATTGTAGTCAGTGGGGTGGGGGAGGGGTGTGAATCTTCGAACCTGGAGTAGTGGGTGTTAAGTCTTTCTGCTAGGTGACGGTTGTCAACAGCGGGGGGGGCTTTGGGTCTGTAGTTGGTGATTTCCCTCAGACCTTTCCAGACAGAGACAGGGTTGTTGCTCCCGGACTTCTCCTTCAGATGTTTGTTGTACCTTGATTTAGCCTTCTCCACCTCCTTACTAAATAGGTACTTGCTCTGTCTGTATACGTTAGGGTCGTTGTTCTTGTGGGCCTTTTCTTTCTCCTTCCTTAGCTGTCTCAGTCTGGGTGTGAACCAGGGTTTGTCGTTGTTGAAGGTCACTCTGGTGTAAGATGGGACTATGCTGTCTTCACAGAACTGAATGTCTAAATGGTCTGACGTGACACTTGGGTGCCTTTCACCTCTCTTAAACATGCCTGGAGTTGAGTGGTATTCATCATCCGGTTTCTCGGGGCATTTGGCCACATTCCTATCAGTACGGGATGTGGCCATAGGACGTCCACTTCTACGCCTTTCTGTGACCCTTCCAGTCTCTCGATATCTCTGTTGCAACCTGCTGATGACACTCTGTGGCACTCCAAGTTCAGTGGCTACTTCTGTCTGAGAACACCCTGTTTGAAGCATCGCAATGGCAAGGGGCTGTTGATCCATTGTTAGATGTCGTCTTGGTCTCATGATGTCAAAATGTGAATAGCATGATGAGGACGACTGTTTAAACACCAGCTCTAATTGAAGCAGGACATTTATCGGTGAATTCAAGGATCATGATTTTTGCTGTTAATTACTGAAACATTGAACAGTTGGACACAAGCATTCAAAAGCTTAGAGGTCACATTTTGTTCACCTTTGAATGCGTTAAATGCATTTTAGGCTTGTCGAGAAATTTCACCCAAAAGCTGAATATCTAACTTTTTGTGAGTAGTGTATGTATTTTTACTGTGATACCACTTGATACATTTTACAAATGTGCCAATTGTGCAAAATAAGACGTGAGATTGTAATATGCAGTACAAGTTAGTGGAAAAAGGCCATTCTTTTTAAACATTTTGTCTTAACAAAATTGTCAGTAAAAAAAACAATCAGTCAACTAAAATAACATGTCGTCCTATCAACAAGTAAGACAATTTAGACTAAATAAAATAACAAATGAGAATCAAATTAAGTAGTGCTATGCTACTATTTGCATGACACCATTTGGGAACGCTATAGGAACAAAGTAAAGTTCAAAGTATCCCCTGGAGTAAAACAAGCAGTGGAATTTACGTGGCTCATTCAACACGTCTGTTGTTCAAGTGATCCTTCCTGAAGTGTGATATTGAAGTATCAAAGAAAGACCTCAAACTCACTCTTGCGCCGATACTATTGGCAGAAAATCCAATACCGATATTAACCAATATCTCTTTTTATATGCCAACAATATCGGTTGGACGACTCTATAATGATTGCATGTGAATGTACTGTATCTGTCTTACAGAATGTGAGCATTGACTCAAGTCCTGGAGGAAACCCCTCTTTACTCAGTCCCAAAGAACCTCTTCGGCCCCCATCGTCCTCTTCCACATGCTCCACTTCTTCTTGTTCCTCCTCTTTGATGCCCACAAGCTTTGTACCTTCAGTGACCACTGCTGCCCCCACCCCAGCCTCGACCTGGACGTCGGCTGCCTGCCCTCCACCGTCTCCTTCCATCCCAGCAGCGTAAGAACCACATGATATGTTTGCTTCTCAGATGATGTTGTGTTACAGTGGTCATTATTGTAATGCATATCTTGATTACTATTTAGTGCTGTCTTCGACTAAGAATGTACTGTCAAATCCAATCTGTTAAATTTAGTCCAGTCGACTAATTGATTTATTATTTTTTTATAAGAGTAACGCTGATGTGATCGTGACAAACAGATCTTATTGTTTCTTATGTGGCTTTTTCCACATCAAAGAAACAGGCTAAAACAGTCAGATAAACAAACAAGCATGGTAGGTGTACAACAACAGTACCTTCATATATTTGACACATTAGGATGAATGAAACCAAAACACATTCACTGTTGGCACGCATCAGAAAAGTACTGTAAATTCTGGTGTATAAGCCACCACCTTTTTCTTCCACTTTGAACCCTGCGACTTTTACAGTGGTGTTGCTAATATGTGGCTAAATTCAAATCTTGTGACATCTTTTTACTTCAGAACTTCTACTAATTGTTTAAATACTGTTCCGTCAGCAAGGACATAACGGTTGGGGAGCATGAGTAAATCACAAGCTATCAGTGCACTCACAGCAAACCCGTCAACCCATTCTGTCTGGATACAGGATTTTTTTTTTGCTCTCAAGTGCTTTTCTAGTTGTTTTTTTCCCCTATCATTGTGCTTTAAAGTTTGCCACGGCCCAAGCTTGGGGATATGATGTGCTCTTTTACACAGTTGACTATACAGGAAACTGTAACTACACCACTGTGTTCCAAGTAGCCAGGAGCAAAGAAACTCTCAGTCTTCATGCGACAATGCTGAATAACACCTCCCCGTCAACACTCAGTAGTGAAATGGTCCGAAAATGGTTATCTTTTGAGCTTTTCCCTTGCTCCAAACCACCTTCAAGATTTTCCACAGGCGCCACCAAAGCTCTCAACACAGCTTGCATATGATAAAGGGGAATGCCTTCTGTGGCGCATGATGATGTTTGCTGGTGTTGATGGCTGAGGCTATGCACTTAACAATTGCCTTAGGCACCTGGTCATAGCACCAACAATGGTGACCGTCAGCCAGGGCTTTTGGACAGCAGCTGAGGAGATGTTTTAAAGAGCCTCTTACCAAGCGAAGAAGGCAGGTGGGTGTCTCACTCTTCCCACAACCATGAAGTTTCGCTGGGCTCGGCAGGGCAATGTAATGTCAAATGCTTCTCATGCAATTTCCTTTACTAATAATGTCGAAGATCTTTGTACTTTGCATAGTATCCTTAAATGCATTCTGCATACTTAGTCAATTTTGACCATTTTTTGGGGGAACAAGTCTCCCATCAGGAGTAATATGTGGTTCAGTCTCTTCATTGCCTATATTTCTTTAATAATGTCCAGCCATTGATTCTGGGTGGGGGATCTATACCAGTTTCTGGTGATGGTTTTCCAGTGGCTGTAAGAAGCACCCTGGCCAGTCCATGGTCTTCCTGCTGCACTGCTGTTGCAACATGTCCCATATGTAAAAGTAACACGTCATTGGAATTTTATATCCAAGCACCTTGGTCAAGGTTGAATGTACCGCTGACCTACATTAAGAGTTACAAACTGAGTGATAAGAACTTTTTGTCTTCCTCTTTATTTAGACCACACATACAGACACACATAATAGAAAGCGTGTTTAATTGTTTGAAATTGGACTGCTGTTGATGTGTTCAGGTCATCATAACGTTATCGAAGAGCGGCAGACTCTGTCTGTGCCAGCGTCTGTTGATGTTTGTGCGTAAATTACCCTTAAAATTGTATGTAATTTGTTAAATAAATGAGTTACCACCGTTAATGTGCTGTTTTTGAAAGCCATTATTATTGTTATTGTTTGTTGTTGTATACTATACAATGTTGACAGTCCACATAATTCCTCCCACATGCTTTCCTTGTTTGTTTTATTTCAGAGAAGTGAGGATGACAGAGTTGAAGATAAAGGAAGTTCAGCTGTCTGTGGAGCGCGTCCCTGGTACTCTGTCCACCGCCAGCAAGTCCGTGCAAGTAAATGGTGCTGCTACGGTCAGTTCAGAAGACATGTTTTCATTCCTTCTGCAGCGATCAGTGTAATCTTGTTGCTGATTGGGCTGTTAAGTGACGACTGTGTGTTTTGGTGTCAGGAGCAGAGGAAGCCTTCTTACGCCGAGATATGCCAACGAGCAAAGGAGACAGCCACATGGACACAGCCCCCGACTCCCAAGGAAGCCAAGCCAGCAGGTGTTGCCCTCGCAGGCGAGGAGAGGAAGTGCCCTGATGCCTCCGCCCCAGCAGGGGAGGTCAAGCCTCGAGACACATGCCCCACAGCTTGCTCTAAACCTGGCTCAGTGGCCATCACCCCAGGGAGACCCCCACGGGAGACCCGGAGGCCGGTTGGGCGTTGGGCCTCCCCACCTCCACACCCAGGGAAAAACCCCAGCAAAGATTCCCATCATACCCCTCCCAAGTCCCCACTGTAGGGTGACTCCTAGCTTCTTGCCTAGTCACCTCCATCTCCATCTCCACACCCCACCCCACCCTCATCCACACGGCATTGATGCATTGAAAAAAAAGAACGCGTCAGGGCTACTCCATTCCTCTTCTTCTCTCCACACACTCTACAGCTCCACACAAGCATTTCTGGATCAGGGCTTTTAAACAAAAAGCACTTTACTGTGCATGTAAAGCACCATCTCGTTCTTTTTGTTGTATTTATTTGCTTTTTGTTATGTTTTTCTTTTTAATCATGACTTTTAGTTGTGCTTGGTCTCTACGCATTGCATTATTGGCCCTAACAGCTCTGTGTGATGGGAAGACTGTCATAGCAACTCTAGGGGGTTGTTGAAAGCCCTAGTGGATTATGGGAAGGGAAAATACTCCACCTTGCTTGGTAATAATGGTTCTTGTCTTGTTGGAGGTGTGGTTATGTCCATATGCAAAAAGGAACAACTAAATGGGATCAGAGGGAGACTCTCGGTTGTTAATACTCTTTGTTGCAGATTTTGTAAGCTCAGAGTGGCGCTCTTTTTGCTGTGAAGCATCTCTGCTGGTTCCTTCTGTTAAAATGGTTTGCACCGTTCATGATGTGACCTATAACACAAAATACACTTAAATTTGCTTGCAGGGAGGGTCGACCATTAACTTTTTAGGGGAAACAAACTCTTTAGTTTGGCATGAAGGTGACCAGCAAAGACCATTTGAGATGACAAAGTATGCAAAAAAGAACAAACACTCTTGATAGGCGACTATCTGCCACCTTGGGGTGGGCCCATATGTGCTATGTAAGAGTTGCGTAGCCATGTGTTTATTTTCACAAAGGTAAATATTCCAGATGGGAAGAGTTTGGACGACGAGAGGTTCATATGACGTCTGTTTTGTGATCCGATGTGCACCTCTGTTCCTTTATTTTTTTATTTTTTACACAGTTGCCGACCATGTTTAGTCATTCCTTTTGGGCTGGAGGTGTCGAGGCTGTGCTTAGGGCTTTTAGATAGGGTAAGTTGATGGTAAAATGCCATTGAATGTTGAGTTGTTGTGGTGTATTTGGAAAGTAGCACTGCATTTGAGAGGAGGAAAGAGCAACCCCTTGAGATCGCAATGGGCTTTTGTTAATGTGAAGATGAGCAGAATCCCACTGGCTGCTTCCATCACTGACAAACTTTGTCACATTTCAGTGGGTCCACGTTCTGCATGCAATGATGTTTGTGGACGGAGCTTGGAAGGTCAGTGGGCGGGAGGGAAGCTGACCATTCTGTAGAGTGTAGCAGCCTCTTTGGCACACGTCACGTTTGCTTCTAGCTGTTGCAAATGTACGTAACAATAACATCCAGACTTTCCCTCCCTTATGTTGAAGGTCCTGTTCGAAAAGTTATCCCCCTACCACACTTCACCCACCCCTGCGCCCCTCAGTGCCCCTGCTTGTCCCACTGAAGTCTTCCTACCACAAGATGCACTGTGGGTAAATTCGCTGATGGGGGTAGACGAGAGAAACGCTTTCATTTGGATTGTTTTTCTTTTTTGAAGGACTGAGATGCACTTGGATGGCTCAATTCTTTATTTTTGGCTTATTTATGAAGCAGTGCTGTTTATTCTGTCTTTTCTTTTTAGCCAGGTCTTTACATAAACACAACACATGTATAAGAGTTCCATCCAGTGTTTGAGAAACTTGAATTTTATTTAAACTTGAAAAATGACTTTGCCTTAACTTTTATACACAACAAGCATAGAGTTTATTCCCCCACCCTCGACACGTGAAAGAAGATGATATAGTGACGTCAGCGGTCTTACAAAACCAGACTACAAAAAATAAAAATCTTATCAGCATTTTTCTTTTCTTTTTCCTTTTTTGTATAAAGTAGAAAAAAATAATAGTTTGGATAGTTCATTTTGTTTAAGTGAAACCTTGTAAATGCAAAAGAAGTCAATACTGTATTAAATATATGCACTTTGAGGTGTGTGCTTTGCTTGTACAGTTGTAAATACTCAGAAAATATAAGAGGTACCTTCAAATGATAATTATAAAAAAATCTATTGTTCAGCTAATAATTTCACTATGGAGCTGGATGTAGGATTAAAAAAAAAAAAACACAAAATACTTTGTTTTTTTTCTAATTTTGCGTTTGTGTGTGGACTATGATGAACCCTTTGGATGTTTTTGTTTGTTTGATTCCATCTGTTGTACCTGTAATGTCCACCCTGCCCGCCATTGTCCTGGTCAACACTTTGGCTTCTTGTTTACATGAGGACAACATGTCTTTTAACACTTTTTTTTTTGTCTACGCGAGAGACTTTTCATTTGGCCACTGACACGCTCATACATGACAAGCGGCCAAAAAAATCTAACAAAAAACATTGTGACATCTTCAACTGCTTTGTTTGTTCTTCGAGTGTGAGAGAAGACCACTACAAGTATGCTTAGCTTGGCATTAAGACAAGAAGCTATTAAATGTGCACAACACTTGGTGACATTATGCCCATTAAACGCTAAGCATTTGTGTCTATCAACTTACCAGCTTCCGCTGCTTTGCAGACGGTCAAAGGCCAAAAGCTTTCCAGCCTTTATGCTGAGCTAAGCTAGCGTCTTCATAGATAGAACATGCATGGTCCTTCAGCTCAGCCCAACTGTTTTGGCCCTAAAAAGTCTCATCTGTGACACGTTTTGGGCTTCCTAGGTCATGTGATCCGTAAAGCACATTTGAAGCACAACATCTTCATGGAATTTTGTTTTTCTCTCCCGCCTCTGTGTTCATTTGACCTCATTGTTCGTTTGTTCTCTCAGTGGACAGGAAGTGGACTCCTGGCGTAGACTTCAAAAGCATTTGATCACAAGCGGACTCTCCAGTTGTTGTCCAGCAGATGTCACATGTACCTTTGCTTCACCTGCAGTGGCGGGAACTGTTGATTGACACATTGTCACCTGACCTGGATGGGACTGGAACGTTTGTGCCTGAACTGTGAATGTGTGCATGTTTGGACTAACGGAAGCACCCTGCCACAAAGATGGCCACCACCGTTTCTTCTAGGCCAAAGAGGCCACCCCCTTGTGACCGTGGTCACCAGTCATATCACCCCCGGTTGGCCCGTCTTGACAGTGCCATTGTCCCCTCACGTGAACTTTTGTGAAGCAAAAACCTGAGGAATGCACACGGACTGACTGGAACAAAACATAGTTCTATCTACTCACTGTGGTTTAACCAATTAGCGCTAACATACACAGAACGCTAATAGCTGTGGACAATCGTCGACTCTGCGTCAGGGCTTGCCTAACGCCAATGTGGAACTCTGTCTTTTTGTTACCATCGACCGTTTTCTTCCATTGGAGACTGGAATCAAGTGTACATGTCAGCTATAGATAATTTAAGTTACTCTTGTGTCATGATGTTCAACTGTCTCATTTGGAGGAAAAAACATGTAGCTTACTGAAAAAAATAAACATTTAGGCACTGTTGAGGAGACAAGAAGTTTTCTAATTGTAGCCTTTATTTGCATTTAGAAATAGTGACCAAGGTTATCTTGATGTGCATATGCTTGAACTTTAGTTACGCATTACTGCCCCCACCACAAGGGGTCGTCATGGTCCACCTTCATAACTTCTGGCTTTTCTCTCAAACATCCGTCAGGGAGAAACAGAGACTAAACCTGCTGTTTAAACTTGAAACTTGATTCGCTTTCAAAACCCATTTTTGCAGACATTCTATTCATTTAAGCACAAGCAAAGCAGTGTTTTGGTCATGTTTGATCATTTGCAATAGAAAGTACATACACTATGTACTGCACTTGAAATGTGCGATGGTGCCATTCAGACGGAGCCAAGTAGATAGATGTATATGATAGTATTTAGTATTTAAACACGCGGTTGCGTAGTTGTCTGAAACGTTCCTCTTATTTTGTTAGGTGCAGCACCGGAAGCAGCTGCATTACATCTCTGTGAACTCGACGGTTCCCGGAGGCGACCGAGCAGCGCTGCCGCAGCACTTAAGCAGCGAGGTTCCGACACTCTTTTTTTGTGTGTGTGGATCTTTTCGAGAGGATTTGACGAGGACAAAAGAAGGCCAAATAATACTCCACAAAGACGTTTAAGGCAGCGGACGACGGCGGAATGGCGGACAGAGACCCGGTGCCGATGCCCGTCGAGGTTCGGGCGAAACTGGCCGAGCTGGAGTTGGAGTTGTCCGAAGGTGAGTGCCCGAATTTGCCCGCCGAGCTCGGTGGTTCCGCTCGGCCTGCTCAGCCGGCTGCGGCTCGGTTAGTTGGCCAGAGGAGAATGTCCCCAGGTGAAGGGTCAAGTTGAAGTTGTGTTGGTGCTGCTTGGTTCTGATGAAACAGCATTTGCTGTGTTTGTTGACTTCAACTTTTGAGCAAAAATACCATTTCAAAGTAGTTTTTGTAGCTGAGCGCTGCTCTTACCGGCAACGACGGACACCAACATGCCCCGTCGAATGTTGTCAGTATTTTCCTTACTTCTGAGGAGTAGGCGTAGTGCGCGTGGCGACAACACGAGGGTCTTCTCGTCAAGCTAGACAATGTAAGTGTTCCATCCGTCCTTTTTTCCATGCCGCTTACCTTGACTGGTATGCTGGAGCCTATCCCAGCTGACTGGGCTAGAGGCGGGGTACACCCAGGAAAGGTCAATCGCAGGGCACGCATGAACAAAGCAGCGTTCACCCTCGCATTCGTAACGATGGACCATTTAGAGTCGTTTTGGAATGTTTTTGGAACGTGGGAGGAAGCCCACACACGAGCGCGGTTGTTTCAGGTTCTTTCAAATACATTTCCGTTTGAGCTGACCTCATTAGTGGAAGCTTTTAATGCAACATACAATACAATCAAGCAGGTTGAGGATGCCCTGTGGTGTATGTTCTTGTCGTCTACTGTTATTTATGATGTCGCTTTTTCTGCATGACAGTTATTTGTGTGGAGTCATGACTTGGGAAGCCTCGGTTTCATGCCGGGAAAAGTCTCTCGTTTCTAATTGCTTACATTTTGGATTTAAATGTAACGTTTTAACAAAATGGTCAAGAATGTTTGCGTATGCGGGCCTGAAGGGGCTGGCGGTGCGTGAATTTCTTCTAGAGTGTTTTGTTAGTTGAATTCATCACAAACAAAGCAACCAGCAAAAGTGCATTAAAGGAATGTTGCAACCTCAAATGGGAATAAAATAAATAACATTTCTCTTGGAAAGTTCTCTACAGCCACTTCCTCGTGACCTCCATCACGTTGCGGTGTCTCTCCGCAGCATGCCAGCGGGCGGCGTCCATATTGATTTTTCTATCAAACCCTTCTTCTTCCTGTGGCTACGTCACGTCGCTGTCAACATGTGGCAGTTGCTTGTGTCGTATTTCAGCTGCAGCATTCTCTCCTTCCTCACCCAAACATTCCATCAGCTGATTCCTGAACCTGAGAGAGAAAGTGGTGATGGGAATGGGGGGTGGGAGGAAGGTTGTGAAAGATGACACACATTCCAGCATCATCTTTCTTTATTGCCGCCGCCGTATAAACAAGCCATGGAAATGGGGTCACATGACCCGCTGCATTATTTACTTGCTGAGCTTCCAGCATCCCGCAGACTTTGACCTCGTTTTTCATTTCCACGCATCATCCGTTCTGAGATGTGGGGAGCTTAATGGTCAGGTGGCCAGTCAGCTTCATTGTGATCTTTATATTCCTGACATCATATTGTGACTTTCAGTTGACATTTTCTTTCTTAAAGGTCAAACTTGATGACATCCTAAATGTTCAAAGAGGCGTGACAGGACACACTGGTTGATGTTCAACAACGGCATCCTTTTTGGCGTCCTGCTGCCTTCATCCCTCCTGTTGCCATAGAGACGTCATTCCCGCTCCTCCTTCCTGCAGTGACTTAAAATGCTCACAGATTATTACCAAGTAACACCTGCTGCCATCGTGGATGCCCCTGAGTGAAAGAACCTTGACCTCTGACCTCTAAACTTCCCTCTCAAACAGAACATATCATCCATGAACTTCCCACTGGAGCAAAATCTCCACATCTTGTCACCAACATCTCATCACCATCTTCATAAACGTTGTGCTAACGTTCTCATTCTCCATGCCAATTAACCTTCTCAGTCAACATCATTTTCATCAATATCCACACCGGCCTAATTAACATTCTCATCTTCATTCTTATCATTCCCATCAATGCCATCCTAATTAACAATCTCATCATTGTAATTCTCAAACATCAATATCATCATTCTCAGCACCCTAATGAACATTGTCAGGCATTAGACCTCGATAAGTCGATAATTTTGCCGCCCTCGATAAATTGACATGTGCAAGGATACATGTTTGTTTTCCCTGTCTCTCTTTACCACACAGGTTGGATGACGAGATGGTTCACACCGCATGTGTCTGTGCACAATGTTACTATAGTGGAATGAACGGAGAGAGTGAACCCTCCTTTCAGCCAATAAGCATCTTTGTCCCAATATATAGAAGCGGGGCTACTAGAGAGTGGAAAGACAGTGGAGCTAGCAGCAAGTTAGCAAGCAAATGCTAATATAGAATTGCATCGGAAAGTACACAAGCACAGAGAGTCAAGTTTGAGGATTTTGCAGCAATGTGTGCAGAGGCTGACATCCCATTCGAGAAGTTAATGAATCTACATCATTTTCAGAAATACTGAGCAAAACTGTCCAATGATGTATTGCAACAATAAATGTAAGGATTTTAGCATTTAATTAATGGACATTTTATTCATAAAAGCACACACTGTATGGTGGTAAAATAAGTGTAAAAAATGTAACTTTGGAAAAAAATAAAACCTTACGTTATCAATGTCCTCGTCAAGTTTAACGAGCGTGACACACGTTTTGGTGTGATTTTGGGGGTCTCGGATGTTGCAGGACTGGACTGTGTTAGTCTGCAATGTTTTTGTCAGGGTGGTGATGTCATCCTGGGGGCAGCGGGGAGGCATGTTTGGAGGGTGTTTCTGTCAGATTGCATCATTAAAGGACTCAGACATTTTCTGCCTGGTGCTCCTTGTCTTCGCTCTCTGCCACTTGGCACTGCTGGAAGAGGATTGGGGGTGGGTCTGCTGTGGATGAGGGACACTAATCTGTATGAAGTGAATGAAGCTGAAATGGGAGCGGGATCAAGTTAGTCTTTGAGGCTTTTGTGTAATCATCTGAAAGAACACAACTTTATGAGATTCTCAGCGTCTCATGTCATGCTCATGCCCCACAAAATAAACATCACAACCGGGTGTTCTCCACATGTGCAAGCTTTTAAAAGTCTTATGTGTAATGTACAAAGGTGAGTAAGTCATTGGACTGGATGTGTGTGATGGATATATGCCATTATGCTGTGTCAGGGGTTCATTTGTGCTGAGATTCCTTTCTGCTACTTGAAATTGTTCTGGCGCTGGTACCAGTAGGTCAGAGAAGGAGGTGGGTGATGAATTCCATCTGTGTCTTTCTCTCTGGAATCTTCCTCAGAGTTCCCTCATCATTGCGGCTTGAATGTTAACGACAGTGCTCTGGCCTGCTTGCTGCTGACGTCTTCTGGCTCGTCAGACATTTGGCATCCTATTTGATGATCTATAAGTGTTGTGGAGTCCAGCGGCCCGCCATCCTGCCAGGAAGTGCACATGATTTGTGTGTCTGTGAGCAACGTGTCACAGAGGCAGAGCCCTTGCCACGCCATCTCGCCAGTCGTTCACGGAAAGTTGGACACAGCAGGAAGTGAACATCTCAGCTGTAGGAATGTTGAAGCAAAGTGGACCTGGACCAGTCTCATGGCATGAAATCCGTCAGGGACATGCTCCACTTAAGGCTCTGCTTCTCTCGCTGTGGAGAGGGCAACCTTTCACGGTGCCACACCCCAACCAAACCAGCCTTGAGAAAGACGGTTGGTGCTCTGGAAAGCTGCCAGGTGGCGCTTTTACATATGCAAATAAACCTGTCGCCATGTCAGACAGGTGGGGCGAGACGTTCTGTGACACACACCGAGGGAGGAGTGCAGAAGACGTGAAAGTACTCATTTTAATATTTACTTTATTTTGGTGCCAGGTGGATTCACAGGTCATTGCATGCACAAAATAATTGTCACTTTTGGCAACCTTCTGTCAAGGTATTTAAAGGGGGTGGCACTAGACAGAGTGCCGTCTGTTGATTGGTGGACAGAGAATGGTCATGTAAAAAATATGTCCTCCATTGTTGACTCTGTTAAATTGGTTATGCTATGATGTCTTTCATCTGGTCCCGCCTACACACAAAATCAGGGTTTAAACTCGTGGCTGTATTGTCCTCCAAAGTACAGAACCTAGACTGTGTCTCAAATGGAATACTTGGGGCAGTACACTTGAGTAAGTATGCTATGTACACTGTGTACTTAGTTCTTGAGTGTGTGTGAAGTTTGACAGTGTAATCCATCCATCCATTACCGTCAAAATATTTACCCACTTCTTTTTGTTCTTCTCACCTTTTTAATCGTGAATTGCAACAACTATAGTTGGTCCCTTCTTTACATAGCCAAGGAGGACTGTGGATGGTACCCACTCATCATTTTGAACGTTTTGAGTGCAACATCTGAGTACTGATGGCGGACTTTGCTGCACTTGTGCACTCAAAAGTTTAAGTACGCAAGGGCGCCATTTGAGACACAGCTCTTGACTCTTTGTTGTCTATGTGATGCTGGATGAAAAACCTCCACTGAAACAAACAAGGTCAGACTGTGGGAAAGTCCAAACAAAACAATCTCCAGAGAGTTAAAAGGTCTCGGGTTGAGCTTTGTCTCTTCAGAAGGTTTTCACTCATAACGGGAAAAAAGGGATTAAGCCTTTTGTCCTTTGTCATCAATTTAAATGTGAGGAGGCGGCCGGTGTGTCAGAAAGTTGGGGTGTCTTCCTGTTGAAAGCTGACGTGATGATGAAGATAAATGATCGGGCGACACGCCCCCCCCCGTCCCTCCTCCCACACGGATGATTCTTTCAGGTTTTTGTTGCTGTTCAATAAAGATGCTCCGTCATTTAATAATTTTATCCTCAAGTCCAACAAGTAAACAGTCATAGTTGCCCTCAATTTGATTATGAATAGCATCCTGTGACTGCTGCCCCAACTCAACTCTACGGTTCGTCTTCTCCCAAGAGTCTTTGTCCTGGTCTCATGTTACACTGTGTTTTGTTTGCTCTCACAACCAAGCAAGCAAGTCTGTAGTGCTGCACTAAGTGCTTGCCTTCATACACGATACTGACACCCCCTCAACACACCCAGCCAGGGATCATAGTTTCTATTTTGTTGGGAATTGATTCTCCTGTGAGTGTGCTCTACATTCCACAAAGGGATTTTCCCGTCCGACAGCTTTGCACTAGACTCGGGTGACAACAATCTCATCTCGCTAATCCCAACACAACCACTGCATCATAATGGTTGATTGTCATTAAAATTGGGTCAAATGTGAGAAGAAAGTTAAAGCTTTCACTACACTGCTTTAAGTATACCGTATGTGCACTGTGTACTTACTTCCGGAGTGCGTGAATTTTGACAGCATAGTACTGTCCCAAATCGATTACTGTCATTGTATACTAACCGGAAATGAGGATCACAATATTTATCCTCCTCTTATTCGTTTCATCTTGTCAATGGTGAATTGCAACCATTTTTGCCAACATTTGGATCGCGCCATAAAATATCAGCCAGCTTTTTAAAATTAGAGTTAGTCCGTCGCTGCACACTCACCGATTTGGTATTGACCGTGCAATGCATTTTGCCTTACTTCTCAGTGTGAATGTACTTATGCACTTTGAAGTCTAAGTGTACGTAGGCAGGTGCACAAGTTGTGTGTCTCGATTTGGATTTGTGCATGTACATTAACAGGCTCATGTTGCATCCTAAATTACTTTATTTTTTATTGTAAATGTAATGTCATCAAGCGATCCTATCATTCCTTCGGGTTGGCTTGGCATTCCGTCTTATGTTCAAATACAGCGTTTCTTACACATTTACTAATTTGGCACTACCTGTTCGACCACACTCATTAACACAGTATTATGGGGGTTTTCTGTGAGTGTAGCTTGTCATTACAACTCTGCAGAATAGAGGGCGGTATGCATCATAACTCAATGTCTCAACACACCTCATATGCACCTGGAGCCTCATGTGTAGAGCTTGGCTTGTTTTTTAAGCACAAAACGGGGCCGAAAAGTTGCGTATGTCGTTTTCCACAAAGTATGTCTCCTATAAAAACAGAACCTGGCGTGTGAATGTGCGCACATTTGTGCACCTTTTGCACACACTTTTTGGAGCCATGGCAAAAAGTTGACACACATTGTAAGCGGTGATTTAAAGTCAAATGTTAGAAATAAACATGCAATGGAAGCCAATAAAAATTGAGCCATCTTTGCATGAAAACGTCATGTCGTTATCGACTTCAAACATTTGAGGAAAGTGTTATTTTACATGACACTGACAGATATCATTTGTCATTTATCATAAACACCATTACGCACCAGTGTATAGCATCCCGACTAAAAGATGCATGAAAAACACAACACAGCGCTTCATTTTATTTTATAATCATGATTAGATTGATGTTAATCATAACAAACAGTTGATATCAATACAGTTTGTCAATTGAATTATGCTATAGGGTTTCAGTTTGCAACACACAGAGCTTATATGCCCATGGTGTTTCATTTCTCCCTTTATTTTGGACAATTTATCAAAGATAATTTGTTGCATAGATGTTGCAAAGATTTTGTTGCATATGACAACGTTGATGTATTGTGTTACAGGGACCAACATGTCATGGTCACTTCATCTTTTTTTAAACAAGCGTGTCCCAATATGCCTTGCTCTCCATATGTTCAGTCCTTGTGTTCCAACACTCCACTCACGCCAGCCAAACTGTGCTCTGAGACTGAGGACGGGTAGACAGGAGGCAATACTCGGATTTAGGCTACTTCCTGCCATCTTTAGGATGCGTTGCTAATACATGCCGTGCGTTAATTGGCAAACTTGTGTACTTACACTTACTGAAACGTATGAAAAATGCAGTACACAGTCACTACCCGGATGCACTCAGAACTAGGCACAGGGCCGATTCATTGTGTTTGGCTTAGCACCAACGTTCAAGCATCCGTCATCACCAGTTCTGTTTCATAACATGCTTCATAAATAGAAGAGATCCATGTGGACAATTTAGAGACAGGGTCACTACACTGCCTTCTAAATTATTATGCAAATTATATTTTTTTCTGAGTTTGCTAAATAGTATAAATTACAGTGATCATAACTTTCAAGTTCCTCAACATTGAGGGTACAATTAGAATATATAATAAAACTGCCAATGATAACAGCATTTTTCAAAAATAAAAACCTAAAATGCACCTTTTCACATTATTAGGCACAACAGCGTTTCAAAGCTTTACACTGGTTGTTAGAAACCGGAAATGGTCATTTGTTGAATTTGCAGCACATGGAGGTCATATTTACTGAAAGCAAAAGCTATTTCAATCACTAACATTTTACAGGCCAAGTTACATCCTAACACGTGAACCCGTCTATGATATAACCTTCACAATTCTTGTGAATTTTTGGAACGTTTCTGCTTAAATTTTTTTGCAGCATCCTGTATCAGAATATCTTCCTACAGCTTCTGTTTTGTTGTGATCTGCCTCCTGCCCTCATAGATTTTTTTGCTTGACGATGCGCCATAGGTTCTCAATTGGGTTGAGGTCAGATGGAAAAAAAGTGGCCAAACCATGAGTTTCTCTCATTTTATGCCCATAGCAGCCAATGACAGTGAGGTATTCTTTGGATCGTGAGATGGTGCACTGACTTTGCTACAGAAGGTACGGTTCTTTTATATTGTACCATGGAAGAAAGTGGTCAGTCAGAAACTCTACAGACTTTGCTGAGATCATTTTCACACTTCAATGACCATAAAGGACCTACCAGCTCTCTCCTAATGATTCTGATCCAAAACATGACTCAGCCACCTTCTTGCTGACATCACAGTCTTGCTGAGATATGCAGGCCATACTCAACTTTATCCATTCGGACCACCCAAGGTTGCACAGCCCTCATCAGTAAACAGGATTATTTAAAATTGATCTTTGTGTATTTGTTGGCCAACTACATCCTTTTCTGTTTGTGATTATTAGTTAGGGGTGGCCAAATAATAGCTTCTAGAGCAGTGGTTCCCAAACTTTTTACAGTCATGTACCCCTGCTGACATTTCACCTGAAGCCATGTAGCCCCTACTCCTGCACATGTAAAAAACATAACTTAAACAAAAATCTTAATTCACTTGAACGATTGAACATAATTAGTTGCTTTGGTAATTTTATATTAATTCTAGGTCAAGAATGTGTATTTTGATGAAGATCACATTTTGATAGTTTTACATGAGCACATGTAAAAAGTTAAGTAATCATCCCACATATATTTTATTCCAGTCTGATGTTAGAACCCTTTCATTTGAATGGCTTGAATTTGAGCTTCACTTTTTTGTCCAAGTCTACATATCAATTTAAAACCAAACTGAGCGGGAAAGTTTAACAAACATGATAAAGCAGTATCCGCAATACAAAAATAGATACAACCAGTGATAAAGCCTCATTTTCGGGAAATCCCCACTTACATTGACAGGTTTTCACTGCTGCTCAGTGCTGGGATTGGAACACCAATGTAAATGAAATCTTACAGATTAAACACTTTTAATGCACAAAATCAGGGGTCTCAAACTCAATTTAGCTTGGGGCCGAATGAGGCGGAGTCTGGCTGAGGCTTGACTGCAGCCTCAGTGCACACGCACAAACGTGCCATTTAAATAAAAAAATGTTTTAAAAAATCGAATCATCTCAAACATCTTTTTTGTATAACATAAATTAAGAAGGACACTGGTGTAAACAAGTTGTCTCCAAAACTACTAATCAAATTTTCAGTCAATCAACAAATAATTAAACAAACAAAAAAATAAAATGACCCTGGTGTAAACAATTTGTATAACTTTCCTCGGGTGCATCCTATCTTTGGGAGTGAATTTGTATGGAGCGTACAAACTGTATAACTGTTTTTTGTACAAAACTACTAATAAAACAATCATCAGCAAATACATAAACAAATTAAAAACTAATAAGTAGTTAAATAATTTTCAGTTAAATTGCACAGTTCTTTAACCTCAGTCAATTGTTTTTTCTGAAAATGGCTTCACTTGCCTACTTTTTACTTCTAGGGACCTGGCAGAGCTTCCTCTCACATAGCTGAGCTACATTTGTTCTGAAAAATACATGTTTGGGGTTGTGGAATATACAGTATTTCACTGACTTGTCATGTTTAGCCGATGCACGGAGAACGGTGCAGCCCTGTAAATGGCCCTGACATCAATTTTACTCCCACACCCCCCGGCGTAGGCTACGTTGCGAGATTTAAAACAAAAAAGCAAGGAATCCATCATTGCTATTTGCACTCTAAACCAGACCAGATGACCAGATCCACGCAAGGGCACGCCACAACCAGACAGAACGCGGCATGCGCCTAAAACCCCATCTACTGCCATGCCATCCAAGCGACTTTTCCTTTCTCCATTTAACATGGGAGTGGATGGGGGCCGTGGCGAGCTCAGCCGGACTACAGCCCACCCACACACAGATCCGACTGGACTCTGATTGCAGACTACATCGAGTTCCCCGCACACGCATCACTTTGATTTATTCAGAGAGAGATAACCTATACATGTCGTATAATGTCATGCTGGGCAGCAAATTAAAACATTATTTTTAATGTGAATAGCGAGCTGGGACGAATGTCCGCGCTTACCTAGCCAGGCACAAAAGAAAAATCTCCATGGCAACACTGCGTTAACTTTCACTCATTGAAAAATGTTTCTCTACTTGCATCAAGCCCAGTCAATGTCACGCCCCTAAGAGCGTTACACCCCACTGTGATTGGTCGGTTCATCAGTCCCACATACAAGACTGTGCCATTCATATTGTAGCGTTGCTGGGAGCACTTCCTGCTTCTCAGTGCCCTTTGCGGGATTGTCTTACAAAAAGATGACATTGTTGTTGTTTATTGTACACTCCCCCTTATTAACAGTGTCTTTTCTGTGTAGTCGTGTGTGTTTTGGCACATTCTGTCTATGACACCCTGAGTGAGACTGTCATGTTGAGTATTGAGGTCCTGCGATTCCACTGGGTTAAACGTGTGAACTTTATTCTTTCTTTGCACCTAAATAAATAAATAGTTACAATTTTTTTCACTGCCTTGTGAGCGCAACAATATAAATCTTGAAGGGCGCACTGACATTGAACTTACATATAAAAGTGGGGACCATAATATATTCTCGCACAAGTTTGATACCCCTGCACAAAATAATCATCAAACTTACTTATATGTCCATATGATGCAGACATGGCAATAAACACCTTCACACTATGTCTTCTTTCTGCTCCGTTCTCCTTGCGCCGGGAGGTGTTCAGGTGCACTCGTAATTGGGACTGTTAGGCTCCAATTGGTTTTCATTTTTATTCACATACCTGCATCACAATTGACATACCACACTTTGGCAACCTAGGCTCTAGGTGGTCCTTCACCTTGAGGTTCATGGGTCTTTACAGGTACCAGCAGCTTCAGATACCTGTTAACTTCTTCGTAATAGCTTTTTAGCAGGTGCTCACTTGATTGGATCAATTTGTCTGGCAGGAGCCTCTCTCTTTATGCCTTTAGCAGCACAATCTAGGCTGTCATTTGAATCAGCCATAAATTATTTTCGTTGTACGATGAGCACATTTAAGTTTCTGTGAATTATATAATTTTTTTCATGCCTTGTCCAAGGCATTGCAACATTTGACACATTTTTGTCAGCAGAGAGTTCCTTTTTCTTTTCCATACTGCTTGAAATCTGTGGCAAGGGGAACATAATTTTTAAGTAGTTTTATTTTAATTGGGCTCACCTTGCAAACTAATCATGACAGTTGTCCAGAACTTGAAACACCTGTCGGAATTAGCCAAGGCTGGATTCACCTCTATTTCTGCAAAACAGCTTTAAGTTGTTTACCCATTTTGTGGTACCTGAAACAGGCATTTTTGAATAATTCAAAAATATACATAGTTTTTCAGTTTTGGGTAACCTTTTATTAACTTCTGGCATTTCACCACTTACCATTTCAAGCTATTCATTGGACTTCAATGACTTGTACTTTGAGTAGTGTATGTTTATCATACTGAAATCCTATTGGCATAATTTGGAGCACACCAAAGTAAGAAAGCACATTTACGTGTTTTTTGCATCATGCAGTTATTCGATACCTAAATACAAGCCATAAACAAAGGTGAAGGATCTGCCGAGCAGGCACATGTTAGTGACCGGGCAAAACACGCACGGGTGTCCAAAGTGTACCCCGCCTCTCGCCCAAAGTCAGCTGGGATAGCCTCCAGCCTGTGACCCTAACGAGGATAAGCGGCACTCCAGTTCTCTGACTATTCTCATCTTCCTCGTAGGCTTCGCTGCAGTAGACTTTATTACAACTTCATATAAAATCAGCATTAATGATGAAGTACCAACATGGAAGTCACTGGCAATGTTAAGAATTCTGTGTTTGTTTGACTGTGAAATCTTGAACACGTCAAGATGAGTGCTTGGGCGCGTGTGCGGCGTTGCATGTGTGGAGACCCCTGCGGTCGCTGATATTCTAGCTACATTTGCTGATATTCTTTTTCCGTAGTTGCATCTTCAAAGCAAATTAAGCTTGTATTGGTATCGGCAGAATGAATTCAGGGATCGGAATCGGATCAAAAGAGAAAAAAATGTGGATTGGTGAATCCCCACTCATATTCAAATTGCACACTCACCACCCTCAATAAACGCCGTCTTGGCTACATCATGGAAGGGGAGGGATTACCAAACAAAACACAAATCGAGGGCCTCATTTGAAGCAGCGGTACATGCAAGCTAGAAAAAGTCGTAAGAAATTAATTATTGTACAATGGCGAAGATGGTAAAAAATCTGGCGGATACTTTATGGGTGATCCAAATTTTGGTGATAATGCTCCATCGAGTGGTTGCAGTTCACTACTAACAAGGAGAGAAGACGAAGGTAAATATTGTGATCGTCATTTTCAGGTAAGTGTACAATGACAGATATGAATTTGGAATAGCACTACAGTGTCAAAGTGTACACACCCAGGAATTAAATACACAGTGTACAAAGTATATTATACAGAAGTATAATATAGTGAAGTATATTGAAGCAGGTGTTCCATTTGAGACACAGAACTACTCAGCCTGCTAGCAGGCTGACATCACATGTTGTGATGTTGTGAATATGCCATGTTGTGAATATGCTGATAAAAATCTAAGAATATAAAATCTTGCGGGTTTTAGCCAGTCTTGGACTAGAAACCCAGTTAGTGTCTCAGATTGGAGAGAATTTAGCAACGACAGAGACACAGATTAAATTTACCAAACAATCCAGAGCTTGGTCTAATGGGATGATACGGCTAAGTCGTTGACTTGGACCCGAACCAGCCATGCTGGTTGGTGCTGAACAACTAGGACATCTTTGAAAAAACGTTGATTTTCAGCAATATGTTTACTTTATTCTGTAGACATTGAAATGAAATTGTGTTTGTTTATTAGGATATTGAGACTGGGGGGGCATGAATAAAGATGTTTATTATGTACATGCCTAGCAACCGTTGCTAAAGGAACGAGGGAACAAGGCTGATGCAGCAGGAAAAGACAACACGATTTGTCAACTAAAGGTGTTCTTTGCTGATGATTTCCAGCCTTCTCACCTTTCATACACTACAAGTTTTTACCAGCAAAGCGTCTTTTGCTGTGTTGGCAACATTAGAGTCCAAAAAGCCAACAGTGTGAGCCAAAGTCACGAGTTCAGACAAAATCCACACAAAATTGACAACTTGTTTGGAGTCGCTCACATTGGACCGGCAGGTCTCATGACCATCACACTCACACCGTAGGCTGACTGGACCCGCCCCTTACCGAACAGCAGCTCCGCCGCCTCTTCTGGACTTCACTTCCTATCATTACCCTGTGGCGTGTATCACAGGGTAGAAGAGTTCTCTGCTTGGTGTGACTGCTCAGCTGTTATCACATGCGTCATACATCACAGACATACACGAGAAAGTGTCATTCATGTCACGGGTCGTCCAATTGAAGTTTGGCGTCAGGGTATGTGACTCTCAGCTGGATGGATGCCATCAGGCCTAACATGCGGCGCCATGTGATCGTCACAGTCACGGTCTGTTTGATGGTCAACAAAGGACGCTTGATTAGACAACCACACACACACACTATAAACAACTGTAGTATTTAAGCTAAACGAGGCAGGCGGCTGATTTCTGTTTTAGGATGTGTGTGTGTGCAAAGGAATGATTTTGTATATTTTTGTATATTTAGTGAGTGTGTGTTTGTAGACACCGAATGTGCTCATTGACGACTAGCAACAGATGCCTTGCTTCAGGCCAGGCCAACATCTGTGCGTGTGTGCGTGCACGCCTTCCTGGAAGGAAAGGCAGGACATCTGTAAGCCGCAGCAATGCTCATAAAACTGGGAATGATGGGGGGCGTCTCTTGATGCCACTTGTAGAAGGTTCCAGCAATAAGAACAGTGTGTTTGTATTCATTCAGTCATGGGGGACATCTTTTCATGAATATAATGATTCATTAGGGGGGTATTCTTCCCCCTGTGGGGGTAGGATGGCATGTTGACTGAACAAAAATATTTCATGGTATCAGCTTTTTCAGGAACGTACACCAAAACACAATTTTCATAAGTTTCCTAAGTGTACTCTGTACAATGTGTGCTTAGTTCCCAAACCCATTCCAGGAAATCAATGTACAGTCTGCGTACAGAACAAGTTCTGTTCCTTTGATGGCCTTGTAAGTGGAGTTTTAGTGTAGGCGGGAACTTTACACAGTAGCCTATAGCTTAATAAACACCTGAGTCACTCACACTGTACATAGAACCTACATGGTGATAAGCATCATAGAAAATGAATGGATGGACAGATATTTTGTACTTATTTTTATATTTTGTATTGTACTTTTCTTATAAGTAATGGTAAAATCTTAAAGTCTCGTTCTCGTCGACTAACTTTTCAAAGTCAATGTTTTTTTCGATGTAGTGCAATCAGAAGAGTCGGCCTTGCGCTTGCGAGACAGTGAAGGGGAACAAAGGTCACGAAAAAAAACAAAATGTTTGTTCTGTTGTCTTTCTTTATTGTCATGAGTTATCTTCCATTTACGTATTCTTCCACTTTCACATTATTCTTCTTTTGATCTGCAGCCAAGGGGATGTGAACCTCTGGTCTACATAGTCTTTATTGTAAGAATTGGCTAAATGACTGTAATTATCTACACTGTCATAGTAATCAACATCAGCATAGAACTATGTGGTGATGTAGGTGAAGTCCATTGAATGAATGGCATCTTTATGATATTCTTTATTCAGATATTCTTTGGCCTTTTCTTTCTTGTTTTATAGATTAGGGATTAGCTCAAAGATATGACATCACACATCATTTTGTGTGTGTGCATGTGTGTGTGTGTTGAAGGGGCATACAGCTCTCTTTGTACTTGTATCTTTGACTACCTCTTTACCTACGCACACACACAGTAGCCATAGTATGTCACATCCACGCATACACACGTTAACAAACAGGCGCCTCCTGCTCTGAATGCGAGTGACAGTTTTAGAGGTCACAATGTTGGCGGATCATTCCCGACTTGACGTGAACCTTTAGGCCAAACAATTATACGTCTTAACTCTCATTCTAACTTCCTGCCAACAACAATTTTAAATTACACTTCAACTAATCAATGATGTCCTCACACCCACCCGCAGTATTCAGTCATGCATTCCTTCTGAGGACAGTGGCGCTGATTGTTAGACCCTCAGCTGTGCATGAAGGACACACACATACACACACCCACACACTTATTTTGTGAGGACCACAAACCTTCAAACTGCCCTGTAGGGGCACGTGACAGAAATATAAAATACAATGCTTCATAAGATGTTCTTCAACCAAAATGGAACACACACACACACACGATAGGCAGCTTCTATTGGTTTCATACCCACCAAACAAGCTCGTTAATAAATGGTAATTGACTGTGAATACACACCCAGTTACACCACACACAGACTCAGTGACTCGACTTAAAAAGGTTTTCCTGTGTAAAAAGTGCGTCTTCTTGGAAGCCCTGAGGGGCCATCGACATGGAAACATTTTCAGGTCAAATCGGCAAGAATTTGATCACTTCAGCCTCTCATCAGCTTGGAAACAACGTTCTGGGTGCCTGAAATTGTATTTTTTGAAAATGGCTTCCACAGGTTGAAACTGTGACTACACCGGCTTATCGTATAACAGTCGACAACGCTGTTATACGAAGACAATGACGTCATGTGACCAGAAGTGAGATTTGACGACAAGCTTACATAATATCTGACTATTCCGATTGACATGACTCAGCCCAGTCGACATTCTCCTGATATTTTGTTGTTTTATACTCCATATTGACTCGTAGAAGTTATTCCACTTCTCATAAGTCTAGAGGAGGCTTGGAAAGCTGAAGACAACAGACTTATGCGCATGCATTCTTCTATGGAGTGGTGTGTCCTGTGGTTCCATCTATGTGTCGGTTCACAGAGGCTCACGTAAGTGTGCCTTGTGTATTACATCGTTTTCACTCACTGATCTGTTCCCGTCTGGATGCAACTTTTTGTGACGCGGTGCAGTCGGACCTTATTCTGGAATCCCAAGATGCAGAGGAGCCAAGGGCTGTGTCCAAATAGTCTTTATTAATTTTGACCAAGTGTCCAACAAAAATCGACGGTGTCACAGGTAAGGGGTTAAACAGAATTGACACCGCGGAAAAGGCACAAGGAATATATCACCCCAGCAAGAAGCCTCCTGGCGGAGCTATCAGCCGAACAACCGTGGACCTCAGGCTTAGACTGGATGGCACCTCAAAGAACCCACCGGAAACTCTCGTGGGGACTCAAGGAAGGGGAATAGCTGAGTGCCATCCAGTCGCTGCAGGTGAGCTTAAGAAGGTGGTGAGGATGATGATTGATCACAGCTGTGGGACCTCTCATAGCTCCGCCAGAAGGAGTGGCCAAGATGTGTCAACGCAGAGCGTCAGAGTACTCCCGACCCCTCCATCAGCGGACGCCACCTGGCGGAGCTCCTGGCTTCTTAGGGAATCTACGGTAAAAATCAGAAATGAGCGACTTATCAAGAACAAGGGAACGGGAAATCCAAGAACGGTCCTCGGGACCGTAGCCCTCCCAGTCAATCAGAAACTGAACACCCCCGCCCCGCCTCCTGGCATCCAAGATGGTATTGACCGTGTATGCTGGATGGCCCTCTACTTGCTGAGCTGGGGGGGACACGCTGCAGGTGGAGAGAGGACACAAGAAACTACAGGCTTGAGTCGAGACACATGAACCACCGGATGACGTCTCAGGGAAGCAGGAAGTTTCAGGCGTGCCGTCTCTGGGGAGACCCTTCGCTCCACCTCAAAAGGGCCGATGAATCTGGGGGCCAATTTTCTAGACTCACCCCCCAGGACCACATCTCGAGACGACAACCATACCTTCTGGCCGGGCTTGTACTCAGGGGCCGGCCGGCGGTGACGGTCAGCGATTCTTTGGTTGCGTTTGGCGGTACGAGTCAGGGCGGCTCTGGTGTCGCGCCAAACGCGGTGGACCCGACGCAGGTACGCAGCCACGGAGGAAACCGTGCAGTCCGCTTCCTGGGAGGAAAAAATGGGAGGCTGGAAGCTGTGAACCACATGAAAGGGTGACAGGCCCGTTGACGAGCAGACAAGGGTGTTGTGGGCGTACTCCACCCAGTGAAGATAAATGGACCACGACGACGGGCGCTGGTGACACACACACCTCAAGGCCGTCCCCAAATCCTGGTTGGCCCGCTCAGACTGTCCGTTAGACTGCGGGTGGTAGCCCGAAGACAAACTGGCAGTAGCACCTAGGGCCTTGCAAAATGCCCTCCATGTGGCAGCAGAAAATTGAGGGCCTCGGTCGGACACCACGTCCTGGGGAATCCCGTGAAGGCGGACAACGTGTTGCACCAACAACTTAGCAGTCTCCAGTGCCGAGGGGAGCTTGCGAAGAGGGATAAAGTGTGGAAATTTGGAAAACCTATCCACTATGGTAAGGACGACCGTGAAACCTCTGGAATAGGGCAAGCCGGTCACAAAGTCCAAAGAAACATGGGTCCAAGGACGAGCGGGGATGGGCAGAGGGCGAAGCAGGCCTGCAGGAGCCTGGTGCGACGACTTGCTCCTGGCACAAATGGAACAGGCTGCGACAAAATGCTTAGTGTCTGCGTGGAGGGTGGGCCACCAGAAGCGCTGGGTGAGGAGGAATGCCGTCCGTCTTGCTCCTGGATGACAGGCAATCCTTGAAGAATGAGCCCACACCAAAACCTCCGACCGAAGTGAATCCGGCACAAACAGGCGGTCCGGGGGGCAGCCTTAAGGGGGGGCGGAATCTCTCGTAGCGTACCTCACACGCCTCTCGACCTGCCATTGCACCGCCCCCAGGATCCTGGACCGGGGAAGGATGGTCTCAGTAGAGGAGTCCTCCACCGCTGGTGCAAACATCCTGGACAGCGCGTCGGGCTTCCCGTTACGTTAACCAGGGCGAAAGGTGATGCAGAAATCAAACCTGGTCAGGAAGAGGGCCCACCGCGCCTGGCGAGGATTCAAGCGTTGGGCGTAGCGAAGGTAGGACAGATTTCGGTGGTCCGTGTAGATGATTAAAGGGTGCACGGAACCTCCAACAAATGCCGCCATTCCTGAAGCGCCAGTATAACTGCCAACAGCTCCCGATTACCGGTGTCATAGTTCCTCTCAGCTGCAGACAGGCGCCGAGAAAAGAAAGCACAGGGGTGCAGTTTCTGATCGTAGCTGGTACGCTGCGAGAGCACGGCCCCGACTCCTGAATCCGACGCATCCACCTCAACAACAAAGGGAAGAGAAGGGTTAGGGTGTACCAACACTGGCGCCGAAGTAAACAACCGCTTAAGGCGCTGGAAGGCCCGGCCCGACTCTAGAGACCACAGGAAGGGCACCTTAGGGGATGTGAGCTTATTCAGAGGTTCGGCTACTTTACTGAAATTGCGAATAAAGCGGCGGTAAAAATGAGCAAAACCCAAGAACCCCTGCAAAAGCTTCCTAGATATAGGAGTGGGCCAGTCCACCACTGCCTGGATCTTGGCAGGGTCGGGTCTCAGTTGGCCCTTCTCCACAATGAATCCCAAAAATGACACAGAAGAAACATGAAACGTACACATTTGGGGCTTAACAAACAAACGGTTCTCCAGGAGCCTCTGAAGTACCACCAGGACATGTTGACGGTGTTGTTGTAAGGACCGAGAAAATATAAGTATGTCGTCTAAATACACAAAAACAAACCGGCCAATTATGTCGCGTAAAACATCGTTAATGAGACACTGGAAGACGGCCGGGGCGTTGGTAAGGCCGAAGGGCATAACCTCATATTCAAAGTGCCCCAACGGGGTGTTAAAGGCAGTCTTCCACTCATCACCCCTCCGGACCCGCACCAGGTGATAGGCATTCCGAAGATCCAACTTGGTGAAGACCACCGCATCGTGCAACAAAGTAAAAGCCGAATTAAGGAGGGGTAGCGGATACTTATTTCTGACCGTGATCCTATTGAGCGCCCGGAAGTCGATGCATGGGCGCAACGAACCGTCCTTTTTCTTGACGAAAAAGAACCCCGCTGCGAGGGGAGAAGAAGAGGGACGGATAAGGCCCGCGGCCAGCGAAGTGGAAATGTACTCTTCGAGTGCGTGTTGTTCGGGTTGAGATATGTTGTATAACCGAGAAGCGGGCAGCGGCGACCCTGACAACAACTCGATAGCACAGTCATAAGGACGGTGGGGGGGTAGAGTAGTCGCTCGGTCCTTACAAAAAACCTCCCCAAACTGGCACGGAAGACAGGTCTGGAGGTGAGGACGACAGTGAACTAACCGAAGGACCCGGATGCGGAGCAGCGCGAAGACAGTGACTGTGGCAAAATGTGCTCCAATTATTGATAGTTAAAGCCCTCCAATCAATGACTGGGCCATGTCGTCGTAGCCATGGGAGACAATACAGGCATAATTGAAGACGCCGACGGCGGCTCCTCTCTGCAGACGTAAGGCGGTGACCCCCAACTGCATGGGCACGACACCTTCGATGTGCTCCGGCGACGCTCCTCCTGTGGCAGAGGGCGGGAGTAGCGGGTCCGTCCGCGCCCCCCTGGTGGAAGATGAGCTTGACGCGCCGGTGGGAAATGCTCCGCCCTCCGCTGTGCGCTGCGTTCTCGCAGCCGGTTGTCTATTCGAATGGACAGGGCTATTAACTCATCTAGAGTCTGGGTCTCGTCTCGGGCTGCCAGCTCGTCCTGCACGCGTGGGCTGAGGCTTGCCCGGTAAGCGCTTCGTAGCGCCTGATCATTCCAACCACTCTCCGCCGCCAAGATCCGGAAGGAGATAGAGTGGTCCGCCACGGACGTGGGGCCTTGTCGTATCCCGAGAAGGCGGCCACCTGCCTCCCTCTCTCTCACCGGATGGTCAAACACGCTCCGAAGCTCGGCGACAAATAGAGGCAAACTGGAACAAAGTTCTGGCTTAGCTTCGCACACCGCCATTGCCCAGCTAGCAGCCCGCCCGGAGAGCAAGCTTAGCATGTACGCCACCCTCGCTGCCTCCGTCGTGTAGGTGAGAGGCTGCTGCGCAAAAATCAAGGAGCACTGATGGATAAAAAGGTGGCATTGTCCAAAATCACCGCCGTACCTTGTCGGGTGGGGAATATTGGGCTCCCGACGGGGAACGGTCGTGCCTTCAGCCGCGAGTGACGCGTGCTCCATCGTGGCGGCGGAAGAAGCTCTCGCCAGCTGAGCGTGCATCTCCCTGACGAGTGTTGTCAACTCGTTAAGCGTTTGTTCGTGATGACTGATCCGCTGACCATGGGCTCGGAGGGCATGGCGCACATTGTCATCCTCTGCGGGATCCATAGCAGCTTGACTCGGCTATTATGTGACGCTGTGCGGTCGGACCTTGTTCTGGAATCCCAAGATGCAGAGGAGCCAAGGGCTGTGTCCAAATAGTCTTTATTAATTTTGACCAAGTGTCCAACAAAAATCGTCGGTGTCACAGGTAAGGGGTTAAACAGAATTGACACCGCGGAAAAGGCACAAGGAATGTATCACCCCAGCAAGAAGCCTCCTGGCAGAGCTATCAGCCGAACAGCCGTGGACCTCAGGCTTAGACTGGATGGCACCTCAAAGAACCCACCGGAAACTCTCGTGGGGACCAAGAGCAGAGTGTCAAGGTGACTCAAGGAATGGGAATAGCCGAGTGCCATCCAGTCGCTGCAGGTAAGCTTAAGAAGGTGGTGAGGATGATGATTGATCACAGCTGTGGGACCTCTCATAGCTCCGCCAGAAGGAGTGGCCAAGATGTGTCAACGCAGATCGTGACACTTTTTAATTCGGCACAGTGTGGACACAGATTTTTTTCGACCCGTCGAATAAAAAAATCTCCCATCACTATCTCACATTTCTGTGTGGACAGGGCCTTAGC
Source organism: Oostethus manadensis (assembly GCA_024372805.1). Taxonomy (NCBI): domain Eukaryota; kingdom Metazoa; phylum Chordata; class Actinopteri; order Syngnathiformes; family Syngnathidae; genus Oostethus; species Oostethus manadensis. Next base: position 1,924,733 of record QODF01000022.1, on the reverse strand, counting down.
CTGTTCCTTGCACAAGCAGCTGTCACACGTTTTTTTAGCCTCACAACCTGCCATAGGTCACTTCTGTGTGTGTGCGCGCCCATGTGTGTGGGGGGGTTACCAGTATTACTTGTTGTTGTGCATTTTTCTGCTAGTTAGCATAACTCGCTGTTGTATATATTTAGATTGGGCCACTTGAGTGTATAATACACCCACTGCTGCTGGATCAAAAACTTGGTAATAACTTTTACTTCTAATAGTTTGTTCCTTCTGGCTGTGAATTCAGTCATCAATAAGTGAAAGTAGAGCGGTAGTGCAACAGAATGTAGTCAATACTTGTTAGCAAGCAGTACAGGGAGCAAAGATTTCAGGCCCATTTGGTTTGCTACCCAGAACAGAAGTCAGCAACCCGCAGGATGGGTGGGAGTGGTGACACCATGACATAAACACGTAACCATCCAATTTGCTTAACTTTCCAACACACATAACAAAGAGTGAATAACAACAGGAATTCAAGGGTCACTGACATGATTAATCAACTTTGCTAAAATATGTTATGTATTGTTTGTAATTATGTTCTACACTGTCCAGTTTTTGGAAGCAAACAGTACATTTGCAAACATTACATTTATAGGTCATGGTGCCAGCTAGTTCGCAGCTCAGCCATAAAAATGGCAAAAGAAACAAAGCCTCTTTATTGGGAGTGAATCCCAGCAAAACCCTTTAAATGCAAGAGTACGGTGCCAAAAAACTCACCCCTTAACAATGACAAACAGTGCTTATAGATAGAAGAGGAGTCTTTAGCAGTGCTCGCTGCTGATTGAGAAGAGTAATACGTGCTTTCATGTCATGAGTTGCAGCTCGGATCTTCTTTAAATATTAATGAGAAATAAATATAAAAATGGACTGTGAGTTGTCGAAAAGTCGTGTGTCTTAATGAGGATGATTGTTGTTGACATAACGCTTACTGATGACTGCTGATGTTTGCACATTGAGTGACTCGTCAACACGCTGTGCTAATTACTTTCTTAATGAGGTAACCGACTGCTTAATTAACTCTGCATGCGCTCAGTCTGGCTCTTTCCTTGCTGGTGTTGCCAAAACGACTCTCCAGCTTGCCTGGGAAGGACTTGATGAAGAAAAGGAAAAGAAGAAAATTTGTTTTTATTAAAATTCCATTTGATGATTTGAAGATTTCCTTGTCACCATCATTATTCCTTCACATTCTCTCTACCGGCTTTCCTTCAGTTACTCTTCCTTCCTTCCTCCGGACTTTTCAGTAGCAAATAAGTTGAATGTGTGTGTGTGTGTGTTACAATCACACAACACACAACGATCTGTTTCTATAAATATAAGTGTGAGGGCGACATATTAATGTCCTGTTACATTCAGCATCAGTGATGTCAACGTTTTACATGCGTGTTATTACTTGTAGTTGGTAATGCGTCGCTGGACTTAAATGACACTTATTTTAAACCTGACCATGTTGGTTGCTTCAAGTGGACACTTTTTAGGTACACATTCACTGTGTCAGCCAAACAATATGGAAATAGAAGAGTGCTAAAATTAAGAGGAAATACATTTGTAAATACTGTATAAATAGAATCAATAGTAAAAATAGATTCTCATATTCTTTTTACATTTTGGGATTGCTTTTTCTGTATTGTCTTTGTTTTTTTTATTTTGGCAATTATTTCCCTGTTTTGTCTTTGTTTTTTCCATTTGCTCTTTGTCATTGCATTTACCGGATGCTGGCAGTTGGCGACAAAAGGCAAATGCAATACAAGGACCTCCACACACATAGACCATTGCTGCAGAAAAGTGGCACAGCTGAGGGGTCCTCTATCCTGGAGGAGAGGGTCATGGGACCAGATACGTCTTATGATTGAGTCCGTATTGAAGCTGCTGAGAAGCGGCTAGCAGCCTGGATGAGACCAGTCATGCTGGCAGAAGTATGTATTGCATTTGCCTTTTTTTGCCAGCTGCTGGCATCTGGTAAATGCAATGACAAACAGCAAATGGAAAAGACGAAGACAAAACAGGGAAAATAAACGCCAAAATGGAAAAAACAAAGCCAATACAGTGGTACCTTGACTTACGAGTTTAATTCGTCCCCAGACCTAGCTCGTAACTCGATTTACTCGTATGTCAGAGCAATTTTCCTCATAAGAAATAATGTAAATGCCATTAATTGGTTCCATTGCCCTAAAAAATTACACCAACTTTTATTGTTTATACGTGGTGTCTCCACACTCAATAATGTGTAAGAAACTTATATTGAAACATAATTAAAGAAATTGTAAAGAAATAAACATGTTTTCTTAAGTATACATTGCCTTGAGGAGCAGATGTTGGTGGAGGTGTAGGAGAGTGGTGGAGGGAGGTTGGAGTGAGATTTAGTATTCGTACTAGTGTACGGTCCACCACATAATTCTATCCATCCATCCATTTTCTATGCTGCTTATCCTCATTAGGGTCGTAAACAAAAACAAAACATTGTACGGTGTCATTGTTGTTTAAATGTTTGCAGTTTTAGAGCATTCTCGTCTGTAAAGGGTTGGAGCTATGACGCAAGTGGGGCAGGCTGTAACAAGGCAGCTATGGAGACGCTAATGGCGACTTCAACATTTACCTGTCACGATCCGGGTGTTGCGCGTGACAGTTTAGGTTATGTGGGGTTTCCTTGGTTGTGGTGTTTTCCTGTTTTGTTGCTAGTTAGTTTTCCGTTGATTAGATACACCTGTTCCTCATTTGTGTTTCTTGGTATTTAAGTTCAGGTGTGTGCATCTTGTGTTTGTCGGGTCATTACATGTAATTTTGTCATTTCTGCCATACGGTCATCTTGTTGCTCCTACTGTGAGTTTTGCCTTTTTGCCATTGGATGTCGTGTGTGCTTCGCTTTCCCGTGTTCCTATTTTTGTTCCTGCCTCGCAGATTTATTATTAAAAGACTCTTTTTCCTGCACCTTACCTGGTTGACGTCCTGCTCGCTCCTTCCCCGGGGTTCTCGCTATGTCGCGCCGAGCTAGCCGAG
>QODF01000022.1:1835192-1920117 GCA_024372805.1 Oostethus manadensis | reverse complement strand
GCCATCGCTTCCGTCCCGGCCGGCCCCCGGAGGGGTCTCGCCGCCTTCGCCATCGCTTCCGTCCCGGCCGGCCCCCGGAGGGGTCTCGCCGCCTTCGCCATCGCTTCCGTCCCGGCCGGCCCCCGGAGGGGTCTCGCCGCCCTCGCCATCGCTTCCGTCCCGGCCGGCCCCCGGAGGGGTCTCGCCGCCGACCCACCACCTGACCTCCCACCGCTCTTCCCATCTTCTCGTGACGCTTGGACTCTTTCTTTTTCTTCTGTCGTCTTGGACGTCTGGGATCCGTCCTTGAGGGGGGGGTACTGTCACGATCCGGGTGTTGCGCGTGACAGTTTAGGTTATGTGGGGTTTCCTTGGTTGTGGTGTTTTCCTGTTTCGTTGCTAGTTAGTTTTCCGTTGATTAGATACATCTGTTCCTCATTTGTGTTTCTTGGTATTTAAGTTCAGGTGTGTGCATCTTGTGTTTGTCGGGTCATTACATGTAATTTTGTCATTTCTGCCATATGGTCATCTTGTTGTTCCTACTGTGAGTTTTGCCTTTTTGCCATTGGATGTCGTGTGTGCTTCGCTTTCCCGTGTTCCTATTTTTGTTCCTGCCTCGCAGATTTATTATTAAAAGACTCTTTTTCCTGCACCTTACCTGGTTGACGTCCTGCTCGCTCCTTCCCCGGGGTTCTCGCTATGTCGCGCCGAGCTAGCCGAGAGGCTAGTCGTAGCATTTCCACTCTGGGACCCGGTTTCAAAAGTGTTCGTTAAAAACCCTGAAAAAGGAGGCTTCGTATGGATGATGCGCAGGTTTGGTAAAGTAATTGTGCGTTTAAGCTTGTCAAAGCTCGTATACCAAAGCAAATTTGGTCCGCGTAACGGCTTGTATGCCGGAAAACTAGTAAGTTAATGTGCTTGTAAGTCAAGGTTCCACTGTACAGAACATGCAATGACAAAATGTAAAAATCGAAGACAAAATCTAAAAGAATTATGACAACACATTTTTGTATTATTGATTCTCTTTATATTTTCACATGTATTTTCTTTTAATTTTGCCACTGGTGTGATTCTATTTAATCACCGTAAAATCTAAAGTCACCTATAAATTGGACTGACTTGTTTGTCATCACTGAGTACACGTGTCAGTCTTTCTTTGTAAGTCAGTAGTGTTCTTGTCGTCACTCTGCTCTCTGCTCATCTGTCAGCATCCCACCACCTAAGCCCCCCAGGTGTCTTATGGCATGATCACGCTGTGTGTGTTGTTATGGTTTCCATGCAGATGCAACTATTTTTTTTAATTTAACATTCACCATCGCTGTTTATTGGACCACAGTTATACAGTGATAATTACTATACAGTATAAGAAAGGGCCATTAGCCGATATTTTAACCAGTATCATCAACCCTTATTAGGCAGGAATACCTTCTTTAGCTCAGCCTTACTTCCTTTGCACATTATTGAGAGGTAGTTTTGTCGTCGTTAGAGATGCACAGATCCACATTTTTTTACTTCCTGATAAGTGGATTTGGATATCTTCTTATACCAATACAATTCTGATACCAGAGGTCTGTTTGCTTCAATATGCAACAATACCAAAAGAATATCAACTCTGAATGTTTTGTGTTGTGTAAATTAGTAGTTTCCAAACTTCTGACTGGAATGTAACCCCTACTCCTACACACTTAAAAAACATAAACCACACAATGAAACATCTTTCATATATTATTAAATATATAATATATTATAACATTATATAAAAAAAAATGATGTCTTATTTTTCAACTGTACAAACTGGCTACTAATTTAAAATGGAGAGGGTTTTGGGGGGGGGGGTAAGATATCTCCTGGCTTGTTTTTGGTGGATATATTTGTATTTGCATGTGTATTGAGTATTTAAGTGGTGACAAGCTGTGGTAAGATGTAGTGAACTGTAATCATGATGCTCTTTTGCTGTGCTTTGGTCTTTAGCATAGGAAGAATCAGTACAGTGCAACTAATGTAACATGTAAAAGTAATAATTATGAAAACAAAGGCACATAATGTAACATACAGAAATCAGTAAGAAAATTAACTAAATACAAGGCTTATTACTGAGCCAAATGAGCACATATAGCATGAGATTATGCACCAAGAGAAAACAGCAGCACAGAGATTATATTAACATAGATCACCTTTGTGCATTTAAGTACAACAATATTTATGAACAAAGATGAATAAAAAATATATCTGTCTCTGCAGCATCGGAGAAAGTCATACACATAAGCCACAATCTGCGTCACACATGGTGTGTTAAAGGACCGCCAAACAAAGTGGCCGCAACACCTACAAAAAAGACACATTATTCGGAAAAGCAAAATGTACTTACTTACACGTACCAAATTTTCTAACATAGTCAGTGCATCCAGTCAACAAACAGGCGGGCTCATACAGCTCAGAAAACGCACTAATTATTCACAGCGCCACGTAAGAAGACAAGCTCTCATTTAGCACACAATATAAATGATCTTGAGACATGTTCAAGATCAAAAACTTTTAATGCATAATGTCATCATAAAACTTTCTTATTTGTTCATCTAACGCACACAGAACAATGAACAACTTCATGCTGTCACCTTTCTTCTGCACTGCACTGTCAGCAGGTATGGTTGTTGACATGAGGTGTTCAAGCACGTTTTGTACATTTTAGTGCTCGGCGCTAATGTTGTCAAACCTTTTTTTAATTTTTATTCACGTACCGCCTGCAGCAATCTTCATACCCCTAGGGTTACGCGTACCCTGCTTTGGGATTCTAGGGTGTAGATGTATGGTGTAAACGTGTCAAGGACCACTTGAGTGTGTGAGTGTGTGTCTGTGTGTAACTGACTGTCTGTCTGTCTGCCTGTCAATCGATCTGTCTTATCTATCTATTTACTGCAAGGATGTCCAAACTTCTTCCACCAAGGGCCACATACTGAAAAGTGAAAGTATGCAAGTATGCCATTTTAATATTTTGTTTAAAAAAAGTGATATTTAGTCAAAATATTTTAAGAAAAATACACATCTCCGCTTTGTTTGTTTTTATTAATTTTCTTGTTAAATTATATTTTTAGAATGTGCTGCGGGCAAATAAAAATACAGCTGCGGGCCACAACTGGCTCTCGGGCCGCACCTTGGACACCCCTGATCAACTGTATCTTTCTGTCTGCATGTCTGCGTGAGTACGTCACTGCACACTCACCATTTTGAGTGTTTTGGGTGCAATATGCGGGTACTGACAGTGCACTACATGTTGCTGTGTGAACACACCTATGCGCTCAAATGACTGAAGTGTAAGTACGCAAGCACACCAATTGAGACACAGCTGTGGTGTTTTTCTGTAGAAAGAAACAGTGGTGAACATTGGCCCATTTCTCCTTTGTCTTAGTGGAGTGTTTTCTATCTTTGGCGTGCAGCATTGTGTTGCCAAACAACCACAAGGATGTTTTTTTGCATGACAGAGCAGCGCTATCCCGAATTACCTCGGCAGCTTGGATTAAAGCTTGAAAGTAGCTAAAAAGCTTCCACCTTTGCATAAGTCATTTTTCAAACTTCCATGGCTATTGTATGAATTATAATTTCCATCAGTGTCTTGACCTGACAAGACGCTGATCTGGATTAGTTTAGCTTCATTTTGGCAGGACACGTTCCATACAAAGACCTCAGAGGCTTCTGTTTGGGTGGTTAGGTGGGTGTCGGGTCCTCACTATATTGTTTCATGTTGACCTACTTCTGATTGTCACAAATCATATGTTTATACTTTTCTGTCGGTCAAGTGTACATTTGTAGCACCCTCACTCAGTCTGTGAGATTTGGTCCTACTTTTGTTGTTTTTTTTTTTTTTTTATTTGGGAATACCCGTTCCCCCTCCCTCACAAACACATTATAATGTGACTGTCTGTGTACTTGTTGACATAATTTTCTACAAGAGATGATTACTTTTTTACACACTGCATATGAAAATAGCACAGCTGACTTATTTGCACATTACAACACACCCATTCAGATCGATATATTAGGCATACATGTGACATTATGCTTAAAATCAGGACCCAGTTATACGGATCCCAGGAAACAACATGAATGTTTTAAAAATAACATTTCTGCAATCGTAGCCAGCTAGCCTATTTACACAATAGTTTCTTGCTAACATTGTAAGATATCAGGTATGCAACAGAGCAGAGATGTTTACCCTAAACTTGTATATTCTAATGCAGTTAAGCCACGTTTAGCGGCTAATGTCGTTTCATGATTTCCCTCTTGTCTGAATTGTTGAACTGCTAATTGATTGATTGATGGATTGTCAGTCAGGCAGTAATGTGCTTCTTTTGTCAGTGGAGTGTCAGCTTTGTTTAGCAAGACGGCATCACACACAGACTTCATTACTTAATTACACTTTATGCTTTTTAACGTGATTGCATTATTGCACTTTTCCTCACAAATGAAGTTGTTTATAACATTTGTATTGATTTCAGTGAAAGAGATACTCAAGTAGCAGGTCCACCTCCACCGGCCTTTTGTATATAAAAGCTTGGTGAGTACAAATACAACCAAATATAATTTGTTATTTCAGCGTTATTTACTAGCATGTATGGAGCTACTTTATATGTGAGGCTCCAACGACCCTCCGCAACCAGAACTTCTGCCTATGACCAGTCCTTGGCGGAAGTTCTGGCCTCTCGCTCTACTCTAACAGAGATCCGCACTTTGGTTTTGGAACATGACCTCATGCAAGAACATGTATTTAACGCACAGCTATTTATCAATGAAGGAATGTGTTGTAGTTTTTTGCTTCCTAGAGGTGTCCCAGGACTTACGTTGAGCAGCAGAGTAGCAACTAAAGGGGGACTTGGAGGAGAGAGACGAGTCGGCCCATAAAAGGAGACCTTGTGAGGCGGCAGAAGCAGAGGATGCAGGGAAAGAGAGAAAGAATTATGAAAAGACAAAAATAGGAGCGCGAGGCTGGTCAAAGAAAACAAGAGAACAAGAATTTGCCTTTCAGCTAATCTAAGCGCAACAATTTAATCACCTGACTGGCAAAAAATGTCACAGGCGACATTCGACAAACCTTATTTCCCCCCTCATGTTTTTCTTCTTCACTTTTGTTGACTGCGACTAAGTGGTTGCATTTTTTGACCAGAATAAGAGACACCGCAAGTACATTTTTGTATCTACTTGCGCATGTGTGACCAGATAAAAGTATGCTCATAGACAAGGGATGCACTATATTTCTTATTACCGTTAGACGAATAGCAAAATCTGGAGTCAGCTGATGACAGCTTGTCACGGTCTAAGCCTATCGATGCCAGCGTGTGTGATTGCTCTCATTTCATTCTCATCAGATCACCTTTTCTCCCATCTTTGTTTACACATTTTGCCTGGCTCTAACTTTCTTTTTGTTCCACATGGAAGCTAGTGGCCTTCAGTGGCCTCCAAATATAGATCTATGGATCTATTTGAATCATTTTGGATCGTATCATTCAAAATTAACTAATATCGTCCTTGAATTGTATCGCCAACCAGGAATCGTGATATGAATCAATAATCAATATTAAAACTAATTGTTACACCCCTAAAATATATATTATATAATATATATATATATACATACCCCAATGAATATATATTCATTCATTCATTTTCTATGCCGCTTATGAATATATAAATATCCCAACTAGCTAGCATGTTCCCTCACCAGCAAACTTGTTCAGATTTAGAAACTTGTATAAACATGTTAATAATGTAGTCTGTTGAATAATGTAGCACAGGGTGGTCCTAAAATTTACTCCAGGAAGTATCCCAAATTTTACTACTTCTTCTGGGTGTCCCACTACTTTAGTCAGTATTGAATACTTTGTGTGTATGTGAATATGCAGTGGATTTTCTCATTATTTCAGCTTGTTCGGTTCTCAGTGTTATAATCACAGGGTGAGGGCACTCGCCTCCCCAGTCATTTTAAGGAAGGAGGATTCCTCGTGCTGCACGTTTTATCTGGTCATGAAGAGGTGACACGCGCCTTTTTGTTGAGCGCAGATACTCGAACTGGTTAGCAGGGTACGCTAACACTTTTAAAAACACGGTTGCCTGTTGGATTGTTGAAGTTTTGGCTCATGTGGGATGTGTGTGTGTGTGTGCTAGCATGGTAGCGTCCCATGATGTCCACAGGATGTCTGCGTCCTGACTCGTCCACCTCCTCGGTTCCCTCTTGCCGCTTTGCCTGACATCCTGTTTCCACACGTGCCTGGCACCTGTGTGCTACATCCTACATATGCACTCACAAGAAGGCGAAACCCCCCCGCCGATGAACGCTTCATCCTGAACAACATAAAAAGTGTGCGTAATCTTTTGTTGCTTTAAATCTGAAACATCCTCCAAAAACAATACTCCACATGGACAAAAGTGTTGGGACGGTGAAAAGTGAAGAAAATGTGTGCTCCCTTTGTGCACGTGTGGTGGCGGTTGTTAAAAAAGTTGCTGCGTCGTCGTAAAGCTCTTCTTGGGCTCGAGCGGGGAACTGCAAGTGGGTCAAATGTCAGTGTGATTTGACACCAAGCACGCTTAGTCTCTCACTTAAAATATCACAAACCGCAATCGACCTCCCTTTGTTTATACGTGTGTGTGTTTGTGCTTTCACTGATGGGTGTGGTCACACTGCCTCGCCGCTCTTTTCTTCTTATGCCATCTTTACTCCCTCATTGTTTGTACTGCAACTTGTACTGCTCTAAACTTGATAGACAATTATTATTATTAACACACTATTAAGTGGCCATAGACAGGAAGTGATGTAAGTAAGAGGACTCTCATTCAAAGCGTCACCTTACACTTACTCACTTGTTAGCGATCTTAACATTTGGTTCTTTTAACACTGATTCACTTCTTTTTGCACATGTATTTCAAATAAAAATTTTATGATTTTATGATTTTATGATTACCAATGTTTGACCCTGTAACAGATTCTTTCTATTTCCATTATTTCCTATGGCAACACATCGTAGCAAACAATATAACTGCTCTAATCTCCTCTCGTCATGCACCAATTGATGGTTATTTGTTCTTGAGCGTGAAACAGACCACCTCACTCTCACCTGACACAGCTTTATAACACTAGCATTACAAAAAACACCAAGAAGTCCAAACGAGACATGGTGGTAGAAAGGGCAAATAAAAAGTAAATGCAGGACTCTCCCAGCTTCTATTTTTGTCTTCCATCTCTCTGCACAGTGGGGGCTTATGGGAGCAGCCTCATGCGGGACAAATCCATTTTGGAAATCCCAGAATCTTTTCACACACACACGCACATACACACACACAGCACACCCGTTGCGCGCACACACACACGCACACACACACACACACCAGGGTAGCAGTGAAGCAGGCGGGAGCCTCTCAGGCATTTAACTCATGTAGAGTATGTGATGAAACATGAGCCTTCTCCTCTGTGTGGAGCTGTTTGGATCTCAGTGACACCATTAGAAGCAATGAGGAGGAGGAAAAAGAGAAAAGACCAGCTTGTTGTTTTTGTCAACACAAGGTGAATAATGTCATCAGTGCTAATCACACTGATGTTATTGCAATGGAACATGGTGACCTCCAGTATAAGTAGTGCCAAATATAAATGCAACATGGCGGCCTCCAGCATAAGTAGTGACACCTATCAATGTGTCTTCTACATAAGAAAAATATATAACATCTCTCTGTGGAGGTTTTTGGATGGTGTTTGTTAATGTCCAGGTGTAATCAGCGCCATTTGAGCACATTCAGCATGACTGGCATCTGTTTGGATTGATGTTTCAGAGGGAAATTGCTTGTTTTTGTCCCATAAATCAAAATGTTTAACTCCCAAGCTTTTAATTTGAAAGGGTGTGGTCACTTTTTTCTTCTTTCTTCCTAATTAAATGCATAATCATCTGTTTTGTGTAACTTGGAATTAAAATCATTCCTTTCATGTTCAAAAGACTGTTAAAGGGGACGTATTAATTTTGCTACAATGTTGTACTCGCGTGTGAAATGATGCCAACGCATCAGATCATGAGGTTTGCGCAAATTGAAAGTGAGCCCTGAAAGCAGTTGTGGATGGCTCTGCATGTCGTGTTTTTTTTTATTTTTTATACCGAGTTCCACTGAAGTCACGCAGCCTGGACTCCCTATATGATTAATTTCTCGTTAAGAAAAAAACACTCGACCTAAGACGATAATAAATAAACTACGCAATAAATTAAAATTAGCTAGATAAGTTTGATGCACGGTGAATGAGTGGGTAGCATGTTGGCTTCACAGTCAGGAGGTTCAGGGTTCGAATCTCCGTTGGGCATCTCTGTGTGGAGTTTGCATGTTCTCCCTGTGCGTGTGTAGGTTTTTTCCGGGTAGTCTGCTTTCCTCCCACATTCCAAAAACATGCATGTTAGGTTAATTGGCGACTCTAAATAGTTTATTACTGTGTGAACGTGAGTGTGAATGGTTGTATGTCTGCCCTGCGATTGACTGTCGACCAGTCCAGGGTGTACTCCGCCTCACGCCCAAAGTCAGCTGGATAGGCTCCAGCATACTCGCGACCCTAATGAGTATAAGCGGTATAGATATGAATCAATGTGTTTGCCGGCCTCGATATATTGACATGTGCAATTGTGTTGGGCAGGAATAGGATTGGTGCATTCGTTGCAGTTGCATTTGTTCCATAGAACAATTGCATGAACAGAGTGAGCCCTGAGAGTCATACAGTGTCTTAGTCTAAGTGGGTGGAGGTGGGGTCGCAGCATACAAAGTGTGTAACGTAGTGGAAATTGAAGAAATTAGTAAATTGCTATATATTATACATATACATATTTTTTTATACACATATTTTTTCATTGTACTTTCTTCAATCTCGTGTATTGTCTCGTCTCATGAGCTGTCTTGACACCCCAAAATGGAGGTCATCTGAGGTGTTTAGGCAGCAGCTTTTGAGTGTGTGTGTGTGTGTTTTGACCTCTACCCAGGAGAGTTTTTAGTCATTTGAGGGCCCTAAGCAAATCTAGTCATGGGGCCCTTCCCATCGTTTTTTATCTTTTTACATTTTTACTAAACATGAGTATATAATTTCAGATTTTTTGTTAAAATATGATTTTTATATGGTCGTTCACGTTATCAAAAAATGCGACTTGTCAATGTGAACGCAAAGCAAGAGACAGTAAGAGACATGCATGCGCAAAAGCACGACGTCACACGCATTTGGTGCATTTGTGGCAAATTGAAGAATTCAATTAAATCAAATGATTTTGCATAGGAGTTTAAGAATAAAGAGGACAAGAATTTTGGTTATGGCAGTTCATGGAGAACTTGCTACGATGTCTGTTCCGAGGAGCTTCTGTTGAAACTGAAAAATCAGATACAGGTCTTACATGAGCAAAAAATTTTGAATTGACCTGCACTGTAAACGTAGCCTTAGTCTTATGAGTGCACTTAATTAAGTGTCATGCTCCTCAGGACAAGAGGTGATACTTCCTGTCCTGTACTCTTATTTTGGCAGACTACACTTCCTGTTGGCGGTGAGCTGCAGCTAGTTTGCTTGGATAGAATTGGGCACAGCTGTTCTCCATCCCAATTACTAGGGTTTATAAGCAAATTACAAGGTCAGTCACCGTCATGTTCCATGATGAGGCTGTAACCTAGTTCTCCCTAGCACTTCGGACTGCCTCCACACCATGTGTAATTCTGCCTCGTGTTCTTTTGTTCGTGCTATGTAGTCCCTGTCTAGTCTCCATGAGTTGTTTTTTTTTTTACCCTGCTCGGAAGGTAACGATTCATTCACTACATTGATGTATCGGTTCTTATGATCCAAGTACATTGATCTGTGTTCACCAAAGTGCCTTTCCAGATTACATATATTGATCTAACATTGTTTGAAAAGGTAATCAATCAATTTAATCGATGCTAGGAAATAAAAGTATTGGATTTAAGCATGGAAGATTTTATATGGATGTGTGTTTTTTAGTTTTTTTATTGCTGAATGCGTTGAATGTTTCCCTTGTAACAGTTTAGTCATGCTGATGACACCATGTAAAGTTGAGCATGCACGCTCTGGTAGAAGAGTCTGTGTGGACATCCTTAAAAATTCACTTTTTCCATAGGATATGGGGTGTATTTTTCATTGGTAAACATGTTTGTTAGGTAGATGACTTCTTCCTCTTCAATTTTTAATCAGATTTATACTGAGTGTTGGGCCACATCGAAAGTGAAGTCCAGCTTTAAGCCTTTCAAATGCAATGATGGGAGCTTTAGGGCAAGATAAAAAGTATGCAGTGACCAAAAAGTTATGCTGATGTGCATGTTTGTATTTCGGGTTGCCGTGAATGGAGCAGGAATGTGGGGCATGTTGTTTAGTACTTTGGGAGCCACTGTGCTGGTTTTGTGCTTTTGTTTCATTATTTCTTTTTTTGTGTGTTATTTCTATGATAATCGTGTTGATCAAACAACTCCTCATAGCTTTAATTGCATCTGTGCAGACGTTCCGTAATGTAAGATATTCATTCACTTTAATATTTATCTGCACATGAAATTTGAAATTTCAATCAAATCATAGACTTGATATAATTCAACCTGTTAATTCATTCTTTAATTCAACCCAAAGTGTACTTTATTGAAATAAAATGTGAATGTTCAGTATGCAGGTCAGACTTTACATAAAGGTAAATTTTGTGATCTTTAGGTAAGTGTGCAATGACAGTAATGGGCAGTAGACTTACTAAAGTGTACTGACAAAAGTAGTCCTTTTTGAGATATAGCATTTCACATGCTAATGAGATTGCCAAGTGGGGCAATATTGGATTTTTTTTTTAATATACATGTATATTGTGAGAAATATTTACGTTACATTGTACTATTGCATTCAAATATTATTTATTAATATTGTCTGAAAACCAAATAGGACTGTAGTGTTTTTTTTGTCTGAGTAAGTAAAAAGAATAAAATGAAATGTTCTTTGCAGCATGTATATATGTTGTGTGTTTGTCACTGATAAAAATCAAATATAAAATGAAAAAATTATTTTTGAAAATATAGGGTTGCTATTTTGGTGTGCTTCACAAATTGGGCGGAACTAGGTCACTTGGCGGCGGTCTGTTCTCATTGAGTGCTTTTCTAGTTTATCTCTGCTGTTGTCACTGGGCATCGTTATGAGTATCGGCCAATACTGGTATCGAGCCAATATCAGCACTAATCGTGCAAACGTTTATTTGTTTAGTAATTTGGAATGTTAGAAAAGGCCTTGATTAGGTGATATTACAGAAAGAAAGAACAAAAGTCAGCAACAGTAGGAATGAGGAAAAACTGACCTTTTTACTTCTTGAGACATCTGATGTATGGTTTTGTCGACAAAAGGAATAATGAAACCGGACTCAAGGTGCCTTAAATGCCAAGCATTTAAACCTGAGATTACTCACCTCCGACAGGGACTGGCTCTCTTCTATTATGACCAATGGTTTTTTGACATCCTGTGGGAGTTGCGCACTTTTTGAAAACGTGTTAAACTGCAGTGGAAGTTTCAGGAAGCTGTGGTGTTGTGATAATCCTGCTTCAAATGCGCGATGATTGTATTAAACTTCCCTGGTTCTGCGCCACCATGGGAAACTCCTACTCCTTGCCAAACATTAGCACACACTGTTCATACCACACTGGAGGAGACGGGTTGTTTTTTGTTGTCAGTGCGCGTGTCAGTATGTGTGAGCATCAGATGCTACATATCAGCAGACAACTTCTAGCTTGACATTTTTGTAGCTTGTGAGCTTCTTGTACTGTGTGTGTGTGTGTGTGTGTAAAAAGCAGTCAGTGTTTTCACACATTTGGTGACAAGAAGGCCTAATGATGAGGATGAAGAAGTTTAAGTGGTGAGTTTTTGTTGTTTGTGTTATCTTACATGTGCCTGTGTGTGTCTGTAACATTAATAGCTAATCAAGCAAATTCAACACATGAATTGGTTGTTTCACTAAACAAGACTCAGGGGGTATATGGCAAAAGTAGATCAAACAAACCCAGGCTTTGTGCTCATGTTGCAGTGCAGCAAAACCCAAATTTCCCAAACAAAGTGAAATTGCATTACGATGGCGGTTATCAACTTACTTTGTCAAGTCCAGTTCTGTGCTTTGTGCTCAGTACACAATCACACAAGGGGCTTTTGATCATCGTCATATTATTCCACTTCCGTGCAAAAACGATGTGATCCCGCTGGGTGAGTTTTCAATAAGATGAGCAAGTAATTATTGTGGAGTGTTATGAGTAGTCTATAAAGATTATCAGGGCCAAAAGCAACACTGTCGCCGCCAATGGAGCGAGGAGGACTGCTGGCGGAATAATGCTGAGCATGTAAATAAGCAAGTTAACAATGATACTAACTATACCCTACTATTTTTTTCATCTATGAACGCTCAACATTGAGCAACTTAGACATACTAACACTTATCTATGGAAAAAAAAATAAAAAATTGCAACAACCCTTTTTACATTTTTGAAACATGTTTCTTTTTTTTTTAAATACTTTACCATTATAGAATGTTGTACCTTGTGGTAACCACTATGTAGCAGTGTTGACTTCTTTTTCTGTGACAATTTTTTTCCTTATGTTAGAATAAAGAAGTGTTTTGTTGCAGTTGGTTGATCATATTAGAGTCTTTATTCTTCCAGCAAATATTGTAATATAAAAGACTAACAGGCTGATTACTCGTGCCAGGACAGCTGTGACATACAGTATACGTCTGCTAACATTGGCCCAATTAATATTTCATATTGCATTTTATTCCTGATGCTCAGTTCAAAAAGTGAACAAATAACATGGCTATGCAAAAATCTATATTTCTTATAGAGAATTTAATCAGAGAATGCTAGCAGATCTGTGTGATCTTAAAGTAGCCACTCCTGTTGTAGTGCTGCTCAAATTATTCTGTCTCCCACATCCACCGGGTTCTCAATAAATGATGATGCCATTTATTCCACAGTGAAATAGTGGGGCTTTCACGGATGAGTTTAAGCTGAAAGTCTTTTATGAGTTTAGCCCAAGTTATCATGGCGATATGCTGTAGCTCCTGTAAAAGGGAGCAGCCTTTGTTATACAGGCAAGCCTGGCCTTAGACTTACCTGTAAGAACACACCTCGCTAAACCACTATACTCCCCTCTCAATATATCCCCTATGTAGGGCCCTATTATTTCCGAATGAATGGAATCGCGGACGAAATCACGGAATTGGTCAAAAACAGAATTTACTTTGAAACGCGGACTCTTGCGAAAATTGTCATGATGTGAAAGAAATGCTGCCATCGTAAGGAGGAGGAGCGTTTGTGTGGGAAATATTAATCGTGGTGGAATCTAAACTGCTCCTTCCTGAACTAAACATGTTGAAATGACAATAAACATTGATGAAAGCTGGCGGAACTTCTTATTAGGTTCGCTTCTGCTAGCAGTCACACTTTGTGAATGAAAGCTTGCGGGACTAGTGCGGTTGTGTGTGCAACTCGGGCTGGATAAGTATAATTTCAATGAAAGGAGTGTTTTACAATGCCTGATGACAATGTGCAGGTTCTGAGTGAAAAAAGACAAGAAGCATGTTAATTTTTTCACACAGCTCGTCTTAGCCGTAAAGAGACATTCTCATACACAGAACATACTTCTGGCCTTCAAAATAAGGCCGCTGTTTGCCACATGTCTAAATATAAACAAAATAAGCGTGTCAAAAAAATATCTTACATATGCAGTTGGAATTGCATGGGTGACTACATTTTTCTTAATTATAAACATGGGTATTACAGTTTGTTGAAGATTTTGTAGCAATGTGTGCATCCTGTTAGAAAAGTTAGCTAAGCTACATACAGTTCTCATTTACTGGGCTAAATTGTCCATTGATGCATTGCATCAAAATATGTAAGGTTTTTTGCATTTGAATAACATACCTTTTATTCATAAACACAAAAATCACACACACTATGCTGTTAAAAATAAGTGTAAACTGACTTCTAAAAAATTTAAAGAGAAAATATTGAATTTGGGAAAAAATAAAACGGAATTTGGGAAAAAATAATACACATTTTGTAGGGTCCTGCCTATGTGAGAGAATCTAATCATGTGCAAGTGAGGCACCTGCATGATCTGCGGCCAAACGTGACATTCCTGTTTTTGGATGGGGCTTAAATGTTTTTGCTGACTGAAAAAGAAAACAAGCAGCTTTTGCAGCTGAAGACAAACATGTATGAAAATGTATTTCTAAGTCTTAACATCACATAGTGGGGACAATAGACACCAAGAAGTTAAATAACCACATGCAAACACACCTGTCGTCTTTTCTACCTGGATAAAAAAAAACTCAGCATGTCGTCACTGCAAACAGCTGCTGCCGTGTGTGTCTTTGTCTGTTGATACATGTAAATCATGGCCTAGCCCATATTTGGCGTGCCACAAATTGTAATTGTATCTTACAGCTAACATAAGCTGTAATGTTAAAGCTTTAAACAGTTAGCATGTGTTTTTTTGTACAAACCACTGCTGATTACATTTGTGTGTGTGTGTGTGTAGAGCTTTATTTGATCCTCCTTTAGTTTTTAGCATTATCATCTCGGATTAATGTAATACATTATGTTGAAACAATGTGTCTAACTTCCTGTCACTTCCCATCACATTTCCACTTCTTGTAAATTTTTTATCTGCTCACAAGTCTCCTATTTTTTCCACAATCCTCCATCTTTGTCTTCTGGTGTCCTGGCTAGATAGAAACAACAAAATTAGTTGTTTTTTCCATTTTTGACCCACATTCTCTGTTCTTGTTCTTCTCACAGTTGTCACACCTACTTTCTTTCTTATTTTTCTTCCTCTGTCTTTGCCATCTCTTCCTTCAGACCTCGTTGCCAGACTCTATATGGTCATGGGGGGCTCTCTCTCTTTCATGCACACACAAAGTGTGACAAAGTGATATAGTTAGGAAGTAGCAAATATTCTGGCCCTGGCGCTCTCTAGTGGCCACTTGTGTTATTTAATTTCTTACTAGAAAGCATTATGACACACACTTTCCACCTTGTATTGCACAATTGGTAAAGTTTGTCTTGCTTATTTCATGACCTCCTGTCACTTCATGCACATGGCAGCATTGATTAACACAGTGGTTTTGAAACTGGGGGGCACTTTATTATTATTACCATATTTATATACTTTATATTTATGTGTATATATAGATATGTGTGTGTGTGTGTGTGTGTGTGTGTAGCCGCAACGGGGCACAAGCTAGTGTCTTATTGTGCCGGTCCCAAGCCTGGATAAATACAGAGGGTTGTGTCAGGAAGGGCATCCGACGTAAAACTTTGCCAAACCAGAACATGCGAATCAAACAAATGACTTCCGTACCGGATCGGACGTGGCCCGGGTTAACAACGCCCGCCACCGGTGTTGTTCATTGACAGGGTGCCGGTGGAAACTGGATTACTGTTGGTCAAAGAAGGACAGGAGGAAGGTGTGTCCGTAGGAGGAGAGAGAAGAGGAATGCTAAGAGCCTAGAACTAAGAGTTGAGACTTTGAATGTTGGAACTATGACAGGAAAAGGTAGAGAATTAGTTGACATGATGCAGAGGAGGAAGGTATACATTGTATGTCCAGGAGACCAGGTGGAACGGTAGCAAGGCTGGAAGCTTTTGCGCAGGGTTTTAAGCTGTCTCTTTCTCTCTATCATGATGTAGATAGGAAGAGAAATGGAGTAGGGGTGATTTTGAAGGAGGAGTTTGCTAGCAATGTTCTGGAGGTAAAAAGAGTGTCAGAGTGATGAGCCTGAAGCTAGAAATTGAAGGTGTGATGTTCAATGTGGTTAGTGCGTATGCTCCACAGGTAGGATGTGAGATGGAGGAGAAAAGGAAATTCTGGTCAGACCTGGATGAAGTGATGCAGAACATCCCCAGAAGTGAGAGAGTTGTCATTGGTCCGGACTTCAATGGGCATGTTGGTGCAGGAAACAGAAATGATGAGGAGGTGATGGGCAAGTTTGGTATCCAGGAGAGAAACGCAGAAGGACAGATTGTGGTCGACTTTGCAAAAAGGATGGAAATAGCTGTAGTGAATACTTTCTTCCAGAAGAGACAGGAACATAGGGTGACCTACAAGAGTGGAGGTAGGAGCACACAGGTAGACTACATCTTGTGTAGAAGGTGTAACCTGAAGGAGGTCAGTGACTGCAAAGCAGTGGTAGGTGAGAGTGTAGCCAGACAGCATAGGATGGTGGTGTGTAGGTTGACTCCAGTGGTGAGAAGGATGAAGAGGGTAAAGGCAGAGCAGAGGACGAAATGGTGGAAGCTGAAAAGGGAGGAGTGTTGCGTGACTTTTAGGAAGTTGAAAAAGGCTATGGGTGGCCAGGAAGTCCTTCCAGATGACTGGACAACTACAACTACTGTGATTAGGGAGACAGGTAGGAGAGTACTTGGTGTGTCATCTGGAAGGAAAGTAGATAAGGAGACTTGGTAGTGGAATGAGGAGGTGCAGGAGTGTATACAGAGTAAGAGGTTAGCTAAGAAAAAGTGGGACACTGAGAGTACTGAAGGGAGTAGACAGGAGTACAGGGAGATGCAGCGTAAGGTAAAAGTAAAGGTGGAAAAGGCCAAACAAGGGGCTTATGATGACTTGTATGCTAGGTTGGACAGCAAGGAGGGAGAGAATGATCTGTACAGGTTGGCAAGGCAGAGGGACAGAGATGGGAAGGACATGCAGCAGGTTAGGGTGATGAAGGATAAGGATGGAAGGGTATTGACAGGTGCCAGCAGTGTCATGGTAAGATGGAAAGACTACTTTGAAGAGTTGATGAATGAGGAAAATGAGAGAGAACAAAGAGTAGAAGAGGTGACTGTTGCGGACCAGGAAGTAGCAAAGATTAGTAAGGAAGAAGTGACGAGGGCATTGAAGAGGATGAAGAATGGAAAGGCACTCTGTCCTGATGTTATACCTGTGGAGGTATGGAAGTGCCCTAGGAGAGTACTCCTAGGGCACAGTACTAAGGTGTGCTACAGGTGTGAGTTTCGAGTGAAGGTGGGACTCCATCAGGGATGAACTCTGAGCCCCTTCTTGTTTGCTATGGTGATGGACAGGCTGACGGACGAGGTTAGACAGGAATTTCCATGGACTATGATGTTTGCAGATGCAAACATTGCAACATTGTGATATATGTAGTGAGAGCAAGGAACAGGTGGAGGAGAAGCTTGAGGGGTTGAGGTTTGCCTTGGAATGGAGGAATGAAGGTTAGCCGCAGCAAGACGGAGTACATGTGTGTAAATGAGAGGGACTCAAGTGGAAGAGTGAGGTTACTGGGAGAAGAGATAAAGAAGGTGGAGGATTTTAAGTACTTGGGGTCAACAGTCCAGAACAATGGAGAGTGTGGAAAAGAGGTGAAAAAGCGTGTGCAGGCAGGCTGGAATGAGTGGAGAAAAGTGTCGGGTGTGATGTGTGATAGAAGAGTTTCAGCTAAAATGAAAGGAAAGGTGTACAAAACTGTGGTGAGACCAGCGATGTTGTTTGGTTTAGAGATAGTGCCGCTGAGGAAAAGACAGGAGGCAGAGCTGGAGGTAGCAGAGATGAAGATGCTGAGGTTCTCTTTGGGTGTGACCAGGATGGACAGGATCAGGACTGAGCACATCAGAGAGACAGCACATGTAAGAGGTTTTGGAGATAAAGTCAGGGAGGCCAGGTTGACATGTGTCGGACATGTCCAGAGGAGAGAGAATGAATATATTGGTGGAATGATGCTGAGTTTTGAATTGCCAGGCAGGAGGCCTAGAGGAAGACCAAAGAGGAGGTTTAGTTTAGGATGTAGTGAAAGAGGACATGAAGGTAGTTGGCGCAAGAGAAGAGGATACAGAAGACAGGGTTAGATGGAGGCAATTGATTCGCTGTGGCAACCCCTGAAGGGATAAGCCAAAAGGAAAAGAAGAAGATATAGCATATTTTTGAAAATCATTTTATCTCCAAAAGGGGGGCGCTGCAAAAAAGTTTGGGAACCACTGGATTAACAGATGCAGAAGTTTTTTTCCTTCCTGTCTTCTCACTACAGGACTGGAGTGGAACACAAGCCACCGCAACTCACCGCTATTTATATTTTATTGTTATTGTTTTTAAAAAAAATCTTATCTTCTTAAACATTGTTTAATTTGATCACTTTGAAATTAAGATAAATTGCTAAACTTTCCAGTATTAAGGAGTATGCCTAATTTTAGTGTCTGTCCTTCCAATTGGAAGAAAAATGTATGCGGAAAATAGCGGCTGGCAGATGACTCCTTGCCAGAAAATGCACTGCTAATAGATATGACCAGAGATTTAAATTACCTGGTTGTATGAGAATATTCACAGGCATAATAGATTAAACACTTTGATGTGCCTGTCAATGCACTGGTATTGTTGCGATAGGGATCTGACAAATTCTGAGGCCATTGACATAACATTAAATTAGTATTAGTCATAATATTAGATGAGTGAATTTACTCCATTCTCAAACTATGGGTTATACTGATGATTTTTCTCATTTGCAGTATGCCTTTATTTGTAACCATTTTCAAGATGCAACCTTTTGAAATAGTAATATCAAAACTGAATATTTTCTTTTAAAAAAATACGGCCCCTAAAGGGTTAAAACACCTCCAAAAACCTTCAACAATGTTTTACGGTTTTATATACATGCTCTGACCATGCAGTAACAGGGACATTCATGATAATATATAATACTTACAGTATTTTGCCTAATTTGGTCAGATTAAGCATTCCTACAACTTTCTTCCTGGGCGTATTGATTTAACATAGCAACATAGAAACAAATGCTACGCCTACGGCTGGGTGATTTGGACCAAAACTCATATCTCAATATAGATAGGTTGAATATCGATATACAATATATATCCAAATATTTTTCCACAAAGTGAGTTTAGAGAAAGTTAAAACCAAATATGCATGCGATCTTATTAAAATTGTAAAACATCTTAAAAGAAAATTTGCTGCTAAAATAAAACTTTTTTTTGAAATAAATATAGAAGAAGTAAAATAAAACCTTCTTTATCTTCTTTACAACAAACCTTTAGTTATGCTAATACCAGCTAAAAGCAAAACCACAAAAGAAAAATATGGAATAAAGGGTCCAGTTTAAGAGGAAATTTTTCAATGTCAGCAGCAACTCAAAAATACTTTGAACAGTATATATATATATTTTTTTGCAAAGAACACCAGCCTGCATCAGGCATCATGAGATGTCTGACATTTCATTAACATCCTTTAATTCATGCCTGATTATGGACTTTCCATTAAAACACAGATACAATTTTAAACGTGAAATAAAATGTTATATCTAAATCTAAGTTTGTCGTTCCAACTCCAGTTCCAGTCATGCTTTGTGTGTACATACCTCAACAACATTATTGAGTCAAAGTGCTGTGATGTACGTTTGTGTGTTTGAACTCAAGTTTTTGTCAAAGAAGTCAAATGAAGTTGAAGAATCAAAGTCTTTCTCTCTTTCCGTCAGGTGACATCACACAGAAAGGCTATGAGAAGAAGAGGTCCAAGCTGATTGGAGCTTATTTCTCACAAGGTCCAGGTACAACACACTTCATTCTGGTAGTTGTGATGGTTAAATGTGGTGAAATTAAATGTAAACAGTTTTCTATCTTCCACTCAGGCATAGATGCATCCACAGGCCAGGAGAGGAAAACTCCAGCTACTCCGTCCTCTTCTTCACGCTACCGCCGCCGTTTATCTGGTTCAAGGAACGAACGCTACCGCTCAGGTGAGACATTAGGGTGAAGCCTAGACAGGACCCTAGGACTCGACTAGTCTCACATTTAATTTGTGGACTTGCAAAGATATGTGGGAAAAGTGTCTGGCAAATCCGTCCCAGCTGTTGAAACATACATCGTTACATTTTCTTCCATCTGACCCTCAGCAGGGACTTAATCATTGTTATTACCATTAATTGAAGGAGGAATTTTCTCACTTCTCATATGTTGTGGCTCTATGTGGCACTCCCTGCCATCAGGGGGCAGCATATACAATATGTAGCAATACAGCATAGCAACATTTGTGCACATCCACCATCTGTAAAACACGCTGATACTAATGTAGCAAAGTGTCGTGGGTCACTGAGTAATCTATCCTATTCATATACAAATAACATCAACATACTAGAGAACACAAAAAATTTGCATCTGAATAAAATGTTTAAATTCCGTGCAGAAATGTGGATTTACTGGAAATTAATAATAATCCTTAATTTTTTTATGATGGAATAATTTAAATAGGTTGAATTGGTAGCAAGCAGCATTAATTTCAATTCGGATTTTGTTTTTGGTGGGGAAATGTGGACTTTAGAGAAAAAATGGATTTTTGGAATGCCACCTATCGGTTGACAGAATGATTTGTATGAATGGACTTTCTATTTTGAGAACAGCTTTCATGTTCATGAAATGTTTTCCACAGAACTGCAATATATTTGTCGTGTTGTGTTGGGGGCGGTGTAAGTAATGTACATGCAATGTAACTGTAACATGTCTAATATCTCACTAAACTGATGAACAGATGCATTTTGATGTACGACCAAGTCATTTGTAGTATGTATGTAACAAAAGCCTGCTATCTTAGCTGTGCAAGAGTACATTCATCAGTAAGTCAATTTCACTTCCCGGCGTCTGAAGTTCGCGGGTTTGACCACGGGCGTGTGGAGGGCTGGACCGCACAGGATGTCACATTAAAGAATTTCATGTATAAGGTCTGTTAAGAAGCAGTGTTGCCATCTAGATGCCATCTACTGTACAGAGTTGTAACAACAAGCTACCTACACTAGACTGTCCCGTTATGTGTTTGTGAGTGAGAATAAAGCACAAATTAAAAAAAATACAAAATAAAAAAAGTCGTCCCAAATATTTCTGTGGTGGGCCACGACGAATGAATGGAACATATCTTTGTTGTTTTGTTTTCTGACTACTTGTGTCATATTCAGCATTCACAAAATTAAGCAATAATCCAATGTGAGTGGATTGATTGGCGTGCTTTCCCAGACGTGCACACGGAGGCGGTGCAGGCAGCGCTGGCCAAGCACAGAGAGAGAAAGATGGCGGTGCCCATGCCTTCCAAGCGTCGCTCACTGGTGGTCCAGAATTCCATGGAGGCCTACACACCACCAGGTGCACTGCCTACCTCCACTAATAATGTTATCTTTGTTTCTTTAAAAAAAAAATATATATATATGTTAATGAACAACTTCATTGTCTGTGAACCCTCCTCAGATACCTCTTCAGGGTCAGAGGGTGAAGGTCACAGCGATGAGGAGGAGGAGGGCGAGGGAGTGGATGGAGAAGAGGAGGACGGAGGCGGTGGTGGTGGTGGCGGAGGAGGAGGAGGAATGTCATCGAGCCTGCAGGGCAGCATCAGCATGGATCAATGGGTCAGCCGCGCCATCCACGGCACCTCCTCCACCAACAACACAACCTCCTCCACCGCCTCCTCCTCGTCCTCCTCCACTCGCAGCGGGGGCACCGGGGTAGCGCGCGCTCGACTGACTGAGGTCCTGGCACAGCATGTGCACATCTCGGCCCACCAGCACCACCTGCGCCTTTACCATCAGCACCACAAGACCGGTAAGACTAAACCTCCAACACACTGTCCTGTATAGCGCTGCCCTTGAAGTATCCGTACACTCTTGGTGGTGCATAAATGTTGAAGTACACATCTATTGTTTTGTTAAGTTTAATAAATGAAGTGCAGACTTGTCCCACTTGGTAGAAAGTGAACAAACATCTTTTAGATTATCCATCCATCCATCCATTTTCCACCGCTTATCCGGGTCCGGGTCGCGGGGGCAGCAGCTTCAGTAGGGAAGTCCAGACTTCCCGGTCCCCAGCGACCTCTTCCAGCTCCATCGGGAGGACACCAAGGCGTTCCCAGGCCAGCTGTGAGACATAGTCCCTCCAGCGTGTCCTAGGTCTTCCCGGGGGCCTTCTCCCGACTGGGCATGCCCGAAACACCTCACCAGGGAGGCGCCCGGGAGGCATCCGGACTAGATGCCCGAGCCACCTCAACTGGCTCCTCTCGATGTGAAGGAGCAGCGGCTCTACTCTGAGCTCCTCCCGGATGGCCGAGCTCCTCACCCTATCTCTTAGGGTGAGTCCAGCCACCCTACGAAGGAAACTCATTTCCGCCGCTTGTATCCGCGATCTCATTCTTTCGGTCATGACCCATAACTCATGACCATAGGTGAGGGTGGGAACGTAGATCGATCGGTAAACAGAGAGCTTTGCCTTCCGGCTCAGCTCTCTCTTCACCACGACGGTCCGGTACAGCGACCGCATTACTGCAGATGCTGCACCGATCCGTCTGTCGATCTCACGCTCCAACCTTCCCTCACTCGTGAACAAGAACCCGAGATACTTGAACTCCTCCACCTGAGGCAAGACCTCACTCCCAACCCGGAGGGTACAGTCCACCCGTTTCCGACTGAGAACCATGGCCTCGGATTTGGAGGTGCTGAGTCTCATCCCAGAAGCTTCACACTCAGCTGCAAACCGCTCCAGTAAACGCTGAAGGTCACAGCCTGATGAGGCCATAAGGACCACATCGTCTGCAAATAGCAGAGACGAGATCCTAAGGTCACCAAGCTGGACTCCCTCAACACCTTGACTGCGCCTAGAAATTCTGTCCATGAAGATTATGAACAGAATCGGTGACAAAGGGCAGCCTTGGCGGAGGCCAACGTTCACCGGAAACAAGCTCGACTTACTGCTGGCAATGCGAACCAGGCTCCTGCTTCGATTGTACAAGGACCGAATGGCACGTAGAAGCGGACCATCAATCCCGTACTCCCGGAGCACCCCCCACAGGACACCACGAGGGACACGGTCGAATGCCTTTTCCAGGTCCACAAAGCACATGTAGACTGGTTGGGCAAACTCCCACATACCCTCGAGTACCCTTGCAAGGGTGTAGAGCTGGTCCAGTGTTCCGCGACCGGGACGAAAACCACATTGCAGCTCCTCTAACCGAGGTTCGACTAACGGTCGTACCCTTCTCTCCAGCACCCTGGAGTAGACTTTCCCAGGAAGGCTGAGGAGTGTGATCCCCCTATAGTTGGAACACACCCTCCGGTCACCCCTTTTAAAAATGGGGACCACCACCCCGGTCTGCCAGTCCAGAGGTACTGTTCCTGACATCCATGCAATGTTGTAGAGGCGTGTCAACCAACACAGTCCTCCAACATCCAGAGCCTTGAGAAATTCTGAGCGGAACTCGTGCACTTTGAGAAGAGCCTCGAAGTAATCTTTTAGATTAGAGGTGTCTAAACTTTTTCCAGTTGGTGTTGCATGCCTAAACATTAAAGAATGATGGGACGTTTTGATCAAATGACTGACTATAGCTCCTGATTTACACTTTGGACACCCCTGTTTTAGAACCTTTAGTTGGTTTTAGGAGATTTTCTTTGTAAAGGTACTTAAATAAGGTCTTTGTGTTGTTAGACATTCCAACCTAGCGTGACCGAGAAGGACAATAAATGTGGAGGAAGAATAAAAGTCATGAGTAAAAAAAATGCCTGGCTTTTAAGCAGAACCACTTGAGGGTACATGAGTGCATGATAGCATGACAGCATCTTCTCTCTCTTGGTGAGGTTATTTATTGATGTGGACGATTGTGCGTCACATGACACATGCGGTCTGCTCATGTATGCCCTAGAGCAGATGGTGGTGGAATGTTGTTTCTTCTTCGTCCTTTACGCAACTTCTTTCTAATCGGCCATCTCCCATCACAAACAAAGTGAGCAAGAATGTCAGCTGAAATGTGTCTGCTGGTTATAATCGTGAAGGTCAGAGCGTTACATCAGAGCGTTAACATGGACCGCCAGGCAGCTTGATGCTCTAACTTTGTTCAAGTGTTTTACATTGCTGCAGTTCTGGAATCTGAAAGCTGCTGACCACAGTTAGTCTGAAGGTAAAAAAAATCCATCTGGAATGTTAGTGTGGAAAATGTCTGTGACCACAGGTGGGGGGTGGGGATTCTGAAAGTGCTAAATATTCCTGAAGAAAGAGCGATAAAGACAGATTTGAACTCACCATAACGCCACATCAATACAGTTTGCCACCAAGTATAATGTTCTTAGTGCATTTCCATTTACTGATGTAGGGGCCAACAGTAATTTCTTCTGTCCTCTTTTTGTCTTTCAAAATACTCCAGAAGATTTTCTTTTAATCCGGGGTGCTTGGTCTTCTAGTACCGTAGCAGTTTTGAAGGCTTCATTGCCTTGTTAACGGTCCGTTCTCCGCATATTATGCAGAGCGGGCTTGGTATTTGGGTATCATCTCTGCGATAAATCCAAATTTCAAGTGGGACTCTTGGTATTGTCTGTTAAAAGATTTCTCTGTTTGGAAGTCGTAGGCGCTTCCCCTGTCTCTTCATTGAGCCTTTTCTCCTTTGCAAAGAAGCTTTTCAAAGATGTCTGTTTCTTACTCATGTTGCTAGCTCATGGGGATCGGTTTCATTTTGGCGCTCAAGTGACCGAGACATAACCAAGAGAATCCAGTCATTTTTCAAAATAAAAGCTTGTTCAGACTCGGATAATACATAAAACAGAAATAATTATTTCTTGTGCGACCCGGTATCAAGTGGTCCGCGGACCGGTACTGGTGGTTGGGGACCACTCATCTATGGAGCTACTTTATAGAAGCACTATGAATGAGCATGTGAAATTGGTGGCCATCACATTTACACACCCACACATCCTGTCTGTACATTCCCCTTCCATATTTGTGTATTCATGCTGACAACATCAAAATGTTACACTCAAAATTTTCCGAATGGTGAGGCATTGAAGGGACAGGTCTAACTTGAGTGGTTGCAATTGAACATTAAAAAGAGAAAGAAAGGTAAATATTGTGATTGTTTCCGGTTAGTGTACAATAACAGTAATGGACTTGGGACAGCACTACACTGTCAAAGTGTAGTACAAAAATGTACGTAGTATACAGTGGACACAGTGCATTTATTGACGTGCACGTGGAAGACATCAAAGCACATAGTAATACTGTATATGTTCAAGACTATTTATTTGAAACATCCAGACGTGCACACGCATTCCCTGACAGATAAACCCACAAAGCCTGTGTGCTTCAGTCCAGATGTTACACAGACACACAAATGTATCTGCACTCATTAGCATACTCATGCAGCACGCCGTGTTGTTGTTGTGCGGTCTGTGTCTGCATCCATCCAGAATCCTGCTCCTTCTCCCCACATTTTCCTCTCCTGACATATTCCTGCAGTTTCTCTCCCCTAGGATTTTTTGAAGCTGTTGTGGGGGGCTACATGGGAGGCGGACTGCTGTCACTTGTACCGCGGCTGCGTTGCTGTGGCAACAATTTTGAAAAATAATTAAATTTACTGTGTGCATTTTTGTCAACATTATTGTCATTTTCATAAGATTGAGCAAGAATACCGTTCTCTCTGCCTTTTCTTTCTCTCTTTATCTTTCAAGGGCTAGACAGGCAATTCCGGTGGCATGTTTTCAAAATAAAGTTTAGTGAAATGTTTTTATCCATCCATCCATTTTCTATGCCGCTTATCCTCATTAGGGTCGTGGGACATTTTTATGATATTTGATTTCAAACTAATTGTGGTCAATATGTAAATAATAGGCTATACATGTACAGTATCTCAACACAGGGGTGCTCACACTTTTTCAGCCTGTGGGCTACCTCTACTATGACCATGTCCCAAAGATCTACCTCCCACTATAAACAGAGAGAATATATATATTTAGAATCATTGTAAATATGAGTATTTATGCACATTGTACATGTAGATCAGGGATGTACACAATCATAACACATCACATGTTGTCATTTGCTATAAAGCATTACAGGTATTAAAAGGATCATACAAAAGACAATCCAGCTCAAGTCAAGGAAGCATATTAAAAAGCTTTTCATTTCAGTTTCATTTTTGTAATATGACTTTTTTCCAACCTAATTTTTCATATGTTTGATCTTTATTATTCGTGCCTTGCTCACAACTTTTAAAAAAACATGTTTTCCCTTTAATATTTCAAATTCAATTTAACACTTTTTTCTGCGAATATTATAACTTTCCCCCTAGTATTTGGACTATTTTCTTAAAGGTCATGCTCTTTTTTTGGTGTTTTTCTGTTCGTTTTTTTTTCTGTATTTGTATTGTATTGTGTTTGGTATTTTAAGAATGTGTAGAGGGCTATTATAAAAACAGCTGGGGTTCGCAAATGCCCCCCGGGCCGCACTTTGGGCACCCCTGTTTTAGAGACAGGTTCGATCTGATTTTTCCATAACCGTGTAATGTTAGTTTCAATTTTTTAGAGACATTTTGTACAGTATATGTTCACAGTAAGTAAGGTGAGAAGTGGATACAGTGGAGAGTTGTTGATTTAGAAAAATAATGGTATTGGATATGGATAAATGATTTCCAGATGAATAAAAGTACATGCATTCTTTTTTTCCCATTAATAGATAAGTGATTCTCTTGCAACACTGTAATCGTAAAATGATTGTGTGTTCAAGGAGTCATTAGAGCCTTACAGGTTGTCCGGAAGCTCAAAATGCGGCAAACACGAACTCTAATAGTTGGATAACTAGAAAGACTTTGTCTGTTAAATGGAACATATCCAGAATGTGGTGTGTGTTTCCTCAGTTTTGTCATCAAAGTGAACAAACAGTGAGAGCCTCCTTCAAAGCCCTTAACAGCCTTTTCTTTCCCCAGAGAACCACTCAACCCCTCAGCCTGATGTTACTGGATACCCCAACAATGCCCCCGCTACTGACAGGATCCAGACTGAGAAGACCCCCAGCAGCAACCTCCTGGTCCAGAGACAGACACCAAAGTACGGCAACGCGGAACTGATGGAGACGGGAGACGGTGTGCATCATGATTAGTAATTAAACACTTCACGGGGTCGTGTAGTTTGTTCCAAACTTTGGTCACTAACCGTGTGTGTCATCAGGTGTTCCAGTCAGCAGCAGAGTTTCAGCCAAAATACAGCAGCTGGTCAACACGCTGAAGCGACCTAAAAGGCCTCCACTACGAGAGTTTTTTGTTGACGACTTTGAGGAGCTACTGGAGGGTAAAAAAAAAGTATTTTGTTCGTTTCTGAAGACGTTCTAGATCAGGGGTATCGGGGGGGTTTTCCACCGAGGGCTGCACACTCACAAATCAAAGGATGCGGGGGCCACGCAAAAATTTTTGTAAACCAACCCAGGTATATTTGCTTAGATGTTTTATATTGTTTAAAGAAAAAAAACAGCCTGCAATTTTTGTGTAGGGCCCTAGGAACTCCGTTTTAATTTTTTAGAATTTCTTTTTTTACATTTTAAACTTACTTTTTGAAGCGTAATGTGATTTTTGGTTTAGTGTCATTTAATTTAAGGCCTTGTGTCAGGATTCTGAGGTGGCTGTCGGGTAGGACGTGACTAGATACTGAAAGGCCAGAGAGGATATACCAAAAGTCTAGAGTAACAAGGAGGTACATAGACGACGGTCTGAAGAAACTAGGTTAGGACCTGGGTGGGGAGGACATACGAGAGATGAGCCAGCACAGCAATAGTTACTAAAATTCTATCCAATCAGAATCATCCTCTGTCATCCCCTCACTTCCGAAAAACATAAAACATGGTGCCAAGCCGACCTCAAAGTGCTTCTTCGCCTCTGCTTTTCAATGTGAAGCAGATTTTGGGCTTGCAAAAACAAGCAAGCAAAAAGTGCTTGAACAATAGCTACAACCAACACAGTTCAGAGGGCGTCCATGTTGTTTCTGATGTTGGGTGTGTGACCTCACAGCATACTTTGTCGTAGGCAGTGACGTTTGGAAACGTAAAACTTTGGTTATTTGCATCCATACCCAAACATATAACCGGAGTTTTCTCCAAATCTACACTTTGCGCGGAGGTTTTGAAAACCTTCGTTTTTAGTGCCATTGTGTGGATGACAAGCCAGATCATGGAAAAATAACTTTGTTTTACGATGAATCATACGAGGATAAGTGCAAAAAAATTACATTTATTAATGCAATACATCAATGGACAATTTTTGCCCAGTAATTGAGAAATGGATGGCTAACTTTTCTAATGGGATGTCAGCCTCTGCACGCACAAAATCTTCAACAAATTGTAATGCCAGTGCTTGTGATTAAGGAAGATGTAGTCACTCCAACTACATTTGTAAGGTATTTGTATAACCCGCTTATTTTGTTTGCACCTAAACATGTGTCAAACAAAGCTCTTATTTTGAAGGCCGGAAGTATGTTCTGTGTGTGAGAAAGTCTCTTTGCAGCTAACAAGCCCATCCATCCATTTTCTATGCCGCTTATTAGGTTAAAAAACAAACATGTTTCTTATCTTAGCTTCTTACATTAAAGCGGTAAAACTCATTCATCCATCCATTTTCTGTACCGCTTATCCTCATTAGGGTCACGGGGATGCTGAAGCCTATCCCAGCTGGCTTTGGGCGAGAGGCGGGGTACACCCTGGACTGGTCGCCAGTCAATCGCAGGACACATATAGACAAACAAACATTCACCCTCACATACATACTCTAATGGACAATTTAGAGGTGCCAATTAACCTAACATGCATGTTTTTGGAATGTGGGAGGAAACCGGAGTACCCGGAGAAAACCCACACACGCACGGGGAGAACATGCAAACTCCACACAGAGATGCCCAACGGAGATTTAAACCCAGGTTTTTCAAGATCTCCTGACTGTGTGGCCAATGTGCTAACCACTCAGCCACCGTGCGGCAACGGTAAAACTCAACACGTTGAAAATATACTCATCGAATCCAAGTCGCACACACAACCACACTAGCATGTTAGCTTCCGTTTTGTTGGAGTGTGAGTAAAATAAAGGTAGCGGAAGCAACGCTAAGAGGAGGTTCCGCCAACTTTTGGGATGAATGGGTAGCATGTTGGCCTCACAGTCAGGAGGTTCAGGGTTCAAATCACCGTTGGGCATCTCTGTGTGGAATTTGCATGTTCTCCCCGTGCGTGTGTGGGTTTTCTCTGGGTACTCTGACTTCCTCCCATATTCCAAAAAAAACATGCATGTTAGGCTAATTGGCGACTCTAAATTGAGTAATAGAGAATAGAGTGTGAATGGTTGTATGTCTGCCCTGCGATTGACTGGTGACCAGTCCAGGGTGTACCCCGCCTCCCGCCCAAAGTCAGCTGGGATAGGCTCCAGCATATCCGCGACCCTAATGAGGATAAGCAGTATAGAAAATGGATGAATGGATATTTCATAATGTTTTGACTTTATTATAGTAATAACATAACTTTTACCCAAAATATTTTTTTAATTGCAACTGTATTTTCTGTATTTTAATTACATTTTATTATTTAATATTTTCACTTTATGCCATTGTTTCTCTTTATATGACTTGTTCTTGTAATATTTGGTGTTTATTGTTATAAAATTACTGCTCTTCTTTCCATTTTTGTGGTTGTCTTTATTCGTTTTTTTGTTTAATTGGATTTTTGCATTGTGTTGCACTTTGGACATCCCTGTTCTAGATGTTCTTTTGACATATCATTAACCTCTAGTCAGGTCTATAATCAAGAAAGTTAGCAGAACCAGGCCTGACAAACAAAAAAAATTATGACTTCACCTGTATTTTTTTTTTTTTGCCCGCAGTCCAGCAGCCTGACCCTAACCTGCCGAAATCCGAGGGTCCCCAGATGGTGGCTGTGCAAGGCGAGGAACTTGGCGTGGTCACCAACTGGCCCCCCTGTCTGGAGGCGGCCCTGCAGAGGTGGGGTACCATCTCCCCAAAAGCCCCCTGTCTCACCACCATGGACACCAACGGCAAACCACTTTTCCAGCTCACGTACGGTCAGTGACATCATTGATGTCTTTTACTGCCCTTGTTTGAACCCACAGCAAGGTTTTAAATAAACTTTTGTAAATGGTGGTGGGGGTGCATCTTTGATTGAGCGGTGGCAGGGGGTGGGGAGCTGAAGTCAACCCACGACCCCTGATCAATTGCAACACAGTAGGCGCGGTCAGGGGAGCAGGCTGCGGAATCCAAGCAATTTGGTCAAGAGGAGAAGAATGCAAATTTACCTTGCAAACAACTTCAAAAAAAGAAATGTATTGTAGTTCCCTACTGGGATCCAGTATCACTCTGAAAGAACTGCATAGGACCCATTTAAGGCATGCGTGGAGGACTTTGGTGTGGAAGAACTAGAAGTGTTGTGTGTCAATCTATGTTTATGTCTGAAAAGTTTTGAATGCTGAAGTTTCTCCAGTCATGCACATAGTGTGACCTTGGAGAGTTCACACAAAGGTAACGTTATTACGCGTGTGTCTTTTTCTGGATGTTGTGTATCTTCACACTCACACACACGCACTGTGTGCGTGATGATGCCGATGATGAAGGGATGTGAGCTCACTAGACTGTGAAATGTTTTCTACCAGCATTCAGGAGTTCTCCTCCAGACACCGGTGAGACTGTGTGTGCGTGTGTGTGCGCCTGTGTGCTGAATCTAAATCTCCATCTTTCTATCCATCACTCGTGCTGCTTTAACAAGGACAAACGTGTTTTGCTGTTTCATCTCAGTCAGGCTCCGCCTCTGGAGAATTCCTGACACTAAACTCTCCTGCTGTCCAACAACTCAACTCAGAACTGTTCTACTGCCTCACAATAAAAGTTTGCTGGAGCTATCAGGAAGTCACAGCTGGGTGCTGTGCATCACATCTTCCAGTCAACAAAAGTGTTTTGTTGTACAGAGGAAGCTTTGTTACTATTTCATACTTATCGTGTGCTAAGAGGAATTTAAAGGGACAGTTCACTTTTGTACCTTTTAGAATGTGCGTTTCGTCCTGTAGGAGATCTTACAACTGTATCTGAGTCCTTTTCTCTTTTGTGCTGTGTGAAGATGTGGTGTAATGGAGACACATGACAACATCACCTGTGTCACATGTTGTAATTGCATTTACATGAAGTGTTTGTGTGTTTGTAGGTAAACTGTGGTCCAGAAGTATAAAGGTGGCCTACAACCTGATGCACAAACTAGGAACCAAACAGGAACCTGTCATCAGACCTGGAGACAGAGTCAGTGTACATGCATGATTGATGAATGAGTGAATACAACAATAACGCGTTTATTCCATGAGGACAGCCTCTCTCCTATCTTCTTCTGCAGGTGGCACTGGTCTTCCCAAACAATGACCCAGCTTCTTTCATGGCGGCGTTCTACGGCTGCCTGCTGGCTGACGTGGTCCCCGTGCCCATAGAAGTCCCGCTGACCAGGAAGGTGAGCTCTGACAAGAAGAAGAATAGTCTTGAGCACCTTCAAATGTCTGGCCTGTTCCTTGCAGGACGCTGGGGGTCAGCAGATTGGCTTCCTGTTGGGCAGCTGTGGCGTGAGCGTAGCTCTGACCAGCGATGCCTGCCACAAAGGACTTCCCAAGAGTCCCACTGGAGAAATCCCACAGTTCAAAGGTCACTTTAAACACTCAAAAATAATGTAAAAAAAAACCCCAACACCTTTCCGAATGTGCACTTACGTTGATAAATACTGTGTATGTGAATGTGTGTCATCAGACCGGAAATGATGAGGGTTGGACTACGCCAGGGCTGCCCTTTGTTACCGATTCTGTTTATTACTTACATAGACAGAATTTTCTAAGCGCAGCCAGGATATTGAAGAGTTCCGGTTTGATGGGTCTCTGCTTTTTGCAGATAATGTGGTCTTGTTGGCTTCATCAAGCCGTGACCTTCAACTCTCACTGTATCGGTTTGCAGCTGAGTTTGAAGCGGCTGGGATGAGAATCAGCACCTCCAAGTCCGAGTTCATGGTTCTTGCCCGGAAAAGGGTGCAGTGCTATTTCCCGGTCGGGGATGAAGTCCTGTCCCAAGTGGAAGAGTTTAAGTACCTCTGGGTTTTGGTCATGAGTAAGGGAACGCGAGATAGACAGGCGGATTGGGGCAGCGTCTGCAGTGATGCGGACTATGCAATTTACCAGCTCTCAATTTACCAGTTGATCTACGTTCCTACCCTCACATATGGTCATGAGCTTTGGGTAGTGACCGAAAGGACAAAATCACAGGTACAAGCGGCCGAAATGAGTTTTCTTTGCAAGGTGGCTGGGCTCTCCCTTAGAGGTAAGGTGAAAGCACGGGAGAGACTTGGAGTAGAGCTGCTGCTCCTCCACATTGAGATGAGGTGGCTCGGGCATCTGGTTAGGGTGCCTCCCGGATGCCTCCCACGGCACTTCCGACCGGTAGGAGGCCTCGGGGAAGACCCCAGGACACGTTGGTGAGACCATGTATCTCAGCTGGCCTGGGAACGCCTCAGGATTCGCCGGGAGTAGTTGGATGAAGTGGCCGGGGAGAGGGAAGTCT
Organism: Oostethus manadensis; assembly: GCA_024372805.1. NCBI lineage: Eukaryota > Metazoa > Chordata > Actinopteri > Syngnathiformes > Syngnathidae > Oostethus > Oostethus manadensis. The sequence goes on along the minus strand of QODF01000022.1, from coordinate 1,887,751 downwards.
GGGCCTCCCTGCTAAATTAGACTGCTGACCCTGCAACCTGACCACAGAAATATGCGGAAGAAAATGGATCGATAGATGGAGGGAAATGATGCAAATCAATAAGAGCAATAAGAAAAGAAAGACATCGCCTTCCAGATTAATACCAGCTGTTAGCCTCTTTCTCAGTAATGCACCAACAAATGCAGCTACATTGACTGTGTGTGTGTTATGGATGTAGAGTGATGCTTCTATTGAGCTCCATGTTGTCAAGTCATTAAACTCATGTGGGTGTTTGTATGCGCTAACACCTTCCCTCTTTCCTTACTGGCTGAAGTGCATGTGATCAGTGTTTGTGTTTTTACACTGTGTGTGTTTGATTCATGCCCCTGCATGTCCAGGCTGGCCCAAGCTGCTCTGGATCATCACAGAGTCCAAACAGCTATCCAAGCCCCCCCGAGACTGGTTCCCTCACGTCAAAGACGCCAACCAGGAAACGGCCTACATTGAGGTAACACACGTGATGAACGTCCACTTTGAAGTTTTTCCGTCTTGACTGTTTGGACTCGTCAAGGACCTGGACTGGACTCATTCGCTCAAACTAAGTGTCTTTTTGTTGCAGAGAAAGACGAATGAAACATTTCTAAACACATGCTGTGTAACCCTCAGGAGCGCCGATGAGAAAAGTCCATTAAAACACAGAAATGTTCCCAGCGGTTGTTTTTATATTAGCAGATATCTGAACAGTGCGAGTGAGAACTACTGCTAAGTGTGAATAATTGAAGCAGCAGGTGGATCACACAAAAAGACATTTATCGTTTGCATCAAAGATTAATTTAGACTTGGCGGAGCCTCTCCCGCTCTACTTAAAACCAACCAACAATTTCATCAGTTAAGGTTACTGCGTGTTACTGAGTTTTATTAGTTTTAGAACTAGTACTATACAAATGTATTCCTGCTGCGGTGTGCTCATGATTACGGAAGCCATCGTTTCTTCCCATGTGTCGCAAATAAATTTGGACCACATCAAATAGATTTGGTGTCTTCGCTCAAACATATTATAATGGGACTGTCTGTGACTGAGGGTGAGGAGCTCGGCCATCCGGGAGGAGCTCAGAGTAGAGCCGCTGCTCCTTCACATCGAGAGGAGCCAGTTGAGGTGGCTCGGGCATCTAGTCCGGATGCCTCCCGGGCGCCTCCCTGGTGAGGTGTTTCGGGCATGCCCAGTCGGGAGAAGGCCCCCAGGAAGACCTAGGACACGCTGGAGGGACTATGTCTCACAGCTGGCCTGGGAACGCCTTGGTGTCCTCCCGATGGAGCTGGAAGAGGTCGCCGGGGACCAGGAAGTCTGGACTTCCCTACTGAAGCTGCTGCCCCCGCGACCCGGACCCGGATAAGCGGTGGAAAATGGATGGATGGATGGATGTCTGTGAATGTAGCTTATCGTTCTAACTCGGTACGGTAGATGCCATCGTAACTATGCTTCTGCCAGAGAATTTGATGTTATATTTAGCAGAGATGGGAGACTCGAGTCACATGACCTGACTCGAGTCGCAATTTTTAGGACTTGTGACTTGCTTAACAAATGTTCCAAAAAGACTCGACTCGACTCGACTTTGACATTGATGTTCTTGACTTGAGACTGAACTCGGACTTGAGCTAATTGGATTGAAATGACCGGATTTTGGTTTAACGCTTTCATGTAGTTTTCAAATATCCAAACTATACCTGTATGACTGTATTTTAGCAAGTCGGCTTTCGGCAGCTTTATTTTACGCATGCGCTCACTTCGGCGCAATCTGGCAGAACACAACATGAATAAGCCGGAAAAAAGAGAAAGATTTTGTAAATGTTTGTTTATAAACCTCATTTTCAAACAGTGCCCGTAACACGGAAGTGAAACTCAAAAATAACAGAAATGTCGTTTTTATTCATCCTCTTCCTGTTGAAAAGCCTCAGTTACCGTTGAAGTTGTGTTGTTCTCCTCTAGTGATGTGTCGGTCGCAAACGAAACGCGGGTCTTTGAAGTAAACGATGGGAGCCGGCTCCTGATTGGGAACCGAGTTTTTGTTTCTTCTTTCTCGTTCTCTTTGTATTTCTCTTGCACATTCTCGCAGTCTCACTGCTCTCTCTCACCTTTTCTCTTCAAGCCTGACGTGATTGGTCAATATGTGTTTGCATGTGCCGAGCAGGAGAAGAAGAGGCAATAGTTCAACTCGCAGCAGCAACTGCAAACACATGAGAGAAAAAGAGCCAGGGCTAAGAAGAGACAACAATGACAGATAAAATGAGTGAGACCAGAAAAAGAAGTAAAATTTGGAACCATTTCAATTTTATTGATGATACAAAGGCAGAATGGAGACCCTGCAAGAAAATAATTTCATATCGAGCCGGCTCCACAAACAACCGGCACAGGCACCTGAAAATTGTTGAAAAAGAAAACTGTTCACCCATCAGTGCAATGAGAAGAGAAAACGTAGTCAGCTGATTTGTGTTGGATCACTTTTTTGTTTAAAAAGAAAAAGCAGAAAAATTTAAATACAGTAGTTAAACGTTGAGTTGTAAATCCTATGTTTTTGTATTTTATATTATATTTTTATATAATACAAATATTTTAAAAAACAACAGTTTTTTCATTAGTTATTAATTTTGTGCATTGTTTTTTGTTAAAATTGATTAAACTATCTGAAAAGCTGTTTGGGAGCCGAAGGAGCCGGCTCTTTGTAGTGAGCCGGACCGAAAGAGCCGGATCTTTAAAAAGAGCCGGAATTCCCATCACTATTCTCCACACGTAACAGTCCAGCCTTTTGAAATCAGTGGGAGGAAAAAACGCGGAATTTAAACTTTGATCCAGGTTAAGGGTCACGCAAGACCCCTGTGTTTATAGCTGTCTCATTGAATGCCTGTTAAATAAAGCATTAAAATCATCAAGAGTATTAAGACGTAAATTGATGAGAACAAAATTGTATATTTATGAGAAAAGATTGTCTTATTACGAGAGTACAAATGTAACTTTACGGGAACAAAAGTCGTAACTTCATTTTATAGGCATTGCCTGAGACAGCTAAGAACCGGAGAGCAGGGTCCTAGAGAGTAGCGATGTGATGATGCTAACCCATGCTAACCTGGTTGTGTCCAACTGCTCTGTTTTGTTGTCCGGTTATCCACCCTATTCCTGAGGCCGCTGACGTAAAACGGGTTATGGGTGGAACTTCCGGTATAGCAATCGGAAGTTTCACTGCGCTATTGTTTTCAATTAGAGTTGGCGGTTTTACGTAACAAACGTTAGAAGCGTGTTTTACTTAATCCTCCGAAATGTACAAAAATGGCCTTGCACAGCTCATATTATTATATTATATTATTATCTTATATAACTTATTTTTTAATTAGAACACACAGATTAACAAATACACACACAACATCGCCAAATATTGTGAGAAAACAGTCAAACAAAGACTAAGGTCAGACCAGGCTGCATGATAACAGATCATAAGAAGGAACTTACATAAAAGGAGCAGAAAAATTAAAAAGAATAAATACAAAGGAAAAAAATAAAACAGAATAATCAGGGGCATACTGTGATTTTCAAGGACTTCATTGTGTGAAGTAAGTCCACTGCTTGTTTTTTGTCTATGAATTTAAGGAAAGAAAAAAATTGTTCTTTGTGAAAGGTGGGAAAGGTAGGATTACTTTTCAAGACACGACATTTGTGGATAAAAAAAAAATACTTAAAATTATAATTACATTCAGAACATTTCGATATTTTTGTTTTCCTTCTGGCATTCCAAAAATGAATTTACAGACAGGTTTGGGGTTTTGGAGGAAATCCAGACATGAACATTTTCCCAGAGAGCCTTACAATATATACATTCATAAAACATGTTCAGTTGATTCAATATTCCCATCACAGAAGCAACAAACATTATCCTTAAAAAAAAAAACCTGCGTATAAAAAATTCTTTGGAAGGGTAGATTCCAGACAGGACTTTGTAATGAATTTCCTTAGCCTTAGGAGGGATGGGAAGTTTTAGGAAAAATTTTCAGATTTGTTCCTTTTGATGCTTGGAAAAATAATTGTGAAATTGAGTTTGGGTTAAAAATACAAGAAAATGAAGCATTGGTAAGGAGTTTTCTAATTTTAGAATTGCCTAGTCTGCTGCCAATAATATTGAGCAACTCAATGAGCAACTGGTGTGCTGTGCCCTTTCATTTAAAAGCATTCACAGGTGGGTCTGTCTTGCTTGACTTAGTCAACTTAGTCAACTTAGCAACAAGTGAATTGTTTTCCTTCTCATGTTTTTGCGCACTTTTTGTGCCACGTTGCTCCTCCACCCATCGCTACAAGTCAGGTAATCTGGGGAGGACAAAGAACATCAAGTGGAAGGAACTAAATACAAAAAAGAACTATAAGATATGGATCTATAATACTGTTTGTGATAGTGATGAAGAAGCTCTGAAAGTGTCAACTCATTTCATGTTTGTGTGTGTCAGTATAAGACATGCAAAGATGGCGGCGTCCTTGGTGTGACGGTGACGCGTTTTGCGATGTTGACTCACTGTCAGGCCCTCACGCAGGCATGCGCGTACACAGAAGGTAATGCGGACACATGATTGTCTTCGTCCTCATGTTGCTCACGTGATGTTTGTCTTCATCCAGCTGAGACCATCGTCAATGTTCTGGACTTCAAGAAGGATGTTGGACTCTGGCACGCTGTCCTCACTGTGAGGGTAACACACACACAACTGTGTGTAGAATCTATGCTAACATCGATAAATGTGTATGTTTTTCAGAGTGTGATGAACATGATGCATGTCATCAGCGTTCCTTATGCCCTCATGAAAGTCAACCCTCTGTCCTGGATCCAGAAAGTGTGTCAGTTCAAAGGTAATAAAACGTCTTGATCTGCTTTGCTAGGAAATATACTGCATTCTTTCATTGATCTGATTTTTGTATGAGTTTGATTTTATTTATACATATGTGTTATTTGTCCATTATATATATGATCGTGAAATAGAAAAACAAGTGATATTATCATTGTCCAAATATGCTCATGCCCTAAAGTATTAAGTATGTGTTGGATGGCGTGTGACACATGAGTGTCATGTAACGAGTAGCAAGTGATTTATGATGTGTAAAATGATGTGTGATTTGTGTGTCATGTGATGTGCATGTGTAGCCAAGGTGGCGTGTGTGAAGTCACGGGACATGCACTGGGCTCTGGTGGCCCATCGAGACCAGCGTGACATTAACCTGAGCTCTCTGAGAATGTTAGTGGTGGCCGACGGCGCCAATCCTTGTAAGAGCCTGCACACACTATCCCTAGCCACTCAGCTGCAGGGCATGCCTAAATAAGCCCCGCCTCCTCTATATTTTTCTGTCTCTTTCTTAGGGTCCGTCTCATCGTGTGACGCCTTCCTCAACGTGTTCCAGACCAAAGGCTTGAAGTCAGAGGTCATCTGCCCTTGTGCCAGCTCCCCTGAGGCGTTGACTGTTGCCATCAGGAGGTACACACACACACACACACACACAAATACAGATGTACACATGCCCTCATAAGCAGTAAGTCATTGGTTAAGTATTTGTCATGAAAACATGTTTTCACGAAGTGACTTTATTGCAGGGGTGTCCAAACTAAGGCTAAAACCCAACGTAAACCCAACCTAAAATAACTCACAGGCGATGCCATTTTTGTGACATTAAAAAAACAACATAAGATAGTGTTATGTGTTTCATGTTTTTTGCTCCCTTTTTTGTCTCCCACAGCTTCCGTAAAAATTACATGTAAAAACTACATAGACATGTCTAACAATTTAGACAATGCGATTATCTAATTATTTTAACCTATCACGACAAATAGATTGCAGTCCTGCACAGTGTATTATTATTTATTATTATTAGTAGTAGTAGTAGTAGTAGCAGTTGTATTAACATTGCAACTTTTCCTCTCCTTCTAGCTTTTTAAAAAAAGGTGGGGGTTTTTTCTTAAATTAGTTGTATTTTTAGAAAGTGCCAACAAAAAAACAGCTGCATACAGTAAGTGGTACCCGGGATGCACTTTGGACACCCGTGATTTAATGATTTAATGTCTTACTACACTTATACAATTCTAAACTCTTTCATGGTCTTATTCTAACATCACTGAACCTTTCTCTTCCTTCATCATTCTCACTACACAGCAGGTGTCTATACTGTGAAAGTGATTTTGTAAGAAGTGCTTTTATTTGCCAGTTAAGCAGCTTCAAACCTCATAAACAACATAAAACAGAACACTTCAGTACCTAACATGTCATCTAATGTACTTTTTTCCCCGTAACTTTCAACTTTTCAATAAAGTCCAAAAGCCCTCACCGTAGAACATATTGGACTTTTTGAAGATTGTCCACATTGCCTCACAAAGTCATTTCCAGAATGTTGTGCTTCAAAAACATACATCAGCACATCTAACATTAATTTAATCCTCCAGGCCGCTGGAGGAAGGCAGCACCCCCCCAACTCGCGGCATCTTGTCCATGCAGGGTCTGAGTCATGGCGTGATCCGAGTGGACTCAGAGGAGAAACTGTCGGTGCTCACGCTGCAGGATGTTGGCCACGTCATGCCTGGAGGTGACGCATCCTTGCTTCATTTGTTTCTAGGGTTTTCCACACCAACACAAGAAAACACCATCATCACTTTTGTGTGCAGGAGTATGCAATGTATAGCCCGTATAGTCATATACGGACCGCAGCTTGTTTTTTATTGGTCCACAGCATATTCTAAAAGTACAAGAAAACAACAAAAATATCAAAATAACTTAAAAAGTTGCAGAAAGAAATAATGTAAAGAGAACAAGAAAAAAATTGCAGATTTTTTTTATGTACCTGCTATCTGTTGCAAACCTCTGACCTCTCTCCAGTCTTTAAGAGTAACTAGTGGCTTTTGGGATTTGCCTTTGCAACTATTTTTTAAATAGGGTCTGGAACCAATTAACAACGATAAATGAGGAATTACTGTATGTGCTTAGAGTGGCATATGTTGTTTAAAATAAAATGACCCACAGTGGAAAAGGTTTGGACTCCCCTGACTTAAGTGAGGGAGACAAAATACCACATGGCCAAAGTATTTTGACAACAAGGGAAATATTGCCAAACTTTAGTTTATTGAGTAAAAGTGCTCTAATAAGTTTGTCTGTATGATGTCAGGTTATGTGCACACATCTACCGGCAGAATTTAACCCCCACCCCCCCGTGGTCTTCCGCAGCTGTCATGTGTGTGGTCAAGTTGGACGGTGTTCCTCAGTTATGCAAAACAGACGAGATCGGTGAGCTGTGTGTGTGTACGACAGCCACGGGGACATCCTACTACGGCCTCACAGGAATGACCAAGAACAGCTTTGAGGTAGGAATGCTGGTCCTCCTTGCTGAAGAAGGAAATAGTCAATCCTGACTCACCATGATGGTGTTTTCACGCTTCAGGTCGTTCCCGTGACTTACAGCGGCGTTCCCGTCAGTGACTTCCCTTTCACCAGGACGGGTCTGCTGGGCTTCATCAGCGCCTGCGGACTCATCTACGTGGCGGGAAAGATGGAAGGGCTGATGGTGGTGGGGGGGCGCCACCACAACGCTGACGACATCGTTGCCACGGCACTTGCTGTGGAGCCCATGAAGTTTGTCTACAGAGGAAGGTGAGCAACATGAGCGTCATGCACTAGCGTATACAACCGCCATGGGCCATAAAAACATAGTAAGAAATAATGGATGCAATCCTAAGTGGTGATTTTTACTTTTAATAAACGGTGCATGTGACAGGATAGCAGTGTTCTCCATCGAGGTCCTCCATGATGAAAGGATTGTGGTGGTTGCTGAGCAGCGTCCTGATTCCACAGAGGAGGACAGCTTTCAATGGATGAGCCGAGTCCTGCAGGTACACACACACGTACACGCACACACACACCTTATCTTTTGAAGTCTACCTACATTTTTTGTTGTTGTTGACTGGAAAGGACGTACATGGCAAGAGGTCTAGAGTTAAAACTATTTTGGTGCTTTCATGACTACACTGACACAATATGACAACAGCTTGCCCTTAACTTGCATTCGGACAGGCGAGAGGTGCAGATTTTTTGAAATAAACGAGTTACAAGTGCTGACAGTTGCTAGCAATCCAAGCTGACTGGCTAATTGCTGAAGTTAAAAGCAGTTGTCTAGCATCAAAGCCAAAGAAAAAGCAAAATCATACCAGTCCTGGATATCCGGATCCAAAATATTATAATTATGGCTGTTGGAAGAGAAGGATTTTGATATTAAGATGGCGACTCACATAATGTAAATCTGGAACCATATGAACTTGTAGATGACAAACATTGAATATTATTTGGCACCTTGAAGGATGAGAAAGATCTACTTTAGGAAACTGTAGCACAAATAAGACAAGATCTAAGAGGCCTGCATTTGTGTTAATGGAAATCGCAGAACAAGGGTCTTAACCCTTATAGTTTTTTCAAGAAAATATTCAGTTTGGAGATTAGTATTTCAAAATGTACTGGTAGTTTCAAAAGGGTTAGAGATACAGTAATGGCATACTGTAAATGAGAAGAATCATCAGTATGACCCAAAGTTTGTGATGGATGTAAATTCACTCATCTAATTTGCATATTATGACATCCCCTGGCTCAAACATTGTCAGATCCCTGTCTCCACAATGCCCAACAGGCTCATCAAAATGTTTGATTCCCTTGTGATACTCTTTCCTCATCTCTCAAACAAAACCCACCATCATCATTTACAGCAGGCTCTTGAACACCACCGCTGCCGCATCCACTATTAGGTATTTTCTTCCATGGATCGACGGCAGATATTTAATCGGGTTTTTGCCTTCCCGGTACCTCCCCTCAACATCAGTGGTGTTTTGACTACTTGTGCTACATGCACCAAATGTTGTCTTTTAGGAGAAACATATGGCACATTTTAGACAAAATAAAAACCACCACTACAACAACTGCTTTAATAGTATGGAAAAATAATGTAAACAGTGAGGAGGTAGGATGAAATACTAATAATGTATTACACTTGTTATGCGCTTTATGAAAGCCTCTCAAAGCGCTTACACTGAGGTCATCATTGTTCATTCACACCACACTTGGTGATGGTAAGCCACTATGTAGCCACTGCTGCCCTGGGGCAGACTGACGGAAGCGAGGCTGCCAGTGTGCGCCATCAAACCCTCTGACCACCACCGACACACACACCACTTTCATACTAGGCAATGTGGGTGAAGTGCCTTGCCTAAGGGCACAAGGAAATTGTTTTATTTCCTCCCACTGTGGGACCTGGTGTTACTCTGAGGTCTCCCATCCAAGTACTGACCAGGCCCTGCCCTGTTTAGTTACTAAAATCAGACGGGATCAGGCTTTGACAGGCAGGTTTGGCCACAAATATAAGTTTTGCTTCTTCCTACTCCTTTTTTGACATGTAGAATTCAATATAATGCATGTTCGAAATGAATTCAACTATGACCATAACATGGATCCACATTTAGACGTGTTTGTCATGCAGGCGATAGACGGTATCCACCAGGTGGGAGTGTACTGTTTGGTCCTGGTTCCGTCCAACACGCTGCCAAGGACGCCACTCGGGGGCATTCACCTGTCTGATACCAAGCAGCTCTTCCTGGAGGGTGCGCTGCACCCCTGCAATGTCCTCATGTGTCCTCACACCTGCGTCACCAATCTGCCCAAGCCTCGACAGAAACAACCAGGTGAGGATCATGTGAAAGCACCTTGTAGACACTTGGACTGTCTTCATCGGTCTCTTCCGCTTCCTCAGAGATTGGCCCCGCCTCTGTGATGGTGGGGAATCTGGTGTCTGGAAAGAGGATTGCTCAGGCCAGCGGGAGAGATTTGACTCAGGTTGAAGACAATGACCAGGCAAGGAAGGTGTGTGCGTGTGTCTGTATGCTGCTAATCTAAATCTATTACTGTCATCATCATTCTCCCATATGTCCTTCCTGTTCCTGATCCACCGATCATCAGGTCCATGTTCACCATGCACTTATGTTTGGCAGTTGTCATCCACTTTGTAGTACACATTACTGCCACCTAATGGTCAGCAAGTGAACATGAGCAACATTCGTTTTTTGTTTACATCAAATTCTAAGATAACTTTATTTGGACAGCAAACTAGTAGATAGTGAATCAGCAGCGCCTCTGCTGGTTGTGACCAAGTAGTGCAGTCCATTTTCCCCCAATCAATGAATACCACACAATCAATTGTTCTGTGTTACACACACATGCAGCAGTGTGTCTCAGTGTATGTGCTGTTGTTGTTGCAGTTCCTCTTCCTGTCTGAGGTTTTACAATGGAGAGCACAGAGCACCCCGGAGCACATCCTCTACACACTGCTCAACTCGAGGGTGAGTACACACGATGGAGGAGGGAAATGCTACATTTCCGTGATTATGAATGAGTGTGTGTGTTGTGCAGGGTACTACAGCCAGCTCAGTGACATGTGTGCAACTTCACAAGCGAGCTGAGAAGATAGCTGCAATGTTGGCTGAACGAGGACACCTGCAGGACGGAGATCACATTGCACTGGTCTACCCGCCAGGTACACACACACACACACACACACACACACACACGCAAGCAGCTTCTTCCTCACACTGAGCAGTTTCCAGAAGACATGGTACATTTTTTTAAATTGAATTCTTACTTCTTCCTCCTGCAGGTATCGACCTTATCGTGGCTTTTTATGGCTGCTTGTACGCCGGCTGTGTGCCTGTCACAGTACGACCTCCTCATCCTCAGAATATCTCCACCACGCTGCCTACTGTCAAGATGATCGTGGAGGTCAACACTCACAAACCCTCTGCGCATTCTAAAAACACCAACAAAAACTGCAAAAATGAAAAAAAAAGAGTAGTAATTTTATAAAAAATAATGTGGAAATATTAGGAGTATAAAGTCATAAGAGAAAATATTAGAGAGTAAAGTCATAATATTAAGAGAAAATGTCATAATATCTCATTAAAGTCATAATAGTATCACAATGAATGTGACAAGAGGGACTACATTAAACACTGAAATTACCGGTGAGTGAAACAGACACACAGCCACTGGGGAGAAAATACACATTCACAGTCAGGCCACATCAGGTCTAGACATCGAGACAGTGAGATTGTGAGTACAAATATGCCCGCTTTATTTTACCTCACTAGTTCAAATGCAAAAGGAAATCAAATGCAATAAAATTGTAGGACAGAACGACTGACAAAGCAATTCAACTAAATGCGGCATGATATCCTTTTTTATTTTTATTTATTTTGTTATGCTTCACACTTCCCGTGATTGCCCTCATGTAAAAATGAGCTGTTTAGCGAAACAATTTGTTTCTACAGCTGCCGGATTATTACTTTAGTTTGGTTTGCATCCTCTTTGTTTGCTTGCTATTCTTGCAGCAGGAAAAGCATATGGGGGATGTAATAAACACGTGAGATAGCTTCAGACAAAGACAGGACATTTTCATTCTCTGAACTTGCAACTTTGTGGCTCTGTTGGCTTGGAGGCCCTCAGCATTCACCTGTATCAGGTGTAGCTGCCCTGCCACACTTGATACAGACTAATATCATCAAATGAGAGGTTCATGTGTGGTGTTGTGTTGACTTGCCCTCTTAATATATCACTTTGTATTATTGTGTTGTTGTACAGGTGAGTCGTTCAGTGTGCGTGATGACTACACAGGTCATCTCCAAGCTGCTCAGGTCAAAAGAAGCGTCGGCTGCCGTGGATGTGCGCACGTGGCCCCCCGTCCTCGACACAGGTAAATGCAAACATGCTAGTGTGTGAAAAATAAACAACATGCAGACTTAATGTCATCTTTTTGTGTTGTTTTTAGATGATTTGCCAAAGAGAAAAGCTCCTGTGCTGTTTAAACCCTCCAACCCTGACATGCTAGCATACCTGGACTTTAGCGTGTCCACCACTGGCATGCTCGCTGGAGTCAAAGTACACACACACACAAACAATAACTCCACATGGACACATGTACTAAAAATGAATGCTAACATGTGACACTCACACACGTAAACAAACGGTGAAGATGCTAGGACGTGACTTTTCATAACATGTAATGTATGTGTGTGTAGATGTCTCACACAGCCACTAGTGCCTTCTGTCGATCCATCAAGCTTCAGTGTGAGCTGTACCCGTCCAGAGAGGTGGCCATCTGCCTCGATCCATACTGCGGCCTGGGCTTTGTTCTCTGGTGCCTTTGCAGGTGTGTTAGCAATAAACAGAATCTTGTTTGTCTCATTGTATCACAAAGTAGCGTGCGCGTGCGTGTGTGTGTGTGTGTGTGTGTGTGTGTGTAGTGTGTACTCTGGCCATCAGTCCATCCTGATCCCGCCATCTGAGCTGGAGGTCAACCCGTCCTTGTGGCTATGGGCTGTCAGTCATCACAAAGTGCGTGACACGTTCTGCTCATACAGCGTCATGGAACTGTGCACCAAAGGTCTGGGCCTGCAGACCGACACCCTCAAGGTAAAGACCACGCCCCATTTTGAGCTAGACCGCCATCAACACCTCACGTTGTCCTATCTCTCCAAGTCTCGGGGCTTGGACTTGTCCCGCGTGAGGACCTGTGTGGTTGTCGCCGAAGAACGACCCAGGACCACCTTGACGCAGTCCTTCTCCAAACTCTTCAAGGACCTCGGACTCCACCCTCGAGCCGTCAGCACGTCCTTTGGTTGCAGAGTCAACCTGGCTGTCTGCCTGCAGGTATCACCTTTGACCTTTGGCTCACGTGACACATGCCAGCACACAGGAAGTGAAAGCATCATGTGATCCTTTCACATTAACATTCATTTGACACTTGGCCTGGCCTACTTTACCATCATTCACCTCGACAACATCTCCTGTAGCTATGACAACATTTGTTACTGCCCATATCATCATCACTCCTCCCCTTTCCTTGTCTGTTACAAATTAATCACACTTGACCCCGCCTACATCATAAGTAACCATGGCAACAAAACTTGTCTCTGCCTATTTTTTTTACTCTTTAATTTGTGACTGTGATGTCATACCCCTAACTTGTAAGCACACCAACGCTAATGTCCAAGCCACGGTCTTCATCACCTCCTCGTCCTTCCGTGTTAAGTGCATAACCACGGCAACATATCTCACTCTTCCTCCTTGCTCCTCCTCTCTGTGCTGCTGCAGCCACACAGGCTGGGACAGTCGGCCAATCAGGTAGGGATTTGCCATCAAGAACCGCCCATCTCAAACCCTTCCCACCAACACACAGGCAGACGAGTCATCAAGTAGTAGTAGTAAAAATAAAAAAGGTGCTTTTTTTGTGGGCGGGAGTTTTATTTCCTGCTGTATGGGGCTTAGTGACTGTAGCTCAATTTATTTGGAGGAGGAGTGAGAGGAGGAGTCACCTCCACGACACCATGATGATGTCATCACTGCCACTTTTTAGCTCCCCTTAAAACACGTTTGTATGTCAACACGTTGTCAGCACGGGGCGACAAACACATAAGACAACAAGCGCAGGCTGTTTTGTGCGTTCAATCACGTTTGTGTTCCTCAGGGAACGTCTGGTCCTGATCCGACGACCGTATTCGTTGACATGAGAGCGTTGCGTCACGACAGGTGAGCTAAAGTGCAAGTTTAACATTTGCGAAGTGAGAGGTTGTGACTTGTTGTTGTTGTTTCAGGGTGCGCCTCGTTGAGAGGGGATCACCTCACAGTCTGCCCCTGATGGAGTCTGGCAAGGTGAGTGTGTTGTTTCTAGAAATGCTGGGCAGCAACTATGAACAACTCATGAGTTTCCTTAAGTAGATTCTTCCGGGTGTTCGCATCATCATCGCCAACCCGGAGACCAACGGACCGATGGGAGAGTCTCACATGGGAGAGGTAAGTCTCATACGTCAGCCATGTTGTAGGACTAGGATGCATTGAATGTGAAATGAGAATCGCGTGCGTAGATTTGGGTGCAGAGCGGACACAACGCCAGCGGCTACTTCAGCGTCTACGGCGATGAGGCACTGCATTCGGACCACTTCAACTCCCGCCTCAGCTTTGGAGACACGCAAACTGTGTGGGCTCGAACGGGATACCTGGGCTTCCTACGCAGGACCGAGCTCACCGACGCCAGCGGAGGTCGGAAATGACCGTCGTCTTTTATTTTGTTGAGTAGTTAAAATGACTATGAACTTTGTGTTTAGAACGTCACGATGCTCTCTATGTGGTGGGTGCCTTGGAGGAGGCCATGGAGCTGAGGGGTATGAGGTACCACCCCATTGACATAGAGACCTCCGTCATCAGGACGCACAAGAGCATTACCGAGTGGTGAGACGTGGCATTACATGATGGCGCACACTGCTACCGCTGTAGAGAGGGACAGTGAGTCAGCAACGCTTAGGGTGCTGTTTGGGCACTCGCTTTTGCAAAACCATACAGTACAGTGCAAACCCAACATATTTTGTTACGTGCATATTTTAGCAAAAATATTGGATAAAAAAAAATTATAATGTAAATGTAAATAATGTAACATGAGAAAAACAAGAACATGGATGTTAGCCTGCTAACTAGCCAGCTTGTTTATGTGTTGCAGTGCGGTGTTCACGTGGACCAACCTTCTGGTGGTGGTGGTGGAGCTGGATGGCTCCGAGCACGAGGCTCTGGACCTGGTGCCGCTGGTGACCAATGTGGTCCTAGAGGAGCACTACCTGATTGTGGGCGTGGTGGTGGTGGTGGACATCGGCGTCATCCCCATCAACTCCCGCGGCGAGAAGCAGCGCATGCACCTGCGCGACGGCTTCCTGGCCGACCAGCTGGACCCCATCTACGTGGCCTACAATATGTAGCCCCCCCACCGCTGCGCGGCTGTAGTGGAATCGGAAGGACTGTGGATGTTTTTTGGAAAGAAGCAGGCGTTTTAAAGGATGTTGTAAGCATTTGAAGCCCTAAATGGAGTCTGGACAGGCTGACTGCTGGTTTCCTTTTGCACTTTGAGGCCACTTTGCTTACCAAAAACATGACAGCAAGTTGAAGATTTAAATGTTTCAATTTCCCCAGTTTTGTCATTTCTGCTTAAAGTCAGCTCCAAAAGATGTCTGCTGTTTTACACACACACGCACACACATTTTGTAGCCTCTACAACAGGAAGCTGTTTTGATACAAATCCTTTGCATACTTTATTTTTTTACCTGGTACACCTTAGCTCATTTGCGTAGCTGACGAACCGCAGCCTTCGTCATATCATGTAAGTATGTATAAAAACCACTAGTCATTTAATTTATTTTAAAAGTCAGCCAAGACAATTTCAAGAACGTTTAAAGCAACAACAAAAAAATCACGTGTTTATTTTGGAAAATTTATAATTTGATTAGTTAACATTCAATTCTCTTAAGGCTTTTCTTAGTATTATGTCCACATTGAAATTTTTTTTCTAGAATAAAGTTGTAAATTTATGAGAAAAAGTCATACATTTACGGGAATTAATGTTAAATTTATGAGGATTTTTCATAAATATGCTCTATTTTCCCTCTGACAGGTAATATGATGACATTATTCTCATAAATGTCTGAGGAAAAAAAGTAATATAGTCAGAGGGAAGATAGAGCTTCAGGAAGGAAGGAAGGAAATCTTCATCTTGCTTCAGGCAAGCTTTCAGTTATGTGTAAACAGAGCAGCTCAGCACCTCTGTTATGACAGCGTATTAAAAATAATCTCAGTCTGCGGGGTACACCCTGGACTGGTCGCCAGTCAATCGCAGGGCACATATAGACAAAGACATAAATCAGTCACACTCACGTTCATACCTATGGACAATTTAGAGTCACCAATTTGTTGAAATATTAAACTTTAATCATAAATTTACGACTTTGGTCTCAAAATCTCAGATTTTTGTTCCAATGTGGCCTTAATACATGTACATTACTTTCTTCCCTATTTACCTTCAATATTTAGCACTTGCTGACCTCTAGTAGTTGCTATAGGAATTACAACACAAAAAAAACGAATTTTCAAGCGCCTCTTGCTGGCAAAAGTCACAAATTCTAAATCAGGTCAGTAGCACAACCTTATCGTCCGTAGAGGTTGCGAATGTTATTACAACAAAAATATTTTATTTGGGGGGGAAAAACGCACTTTGCTCACCGTTTTAGTTTAAAATAGTCTTTTGCGACTTTTTATTTCTGTTTTGACAATAAAAAACATGTTGCCTTAAATCAGTGGTTCTCACTTCTTTTCTGTCATGCACTACCACCCCCAATTTGAAACAGTATTGATAAACTTATATCCATTTATTTGTACTGTAGACTGAACTCAAAAGTGAAAACAAAAATAAAAAGATGAGTAAGAGAAAATAAAATGCTTGTGTTTACCTACAAGCATATTCAAACATCAAATTGCAAATTGGCTCACTGTTTGAAAAGCACTGCCTTAAATGTTTCATGCTTATTATTTGGAGAAACAGTCAATTATGTTATGAAAATGCAGTGGATTCCTACTAAAATAGCTGATTTATGATTTTTTAAAAATCTCCAAAAATAGCCAGTTTTTCCCACAAAACATCTCGTTGGGATGGAAGAACCATGTAGTATGTCATAAATATGTGATAAAAAGTGGAAATTGTGTGATAAAAATTAGAAATTATGAGCGTAACTGGATATGCCTCCTTCACTAGAGACAACTCGGCACTTGACGTTTATATCCCATAATTTCAACTTCTCATAATTACAAGGAAGCCTGGAAGAAAAAAAAAATCCCAATGGTAAGTTTTAATTATGATAAAACAGTTGAAATTGAGATTTGAAAACATCCTAAGATAGACAAGATAAAAAGTCAAAATTATGACAAACTATGTGTGCTGCCTTCATCCCGTGGCACACAGCACATGCAATTTGTATCTCAACATTTAATTTCAATTTCGATTTATTGCATAATTGACTTACCATTGGGATACTTTTTTCTTTCAGTGGCTTCCCTACATCCCCAAGTCAGTAACCATTTTCATGTTTACGTCACACTTGTTGCAAGGCAGAATTCAAGCAAAGAGTTAGACTTGTTGATACATTTATTTCCTCCATGTTAACACACAGAATAGATTATATACATATTGCTAGCTAGAGCAACAACAGGGTTTGGACAGAATATGTGATGAGTAACTTTTGAGTTCATTATGAGCTACAAAGGCAGTTCAATGTCTTACTTTGCAACATGATCCATTCTGCTTCATCATACCCCCCCCCAAAAAAATATTGCATAAGTCTTCAGCCAAACAAACAAAAAATGCCAGGATGCGAGAAAGGCGCCGTCTTACTCATGCATGTGCACACTGGAATGAGAGAATGAAGCGGACCGTTGTCATGGCAACATGAGAGGCTGACATGAAGCACATGTGAAGTCATTTACAAAGTACATACGTGACGCAGACACTTTATTTACATGTAGTGCAACCGCTGTGAAGACATGAGACGCCATAGTGGACACTTACTGTCTTCAAAGACTGCTTTAAAAGTTCAAAAAGTCAATAACTCCTCTTCCAGCAAGCCAACATCAGCGAAAAACAAGCAAATGAGCTTGACTGTTACCGTAAATTCTCTAATAGCAGCCCCTTTATCGACACTTCCATTTGTCTCTTTTAGCTTATCAGGACAGCTTGCTCTCTTTACTTTGAAAAACCTCTGACATGCAGCAACACTTCCTGCACATATTTCACAATAAAAGCAGATTTTTCAGTTAATAATGTGTCTGCTATTAGAGAAGTTTGTGTAACGGCACAACATGTATTACTGTCCTCCATTCAGTCAGTCTTCATCACAGAGGAGAAAAAAGAGGTCCATGGCATCACATGGTGACGCCATGGATGAACAACAGAGCTGTCATTTGGTTTACTTTTAAAAAACATGATGATTATCTTACTGTAGTGTCACAACGGAGCCATATTACAATTCCTCAGTCATTAGAAAAGCATTGTTAGGTCTCGTATCAATGTTGTGCACTGGAACAACAATGTGCACAATAAAGTGAAACATTAATAATAGAAGATTTGCTTAGCGACCCTGTCCCCAATAAATGATCAGATTTAAAGTTTTTTTTTTTTTTTTTTTTTTTAAAAGGTGCTGCCGCTTGTGTCGGCCTCAAATTGTCTCCCCCCCAAAATTTGTGTTTATCTCTTTGAGAAATGTTAAAAACAATAAAAACGTTAATGCTGCACGCTTAAATAACATTCTGTGACACAAAAACTTGTGGAGGAAAGAAACTGTGACAGTAACAATGTAAAAAAAAAAAAAAGATATAGCCGGGGGAAAAAAAATCACATTAAATAAAAAAATATGAACATGTTTAAAAAGTGGGAGCCACAAAGGAAGGCCAGTGTGTTTGAGAGTTGCAGACACTGACTGACAACAGGATGGGGAGGGGTTAAGAGCCAATGGTGGGCTGAGGAGGGTGAGGAGTGGGCGGGCCCGGTTCATCTCTTCCTGCGACAGGTGCGCTTGTGGTCAGCATGCCAGTGCTCCTGCTGACACTTGATGGAGCAGTAGGAGGTGTTCCAGCAGCAGTGGTACATGGCCTCCTCCTCGCAGTTGTAGCACTGACACACACACATGCATGCACGCACACACACACGTGTGTAAATAAGATGGGGAGAGGGCAGTGAAAGGCGTGGAGGAGGCTGTGTACTCACCCACTGTTTCTTCTTGGTCTGCGAGATGAGTTGTTTGTGTTGACTGACAAGCTTCTTGACCTCCTCCACCAGCTCCTCTTTGCACTTGTCCTTCACCTGCTTGCACTTCCTGTCCATCTCCGCCTGAGCCCCGCCTACCGCCTTGCTCACCGCCTGTCGTTTCTCCTCCTCCATCTCAGCACGCAACTTTACCAACACAAGAAAAAGGTTATTCCTAATGTTCCAGTCTCCAGCGTTTCACCATTCAAGAAGCTTTTCTTGTCTACGAGCTTGTTTACAATGTTTGAACATGACAGAGCCCAACAGTCACCTTTTCCAGAGCTTCTCGGACGACTCGCTCGGTC
Source organism: Oostethus manadensis (assembly GCA_024372805.1). Lineage (NCBI taxonomy): Eukaryota > Metazoa > Chordata > Actinopteri > Syngnathiformes > Syngnathidae > Oostethus > Oostethus manadensis. Next base: position 1,868,758 of record QODF01000022.1, on the reverse strand, counting down.
TCCCTCTTGTTGTCAGCCTTCATCATCTCCTTGACATCACTAAAGACCTTGGTGTACTTCTCGTGGCACATGTTCTGGCAGGCGCCGTCTGAGGCAGTCTGCGTGCCGCGGTGTAGCGTACGAGGTGACCCCCCGTTGGCCTTCTTTGTCTGCGTGGACACCGACAGCTTCTCGGGCTGTGGCGGCGCCGACGACACGGAGATCTCCTGACTGGAGCTAACCGCTTCCATCTCAGGCTCTGGGTCCTGATAGAGGGGGAGGGTCAGAGAAATGGCAATGTGCTTATAGAATAAAATCATTCAAACCGTCCCACTGATTGATTAATTATTATTTTTGGCTTGATGTCAAGAAGAAAACGTACACTGGCTTCTTCTTTTAGCTCCACCTGTAGAGCTCGGCGATTTTTCTTGGCTTTTGGCTCCTGACTGCCTTTCATCTGGGGGGATTGGTTCATGTATGATGCACAACACATGCATTTACTCATAATGACAAGTTACAACCAATGTTGTAATCTGTTCCTACAGTTTCTTCACTAAACAAACAATTTAAGCATCCCCACTGACCTGCCGGACCTGCTCGTTGCTGGTGGACGAGATGCTGGACTCGGCCTCATCATTCCGCTCCGGCTGCTCTGTTCTCCCGCCGCCACTGTCGCCGTTGTCACTCTCGTCCTGCGATGCCTTCCGCTGGTTCTGCTGGGTGTCGTCCTCCAGCTTGGTTTTCCAGAAGCGTCCCTCCCTCAGGAAGCGCTGGTAGACCTCCAGCTCCTCACAGGCCTTCTTCCAGCCGCTGCTACGCTTCACCTGCAGCTGCTGCACGCTGACCTTGATGTCCTGAATGTTGTCTGAAGGGATCCATGCCCTGAAGACCACCGAGACAGGTCCAGGAGACGCTTTCACTACGGTATGGTTTGTTCAGATAAATTTAGTGGAATAGCAGTGGAATCTTCGATTTTGTGATTAAATCGTTCCAAAAGGTTCATCTAACAACAAAAAACTGAAGCAATTTTCCACAGGAAACATTGTAAATCCTACTAATCCATTCCAAACACCCAAAAATATGAACACAAAACATTTTAATATAGATCACACGGATGTCACTTCCAGCGAGACAGCACAAAAGTTCACGTCATGACTCCACAACCTCACAGCGGTATGCTACAATTTTCAACTTTGTCTGGCACCAAGGGTTTTTTTTGCAGCAGTTATCAATAGAAAAAAAAAGCCTTTGCATAAGTGCTTCTGCATAACTTGAACAGTTGCATGGAGATTGTTGGGAGCAGCACAGTGCTTGATAGGGCCTCCTCTGATGGGAAGAATAATAAATAAAAATAATAAAAAGGATAATTTATGCATTCCCTGGCAGGAATCTGTCGATTGTGTCTCAGATTTAAAAGAACCAGTATTCACTCTTCACAGAGGCTATGTTCACAATGCAGGGTATGATTCCCTATATGAATTATTTGTTTAAAATGTGGTCGTTCAAATTACCAGACAAATGTGACTTATTATGTGAACGCAAAGCATCTGTGTTTACGGAGGTAAAGACTGCTGTGGTGTATGTTCTGTTGATGTGCGATTCTGATTCGATACTGGGTAAAAAGTCAGGCTGTTATCGACCATAGCAATTCAATACTATGTGCAAATTCACCTAATGTGTCTGAAAAATTTAAAAAGAAGTGTACAGTATTCCAAATCATAGCATATGGACAGTAATTTATTAATTTATTCATTTATTTCACACCCTGAAGTATATTGAGGTAGTTGTTTAGAGGGGTAGTGATTTCAAATATACCCAAGCTAATATACAACAGCAGAAAAATCAAAGGACCTTTATCCAGTACCTTTATCCAAGTCTTGCACGATAAACTACATCTTTCCAGGACTACAGGTAAGTAGTAACTACATGCTTACTTTCCAGGTAAGCATGGCAATACTTGCCTTTCCATGACGTACAGTAGTGTTCAAAATAATAGCAGTCCAATGTGACTAACCAGATTAAGTACTGTTATTAGTATATTTTTATTGCTACATGGCAAACAAGTTACCAACAGGTGCAGAAGATTCTCAGAAAACAAACGACCAGTTGATGCGTTCTTTGGCAAATTGTAACCTCTTTCTGCGCATGGCTTTTTTTGTTAGTTTTTATTAACAAGAGGGACTTTGTTGGGGATTCTTGTAAATAGATTAGCTTCACACAGACGTCTTCTAACTGTCACAGTACTTACAGGTAACTCCAGACTGTCTCTGATCTTTCTGGAGCTAATGATTGGCTGAACTTTTGCCATTCTGGTTATTTTTCAATTAATTTTGATAGTTGTCGTCCATTTTCTGCCACGTGTCTCTGGTTTTGCTTTCCATTTTAAAGGCATTGATGATCAATTGTTGGGTGCAATGTTGGGCCCTACAATAACCAAGACAGTGTATGAAAACCGAGACTTCATTTTCATCAAAAACTGTACAAAAGCAAGAGGTTCCACAATAGTTATTGTGGCCTTCTTGTTCTTCTTTTGTCACTAAGAGTAGAAAGGGGTCCTCCAGCTTGATGACACGCTTGTACAGAGACATTGAACAGGATTTGGAGTGGTGCAGGTTTATTACAATAAGCTTACATAGTCCATCCATTTTCTATGGCGCATATCTTCATTAGGGGTATGCTGGAGCCTATCCCAGCTGACTTCGGGCGAGAGGGGGGTACATAAACAGTATACGTATGTGTGTGTACACACACACACACATCAGGGTTGCAGGGTGTGCTGGAGCCTATCCCAGCTGACTTCGGGCGAGAGGCGTAGTACACCCTGGACTGGTCGCCAGTCAATCACAAGAGCAGACAAACAACCATTCATACTCACGTTCATATCTATGGACAATTTAGAGTCGTCAGTTAACCTACCATGCATGTTTTTGGAATGTGGGAGGAAACAGGAGTACCCGAAAACATGCACATTTCACACAGGGATGCCCAACGGAGATTCGAACCCAAAATCTCCTGACTGTGTGGCCAACATGCTAATGCTCATACTATGTGAGAATGCATAGAGGTAATATTTGATGACATTATTGAGTTCTAATGTGTATATTTCTGGTGCACAAACTCTCAAAAAACAAACTCCAGGCTCATACTGGTGGATGGTGGGTCTGCATTCATTTAGTGCTTTTAATTTTAATGTTCCTCTCTCAGTTTTACACAATACATAAATAAGTAAATTAGATCACTATAATGTACGTATGTGCTGCGGATGTGGTGAAAATATTTCCTGGTAACTAGCTAGTGCGCTGCTATTATTTACATCCATTGTCATCTTTGGTTCATTGTAAGCTACGAAGCAAGTGCGACAATCGTTCGCCAGCACCCCAGACTCTCACTGTCAACCGGTTGCTAGTCTTGCAATACACCTAGTGCATGTTTATTATTATTATTTATGGTTCCTATCGATCCAAGAGGTTGCTACCGATGCAGCAGCATATCTCGCTGGTCAAAGCGGATATCCGGTCGCTTCGGTTTATTGTTCACAACCGTGGTGTTTAGTGTGAAAAGCAAGACATGCAAACCTCTGGTGCTGGTGGCCAAAGAAGCGTACGTCCACCTGGTTGTCTTCTCTCTGCAGGACTTTGGCAGGCCAGTAGCCAAAACCTTTCATCTTGGCCCAGACCAGGTCATGGCTTGGAGTCTGTAGGATCATAAACACCAAAGACTCAGTTGACATTTCAACCTGGTGTGTTCCAAATAAAAATGGTATAATGTTTTACTTACACAGGGGTAACAGAACCAGTTGTCGGGGCGGGCGTTTGATAGGTAGAAACAGTTCTTACACAGCAGCAGCTCGTTCAGCTGGAATAGGAAGAAACAACACTAAATGAGACTGCTGAGGTACATATGAAATTATCATTGCGGCTCTTATCATTGCCATGTAGATGATAAGTGTACCTCATGACAGGTGTCGCTAAAGAGCAGCCGAGCAATCTCAGCCTGGTCACTGTGAACTTTGCACACAAGAATAAAAAGTGTTAAAAATCATTAAAATCATTGGTGCATGAGAACAAAAAGGACATTTCTATGAGAGCATAAAGCTGACATGATGTATGGCGAACATACCGCCATACAAGATGGCCGTGTTGTGAACAATCAGCTGGGCATCGGCTTTGAACTCCTCAAAGTTTTTGTATTTGCCCTCGGACAGATTCTAGAGGCCAAAGAAGTTAACTGTCAAAGCAGACCCAACGTGGTCTCAACTTGATACACTGTGTGTGCTACCTCCTGGATGTTCGAGACATCCAGCGCAGTGTGGATCAGTCGTCTGTACATGGGATGCTTTGTGTCCTTGCCCTTCTTGTTCAGGTCCACTGCCTGGAAGGAAAAGGACAACCTTTAAGTAAGGAGCTCAAGGTGGATAAAGAATAGAGCAGAGCTTAGATTAGACACGTTCATTTAAATGTGGACCACCCTTGCCCATAAGTACATTACATATTTTCTAAAAAAAAGCCCTCCCTCTACACTAAACCACACCCGGTCTGCCAGGGTAGAAGAACAGGAGAGATCAGTGTTGCCAACTTAGCGACTTTGTTGTTATATGTAGCAAAATATAACAAATATAAATATTTAGCAAAAAAATAAATCAGGTCCATCTAGGAACTCTTTATCAACAAGCGTCTGGTGAAGGGACTTTTGGAGATTCTGACATGATAGCATGTATCTTCTCAATAACCAATGGCTGCTGCTCTGGGCTCCTCCCCCATCTAAAGGTATTCACAGGCAGCTCAGTCTGGTTTGTGACATAAAAAAAACAACACAGCAGGAAAAAATGCAGGAACTTTATTTGTATTTCAAATCATAGTTGTTTTCTTTCCATGTTTCATGTTTTCATGCCAACATCTTGCAAATGTTCATTGCGGTTATGAAATAAAAAAGAAGACCGTATGGTACTTCTCACCCTCTCCTTCATTCGCTGGACGATGAAGCGCAGATATTTGCACATCTCCTGTTTATTCAGGTTCTTCTTTTTACTCCCCTGTGGACGCATCACAACATTTGAGGACACGACTACGCGCAACACCAGCTAGTCTTATATGGAACACGGTAGAACCCACCCTGCAGACAACACACTGCCAGTGGGAGCCAGCATCTCGGGGCCTGCCCTCCTCCGACAGACACTTGAGGTGGAACACGCGGAAGCAGTTGTCGCAGGGTAGTACGTCACCCGGCAGATGACACTGGAAGCAGTACCAATCGTGGCTCTCCGTCTCCCACTCCTGTGGAGGACACACAGCAGAGCAGATGTTTGCGTGACCCCCCTCCCCAACCTGACAAACACAGCAGGGGAGGAAGAGAAGACAAAACACAAACAAATCATCTGTAGATTAAAGATTGTAGGGAAAGAAAATATTTGATAGACTATTATTACTAGACATATTACTACACATTGTAAAAATAAGTGTAATGCAAACATGTTCTGTGCAGCAAGCCCCTCTATCTGTACCAGTGCAGACCAGGTTCATTTGATATATTCATGTTTCGCTTTTGTTCAATTTAATGAAGCAATATTTCCCAAATGGGGCAGCACGTGGTTAGCATGTTGGCAACACAGTTAGGAGATCTGTAAGATCTGGGTTTGCATTTAGAATCAATAAAGATTTAGAATATATATGCTGAGTTGGCATTTTCTCCCTGTGTGTGTGTGTGCGTGTTATTCTAGGTACTCTGACTTTCCTCCCACATTCCAAAAACATGCATGTTAGGTTAACTGACAATTCTAAGTTGTCCACTGGTATGTATGTGAGTGGAAATGGTTGTCTATATGTGCCCTGTAATTGGCTGAGACAGTCCAAGGTGTACCCCACTTCTATCTCCAAAGTCAGCTGGGATAGGCTCCAGCATACACACGAGGATAAGCGGCCAGCTGCAAGAAGAAAATTTTAATTTTGACAAGCTGACACCAGTCCAAGTCCTCCCACGTACAATCTGGACTGAGAAGGCGGGGAGCAGATGATGACTGTGTACAGCCTAGTAAAAGTCACACCATGCTTCCTCTTGATGTGAGCGCTTGTTGTCAGTTTAAGCTCTAGTTAAAGAAGATTGTACTTCCAGCCATGGAAAGTTGCCACTAACTTACATTTCATTGTAAATAATTGGAGAAGAATTTCAACATTAGATCAATGGGGAGAGCACAGCTCATTAGACATGTTCTTTGTGGTATGTGGGATTAAATCAGTAATGTGGACTGACGGAGGACAAAAAGACATCAAGCTCCTGGAGCTGTTGGAGTCAGCTGTGATTTAAAAGCCAAGACGGGAAAAAAAAATTACATTGCCAACAAAGCACATATAGACGTTGGGGACATTTAAGAAACTCTGCTGTGTAGCGTCAAGCTGGGACACGCTGGGAACCAAACAGCCTCATTGACTGCGCTGCGACAACAACTCTGGATTTTATCTACTGGCTCCTCATACGTCCTCAGACTCCTCACATATATTAATCATACAGTAATCCTCAATGTGTTACAAACATCTGCTTTCATACTGACTTTTCTCTGTGGCTTATTTAAGTGAGCTGAACAGAGACAACAACGTAGCATTGGGTGTTTATGCATAGTATGTCATGAGGAGAATGTGGTTAGGAGACAAGACGGTCTTTGAATGCGATGCAAGTCCTAGACGAAACCTCCTCTCGCCAGTAACGTGTCATAAAAGTTGATTTACGACACTAGCCCACTTGTACTCAACAGCGAGGAAAGAGACTGACTACACATTTAGACATGGATGGCAACGTCTGGATGAAGACTAAGTAGAAATTTGAGTGTTAGTGCAATGAAGCAGGAAGGTGCTCATTTATTACTGTCAAAGCACATCAACAAATCATTTGTTCAGGCATGCATCATTTGTAGTCGCTGCCCGTTTGGACTGCACGCCCCCCCCCCCCCAACACACACACACACACACCAAGTACTACCTCAAAGATATAGGACCTCTTGCACTGCAAAAGTTCAATTCAATCCAAATCTGACTGCAGGCACAGGCTTTTCAAACTATTTTTTTCTGGGTGCAATTTAATTATTATGACCAGCAGAGTAGAAACACTAAGGTTGTCTGTTTTAAGAGTAAATATTCCCCAGGTCAGCGCAAGGACACGGCACTCGCCAGCTGGATTTATTCCACCTGCAGGTGTGAGGGGCTTACTTGAGTTTAGTCACAGTGATCTCACGCAAACATTCACACGGTGACTGCCACTCGGTGACAAAACAGCACCAGGTAGAAAAAAAAACACTCACACAAGCGCACACACACACTATGGCTGCCATCCAGGGGAGAGGACACATGCATGCAAGACAGAAGTGGAGAACATAGTAGAACAGAATACTTCGGAGGACTAAAAGCTGCTACCAAGGCACAGATGTGGCTAAGCTACGACATGTCTTTTCAGAGCCCCAATTCCACCAAGCAGTACACTTCCACTTTGGAATGCAGTAAATATAAATGATGAAGAATGCTGATAACTGTAATATTTTTCATACATAAGACACAGTGCAGTGTATTGATTGGTGGAAAGGAATGGTCACTTCCAAAATGGGAATAAGACCAAATAAAAAACGAAAAATGTCTTCTATTGTTGTCCTTTCTTTACTTACACCAGGGGTGTCCAAACTTCTGCATGGGCCATTTTGACATTTTTAAATTTTGGCTAAAACCAACCCATGTAGATACGTTAATAAGTTATACATCAGTGTTTCCTATACATTCACACTACAAATCAGTTTGGACTGCCACAAACAGTTATGGAGCTATTTGTTCGCCCTAGCTCAAACACTTTGAAATGCACATGGTCTGCCAGAGAATAAGAAGACATAGCAGGAGGGACCAGTCTGTCAAATTATCGACTTTGTCGCCATATTTAGCAAATAATCAGATCCTTGGATATCCTTTAAAAAAACAACAACACTTGCGACAAATCTAGCGAAGACACTTAGCGACTCTAACATGAAAGAATGTATCGCTCTTCTCAACGAGCTATGAGTGCTGCCATCTTAAAGTATTCACAACTGACATTGTCTTGGTTTGGGACATTAAAAAACACCAGGAAGCGCCAGAAGAAAAGTTAATTTGCAGTCATGCTTTTTGTGACCCCACCCAACTCCCACATATACAGTGATATGAAAATGTTTGGGCACCCCTGAGAATTTAAGATTTTCCTTTATAAATCATTAGTTGTTAAGATCAGTAATTTTTGTTGAATATAACATATAGCAGACAAACAGTGATATTTGAGAAGTGAAATTAAGCTTACAGGATTTACAAAAACTGTGCAATAATTGTTTAAACAAAAGTAGGCAGGTGCATAAATTTGTGCACCCTTGTTGTTTTATTGATTTGAACTCTTTAGCAATAATTATTGGAACACAAAATTTGTTTGGTAAGCTGACCCTTGACCTATATACACAGGTGAAGCCAATCATAACAAAGGGTATTTATTTATTTTGGTCAATTGCAAGTTTTTCTCCTCTTTGCATTTTCTCTAAAGTGTGGTAACAAAGGAGCCTCAAAACAACTGTCAAATGACCTAAAAACAAGATTGTTCAACGCTCAGAGTTTCCAGCTGTCAGTTTCCACTGTGAGAAACAAAGTGAGGAAATGGAAGACCACAAGCACAGTTCTAGTCCCAGAGTGGCAGGCCAAGAAAAGTGGTGGTTCCACCATATTGTGGGGCTGTGTGGCCAGTACAGGTACAGGCAATCAGTTAAAATTGAAGATAGCGTGGATTCCAGTCAGTATAAGCAGATTCTTGCAAACAATGTTTAAGAATCAATGATAAAGTTGAAGTTGAGCCTGGGCTGGATACTTCAAAAAGACAACAATCCTAAACACTGCTCAAATTCTACAAAGGAATTCATGAAGAGGAACAAATACAACGTTCTGAAATGGCCATCTCAAACCCCGGACCTGAATATTATTGAAAACCTGTGGTGTGATTTTAAGTGAGATGTCCATGTTGGGAAACCATCAAACCTGACTGAACTGGAGATGTTTTGTAAAGAATGGTCAAAGATACCGTCAACCAGACCCTCATTGGAAGCTACAGGAAACATTTAGAGGCTGTTATTTCTGCAAAAGGACGATCTACTCAATATTGATATAATTTTTCTGTTGGTGTGACCAAATGTATGCACCTACCTAATTTTGTTTAAATAATTATTGGACACTTTCTGTATTTTCTAAACACTTAATTTCACTTCTCACTGTGTTCATCTGCTACATGATAAAGTTAACTGAAATTTCTGATCCAACTTATAAAGGAAAATCTTGAAAAATTTCAGGGGTGCCCAAACTGTGTCATACTAATGTAGATTGCAGTCATGTGGGGAACACTGGACGTTTAAAAAAAAAACTGCCTACATGCCAGCTATGTGTTATGGATAACAAAGCACTACACTACAGCTTTTTGCGGGTTTTTTTTCTCCCAGTCAGCTGGGATAGGTCCAGCATACCTCCTGCCACCCCGATGAGGACAAGTGGCATAGAAAATGGTAGGATGGCTACATTACAGCTTTTTGCTGTGTTTTTTTTTTCTTTCAAATTTTTGCGCAATTGTATTTTTAGAATAAGTGCAGGCCTATAAAAAAAAAACTGAAACAGAAATGGCTACTGGGCATCACTATGGACACCCCTAAATTTCCACCTGTAGCCATGCTACGTTACTGTGCTACAGACCTTGCACACAATACACACCATTATGTACAACTAGACTAGACCGCCTAGTGGAAATGTGGCTAAGAACACATTCCAGCCAGACTTGATTAAGTTTCAACTTGCACTTTTTTATTATTATTTTTTGAACGTCCATTGTCCCCCAGGCAGATGCACGTCTGTGCATGAGTAGCGGGCGCGTATTTCACAAAGATCCTGACCACTTCAGTTCAAGTACAGCGCAGTAACGGACCTGACACTGTATTATGTCCTCAGAAAAGTTTGTCATTCTTTGTGCTTCTGTAGGCACTTTATACTGTAGCTCAAAGGACATCAAATTTGAAAGTAAAGTTTAACAATTTAAACGGGTAAAAAAATGTTTTCTCCTTCCTAAGGAAGAAAATGTCAATTTAAGAGCTGGTGCAGAGTTTTGATTTGCTAGGCCGTCCACCAATCTATCTCTTCCAATTCAAATCTCTTCAAAAATCCAACAAATGTCCTGTTCAGTGACAAGTATTTAAGTGTTCTTGTTTTATTGTATGTACAGCTTGGCCCAGAATGCAACCAGCATGAGGACATTCCGTCAAATCCATGACTGCGCTGTGTGCAGCGGCACCAACTTCTCCCTCGGGGATGTTAGTTGAAAGGGCAGGGGTCGCATTTGGAACAGTAACAAAACACTTACCTTGCTTCCCTCTGCTTGAGGCTCCTGTGGTGACAATGATTCAAAGAACAGTCAACATTTAATGTGTAATGTTAACACCGCAAGAGTGGGGCCACACTGGTGACGTGTTTATCCACATTTGCAGTGTGTTTCAGTTCGTAAAAAAGCACATTGAAATTGGAGCAGCATTTATGTGATGTAATGACATCTTTGACCCTCAAATGCAGCCTCCAAAGGATACTGACTGGCCAATAACTCTATTATGTAGTTTTGTTTAAACGCTTACAATATTTGAAAGTTTGGAGATTTGCGGACATGATTGCGTGTCAGTGGACCCACCATTTCGTCACCAGGCAGCCAGTAGCCCTCCTGCTCGATGCCAGCCTTGGAGCCCTTGCAGCCCACAGTCAGGGTCTCCACCACCAGGCCATCCTTCACGGCCAGGCTCAACTGTCTGGCCGTCTCCTTGGGATGCATGCTGAACACACGGCTAAGATACCTGACAGAAAAAACATACAGCGATGACCGTGCGGTTTTAGATTAGATTTTAAGAAAGATTTAAATGGGAATGAAAAAGCCATCTCAGATTGTGTGAATGAACCATTAACTTCAGGACACATAATTTGGATTATTTTCAAGACGACAGGCAGGTTTCAGCCTCTCCTTTGAATGACACTTGGTATTTTTTAAGGCTCCACCCTAGTGAGCAACAGGTCTTAAGCATCATGGTGTCATTTAGCTGCTCAAACATAATGGTTGAATCCATGTCTTTGGGTACACAAACAACATATATATAGTAGTGAAGGCATGTTAGTGCATGAAGATGTGTGCAGCCCTCGGGTCACGTCAGGTGTTATCAATGAATGATGGGCTCTCGCTGTAAAGCACTGTGAGTGTCTACTAGAAAAGGCGGTATATAAATTCAATATATTACAGGGTTACCACTACATGTAATTGATCGTGTCGATGCGGCGCTAAAAAATAAAAGCCACCATTCCTTAAAAATGTGTTGCTTTTTTTTTTTTTTTTACTTGAAAACAACAATAAGTATGTTATTGTATGAATGGATATACTTTATATACCATATAAATAGCTTATTATTTACACACACACACCGACCACAATTATTTTGAAAACAGATTAAAATATCATATAAATAGTTCACTGCACTTTATTTTAATAAACACGCACCGGAATTGCCTGTCTGCCTCATTGGCACTTGCTCATGTCTTTTGATGTGTGACCAGAAACAAGTCCGCAGCTTCTATTATTATTTGCTTCACCTCTTTGTATTTTATAAGTGTTCTATTCAAACATGACGCCTGTATTTAATAACAATTGAGCAGACTGAGAGGAGATGCACTTTGTAAACAAGTACAATTAAAGGTTGGCAGTCATATCAAATTGCTCGCCTCTTCTTTTTGTCAAAGTTAATTTAATGATGCTGCAAGTTGGATACACTTGTGCTTTTGAATTATTATTCATTATTATTATTACTATTACTAAGATTAATTTCCAAAGTATTAATTTTACTCCAAGATATGCATCAAAATAAATGTAGGGTTGTGTCAAATAGTACAAAATGTTGTACGTTTGTTTTAGTCAAATAGTAATATTTGACTAAATAGGTCTCAGCAACTTTGCCATTAAATTAAATGAAAACAGTTTTGCAATGTTCTTGGTTCATGTTCTGCTGGTTGTGGGAAAAAGTAAATAAGTTAATACATATATATATATAAAAAATTGTTATTTGTCATAATAAAAAAATGGTAGAGGCAGCAATAAAACAACACAGCGACAGCAATCCCATGCAGCCCACTACCACAGCTTCAGAAAATCCTAGGGGAAACCCTGAATTAATAATTATTGTTATCAGCGCTGGCACATTACATCACATGGCAATTAGGCAATTAGGCAACAAGAGAGAAGAAGAAATGATCATCTTGTTTAGTGACCTATTGTGGAAGCTTGGAATGTCCACCTACTTGGAGATACGGTCCATGTTGGCGATTTGCTTCTGGTTGCGGATGACCTCGATGGCAGCCCACACGTATTGGACCACTTTGGGGTCCGCCTGTCTCTTCTTCACCACTCGTGACATTACTTCCTTATTCATCTCAGCTGTGGAGAGCAGGTGGGGAAAAAACGAGAGCTCAGTTTAGCGAGCATCGAATAGTTAACTTTGAACTTTTTCTCCATACAAACAAGTTTGACAGATGTATATATACTATTACCACTACTTCGCTTCTTTCTACATTTACAAATATTTCAATGTGACTTAAAACATTGCCTGTACAGACACTGCAACATTATTTTCAATATTTTGGTACTTTAAATAGAATGTAAGTATTCTTATGCACCACATACAGTATACACAGGACATCCAACACAGAGAGTTTAATGTCTCTAAATAACAGTGGCATTCCTCATTGTGGTATTCCTTAAATATTCTCGAAAAAAATTTGAATCCAATTTTCACATGGATCTCGCCTGGAGCAAGCGTGAAAGTGTCGCTTTCATAAACGGCAGCCAACAGCAAGAAATAGAATGCTGCTGGGAGCGCAAAATGCGCTGGAAAATGTCTTGATCCAAAACTGTCAACTAATAAAGACACCCAAAAGGTCTGTTTGTGTTTTTCCTCGGAAGAGTGCATGATGAAAAAAATGAACCACACTGCATTAAAGCAGCTATGCCTTGTTGTCGCGGAAAAGGCTACCATAAAAGCGAAGCAATACCTCCTCAAACATGTCTGCTTCATATTTGGGTATTGGAAAAGCTGTCATGTAATTTTCAACTTGACCTTTTTTAATTTACGAACATCCAAAATATTGGACTTTGTTGGTTTTAGCATTTAAATACGTGGAAACTTTGTTGGTCATGTGGCTGAGCCGATCTAGTATCTGCAAATGGTTTCTATACCAGCGTAACTCATAATATCAGCAAATGTAGCCAAAAAAGTATCAGCAAACATATATGTCTTTACACATGCAGTGCCGCACCCACACACATAAGTTCTCTACTTGACACGTTCATGGCCACACAATCTCACATCACAAACTCTTAACACTACACAAGATGTCCCGGTTGCTACAATATCATACTTGCCTGTAGAGGAATTTGTTACAGTGTCTTAAAAAATCTACAATAAATGATAATGTATGTTCTGTAAAAGCTGTATGTTTGATGGTAAAACTTATGTGTTGTCTGAGCACATGTGTGCTGGGATGCATGTGTGGAGAGAGCTATGTTCACCGATATTCTTCCAGCTACATTTGCTGATATTCTTTTGGTGTGGTTGCATATTAAATCAAAGAAACATCTGGTACCAGATCTGTATCAACATCAGCGTCATCAGATGTCCAAATTCCGGTATCGACATCGGATGGAAAAAAAAAAAGTGAATCGTGGAAGCGTGAATTGTGTGGCTTTATTATAGTGTTTTAGTCTGCAGTAATGTGCAATTGTTTCTTACAATTGGACCCTCTCATCTTTAAACAGCTCTTAACAGGTGATCAGATTAGTCAGCAGTTGGACTGGAGCTTAGATGTTCCTTAATTTTAATTCTTCGTTTTAGCCATACATTTGTTTTGACATTTTGGACAATGGACAAAGTGGACACACTATCCACCTGTCTCAACAACAGCACCTAATTGAGGTCATCTAAATATGAGAGAAAGCTGTGGTATGATGCAGTACAGGTTAGGATTTGACGCCAAGGACTACATGAGGCTGGAAGGCTGTCGGGGGTGTAGCTGGAATCTATCACCAAGAAGCTCACACTACGTTATGTTTGTCTCCAATCAATTAAGCAGCTAATTAGAGGGCTGCAGACAGACACAGAAGACATCAGTCTTCATGCTGTCACTCACTTGTGACACCTCACTTGACATGCCGTCTGCTCTTTCCTAACAACCAGTGGCATGTTCTCGTACGAGGACTCGAGGAGCTGTTTGATGTTTACAGTGTTAATGCGCCCTAAATGCAGTGGCTGTGTCCACAAAGAAACAGACGTGGAAGGCCACGAACACTGGCATTAACCCACAAGCAGGAGCTAGCAGGCTAACTGGTGTACAATGCAAAGCTTGACAAAGAGCGAGTTAGCGTCTACAGCCGAGGCCAAACAAGCTGGAATAACTTCACCTGTCGGTTAAACAGCGGCGCCACGTCAATCAAACCTTTCTGGAGGTTTGCTAGCGACAAAGTGTGGAGTGGAGTTCATTTAGTTAGCTATGCTAAACTATTGTGACGTTGCTCCGTCTAGCTAGCCGTCTTTAAAATCTAGCCATCTTACAAAGCGACATAAACGTTCAGTTACGCCCGTAATCGTGTTTTTTCGAACAATGTCGAATCTCGACGCTACGTGAACAAATAATGGCTTGCAAGCACCAGGTTTGTTTTGAAGGGCGCCATGTTGGCAGTCCTCCATGACCCGACAGCAGCGGCAGCTAACTGCTAACGTCGCCGGACAGACCAGTCGTTTTCCAGCCGAATAAAGGCACGACTCACCTCCAGCACAGTGTCGTTAACACACGGCGATGAACACAATCCACGAGGTGCGAAAGCAAGACAGTTTACATCCGTGCCGGCCAGGCTACGCTAGGCTAGGCGATGCTGCGGGCGGCGGTGTGTATCCAGCCGGCCACAGTGGAGCATAGCTGGGCTATGGTAGGTAAACAGAGCACAGTTGAAGCTCTAGCGGTGGAGTTGGTGTACTGCAACATATAACAGGGGTGGGCAAAGCGGCATCGACTTGACAAAATTGGCCGGTGGGGGGGGGTTGGGGGCATACTATATATTTGATACACGATTTGATACAATAAAACATTGATATATTTAGGAGTATGTCGACGTCCCTCCTTTTTTACTTCCCAGACAGTGCATTGGGTAGGTAAGTTGTTGTTGTTCTGTTGTTGTGTCACATATGGGTTGACTTTTGATTTTTTTGGCACCATGTGTACAGGTAGTTGTCTGGATTGCTGTGTATGAAAAGCTACTTGACTCTTGACTACGTACATGTGCTTTTGCCAGCTTGTATGTTGAAAGTTTATATTAAACACTTTGGAAACATCTGGCGGGCAGCTTTCAAACAGCTGGCAGGCCGGATGTGGCCCCCGGACCGTAGTTTGCGCACCCTTGGGCTATGAAGTCACGTTTCCCTAGTGTACTAGTCACCATTTATCTACTAGCTACTGTATTATTCATGAGTATTATGAGTTTATTGCACTTTACTATCTATATCTTCTTATGTTGAAGCAACTGTTTCTTTTAGACTGTTTCCTTCGCCATAATCCAGTGACGTGCCCTGAGGGTCGGCAAGTGAGGCAGAGCCGCACTGTCCCCTGGTGGTCTTTCCTTTCCACTGCATGTAAATATGAAAAACCTTATGATTACGTTATATGTTTCCATTTTAGTGTCATGGTCCGTGCTTTGTATTGATTTTCTTTTCCAATGCAATAATAATGAGTTCATAATTAAAATAGCTGAATTTTCATATTTCCTGTTCAAATGCACAGGAAGCACAGCTACAAGAGTCACTTGAGTCATCGCTCTCTTGGTACTTCAAGCGACCGCACACACATCCGTTTAGGCAGGCTGTGATGTACTGTATATACTGACGTTTAACAGACTGTCTAATATATTTCATGAAAGTGTGTGACATTTAGTCTTTCTTATGCACCAGAAACGCCATTAAAAGTGCACACTGGAGTCTGGTATGTACTGTGCCGCACCAGCACGTGGCAGTGTTGAGTTGAATGTCATGGAGTTCCAAACGTCACGTGACTGATCTCCATGCATTTGCTTACAGTCATGCCGGCAGGATAGCAGTAAGCTCATTTCCATTTCATTCCCAACAAAATGGAGGATTACAGGGTAAGATCAAATGCCATCCATCCATCCAGGGTCGCGGGGGCAGCAGCTTCAGTAGGGAAGTCCAGACTTCCCGGTCCCCAGCGACCTCTTCCAGCTCCATCGGGAGGACACCAAGGCGTTCCCAGGCCAGCTGTGAGAAATAGTCCCTCCAGCGTGTCCTAAGTCTTCCCGGGGGCCTTCTCCCGACTGGGCATGCCCGAAACACCTCACCAGGGAGGCATCCGGACTAGACGCCCGAGCCACCACAACTGGCTCCTCTCGATGTGAAGGAGCAGCGGCTCTACTCTGAGCTTCTCCCAGATGGCCGAGCTCCTCACCCTATTTCTTAGGGTGAGTCCAGCCACCCTACAAAAGAAACTCATTTCCGCCGCTTGTATACGAGATCTCGTTCTTTCGGTAATGACCCATAACTCATGACCATAGGTGAGGGTGGGAACGTAGATCAGTAAACAGAGCGCTTTGCCTTCCGGCTCAGCTCTCTCTTCACCACGACGGTTTGGTACAGTGACCACATTACTGGTGACGCTGCACCGATCCGTCTGTTGACCTCACGCTCCAACGGTCCCTCACTTGTAAACAAAACCCCGAGATACTTGAACTCCTCCACCTGAGGCAAGACTCACTCCCAACCCGTAGGGTACAATTCACCCGTTTCTGACTGAGAACCATGGCCTTGGATTTGGAGGTGCTGAGTCTCATCCCAGAAGCTTCACACTCAGCTGCAAACTGCTCCAGTAAACGCTGAAGGGTACAACCTAATGAGGCCATAAAGACCACATTGTCTGCAAATAGCAGAGACGAGATCCTAAGGTCACCAAACTGGACTCCCTCAACGCCTTGACTGCGCCTAGGAATTCTGTCCATGAAAATTATGAACAGAATTGGTGACAAAGAGCAGCCTTGGGGGAGACCAAGGTTCACCGGAAACAAGCTCGACTTACTGCTGCCAATGTGAACCAGGCTCTTGCTTTGATTGTACAAGGACCGAATGGCACGTAGTAGCGGACCACCAATCCCGTACTCCCAGAGCACCTCCCAAAGGACACCACGGGGGATACGGTCAAATGCCTTTTCAAAGTCTACAAAGCACATGTAGACCGGTTGGGCAAACTCCCACATACCTTCCAGTACCCTTGCAAGGGTGTAGAGCTGGTCCAGTATTCCGCAACCGGGACGGAAACCACATTGCAACTCCAGTAACCGAGGTTTGACTAACGGTCGTACCCTTCTCTCCAGCACCCTGGAGTAGAATTCCCCATGGAGGCTGAAGAGTGTGATCCCCTATATTTGGAACACACCCTCCTGTCACCCTTTTTAAAAATGGGGACCACCACCCCGGTCTGCCAGTCCAGAGGACTTCCATGCAATGTTGAAGAGGTGTGTCAAACAAGACAGTCCTCCAACATCCAGAGCCTTGAGAAATTCAGGGCGAAACTCGTCCACACCCGGAGCTTAGCCATTGGGGAGTGTCTTAACTACCCCAAATACCTCAGCCACGGTGATAGAACTGTCCACGTACGTGTCCTCAGACTCTGCTTCCTCTACGGAAGGTATGTTGGTGGGATTTAGAAGGGCCTCAAAGTATTCCTTCCACCGACCAACTATATCCTCAGTCGAGGTCAACCGCCCCCGTCCGCTGTAAACAGTGTGAACTGGGGACTGCTTCCCCTTTTTGAGGTGTCGGATGGTTTGCCAGAACCTCTTCCAGGCCGACCGAAAGTCGTGCTCCATAGCCTCACCGAACTCCTCCCGCGGTGGTTTTTGCCTCAACCACCGCCGAAGCCGTGTGCCGCTTGGCCTGCGGGTACCTGTCAGCTGCTTTGGGAGTCCCGCAAGGCATCCATGCTTGATAGGACTCCTTCTTCGGCTTGACAGCAGCCCTAACCCCCGGTGTCCACCATCGGGTTCGGGTCTTGCCGCCACGACTGGGACCGACCACCTTGCGTCCGCAACTACGACTGGCTGCCTGAGCAATGGAGGAAATTGCAATGGAGGGTCCTCCCTCGAGATGCAGGCGAAGCTCTGCCGGAGATAAGAGTTGAAGACTTGACGAACGGGAGACTCTGCCAGACGTTCCCAGCACACCCTCACTACGCGTTTGGGTTTACCAGGTCTGTCCGGCATCCTTTCCCGCCATTTAATCCAACTCATCACCAGGTGGTGGTCAGTTGACAGCTCAGCCCCTCTCTTCACTCGTGTGTCCAGAACATGCGGATGCAGGGCTGATGATACGACCACAAAGTCGATCATAGACCTGGGACCTAGGGTGTCCTGGTGCCAAGTGCACTTATGGACATCCGTATGTTCGAACATGGTGTTTGTTATGGACAAACTGTAATTCGCACAGAAGTCCAGCAACAACACACCGCACGGGTTCAGGTCAGGGAGGCCGTTCCTCCCAACCACGCCCATCCAGGTCACACTGTCATTGCCCACATGGGCGTTAAATTCTCCCAGTAGAATTATGAAGTCACCAGCTGGGGTGCTCTCCAGAACCCCTCTGATAGACTCCAAGACTCCAGATCAGTACTCTGAACTGCCGTTTGGCAAGTACGCACAAACTACAGTCAGGACCCTTTCCCCAGCCCGAATGCGTAGGGAAATAACCCTCTCGTTCACCGGGGATGACTACAGCACAGAGGCACCAAGCCGGGGGGCTATTACTAAGTCCACCCCAGCTCGCCGCATCTCCCCTGCAGCAACTCCAGAGACGAACAAGGTCCGGCCCCTCTCAAGGAATTTGGTTCCAGAGCCCAAACTGTGGGTTGAGGTAAGTCCGACTATATCTAGTCGGAATGTCTCCGCCTCTTCCACAAGCTCGGGCTCCTTCCCCACCAGAGAAGTGACATTCCATGTCCCGAGAACCAGATTTGGCCGCTTGAAGACCACGTCGCCTGGACACCCGCCCTCGACCACTGGCCAAATCACATGGCACCGGACCCTTATGCTTGCCCCTGCAGGTAATGGTTCTTTAAATTTGTAGATGTATCTTCTCCTAGCTTCACATATTGTTTCCTGTTTGCTAGGTAGCTTTTAACCCAATTCAAAACTAACCCTCTGATTCCATACCTTTCCAATTTTGTAGTTAGGATGTTGTGATTGATTGTATCAAAGCTTTGGTTAAGTCCATGACTACTAAGGCTGCACACTTTTCTATAGCATTCGTAATTTCGTCAATGATTTCAATCAGTGCCATAGAAGTGGAAATATTAGCTCTGTATCCGTATTGGCTGTCCGCCGGGATGTCATTCTTATTGAGGAATTTGTCCAACATGTGGTTGAATAACTTTTAAATGATTTTGGAAAATTGTGATGATAATGAAATTGGTCAGTAGTTTGTGAAATTATGTTTATCTCCTTTTTTGAAGATTGGATCTACTCTAGCTGTCTTCATTTTGTCTGATAATTTACCCGTCTGGAATGATAGATTGCTGATGTTTGCGGTTCTGCAATCTCATTGATAACCATTTTTATCGTTTCCATTCCAATTCCATTACAATCAAATGATGTTTTTGCTTTACATTTATGTACAATGTCAATGATTTCCCCTTTGGTCGCATTAGTGAGGAATGTGGAGTTAGGGTTCCTGTCTATAGTCTCCTTCCCTTCCTCCACTGACCAGGATTTTGGGATCTCCTCTTCCAGATTTGGTCAAAGTAGTAAACTTCTCAGCTACCTCCCTCATATCATCATTATTAACATTTCCATCTGTGAAGTACAGTATTGGGGGTAGTCTGCTTTCTTAGTACGTTTCCTAATAATACTGTTAGAATGCCCCAAGTAGCTCTAATGTTGTTTTTATTCTTATCTAGTATTTCTTTATAATATTCTTTTTTGCACATTCTCAAAATATTTGTTAACTTGTTTTTATATGTTTTATATGTTATTTCAGCAACTTTTGTTTGTTGAATTATACATTTCTTATATAATGTATTTTTCTTCTTACAGGCATTTTGCAGACCTTTTGTCATTCATGGCTGATTATTCTTCTTTTGCTTGTTGGACATTTCTTTCAATGGACAGTGCTCGTACAGCTTCATATAAGTCATTAGAAAGTATTCATATGCTTCATCCACATTGCTTCCACACTACACACTGTCCCATCTTTGTTCGTCCAGATTTATTTGGAAACATTGATGCTGTCCTCTGTGTGTAGTCTATGGCAACTTATTTTGTCCTCCGTCTTTTGTTTTTTGTAGTTTTTGTTATAAATCGTAAACACTGGAAGATGATCACTGATGTCATTGATTAAAAGGCCACTAGTTCTGTTGTTATCAAAGTCATTAGTGAATATGTTATCAATTAATGTGGCACTGTGGTCTGTTATTCTGCTTGGTCTTGTGATTTTTCTATATGAACTCAGACTGTACATTGTATCAATAAAGTCATCTATTCTACTTTGCTTGTTTGGATTCAGAAGATCAATGTTGAAATCTCCACACAAGATGATTTTTTGGTTGATGTTTGAAAAGTTTGCCTTGATCCAGTCCTCAAATATTTCCATGCTTGACTTACTGTAGGTGTTCTATACTGACAACTTATTAAAATGTTTTTACCTTTTTCTTAACAGATTTCAATTGTTATGCATTCTAAAATGTTGTCAACAGCAAATGGCATGCTCTTCACCATTTTGTGGTTCAGATGTTTGCCCACATACACAGCCGCTCCTCCTTCACTTTTGTTGTTTCTGTTGATGCACTTCATTTCATAACCTTCCAGTTCAAGGTCCATATCCTTGTCAGCATTTATCCTAGTTTCTGAGATTGCAATTACTTTGAAGGGCTCTTTGAATTAATTCAAGTATTCTCTGATGTTGTTGTGATTTGCATACATGCATCTGCTGTTTATGTGGATAATAGATAATTTATTACCTGTTTTTAGATTATTGTTGTATTGTTCCTCCGTGTAGTAGTGGCAGTTTGTGGTCTGTGAGACTGAAGGTGTCCAGTTGAAGATCTTGTTGTCCAGCGAGCTGTAGTGTTGTGTTATGAGTGTCTTTAGTTGTATTTTGAGGTGTTCCTAGTTCAAGTGCATTTTGTTGATTAGTTCCTTGTGTCTTGCTTATGGCATTTCCAAATAATATTGAATCTAATACTTCCCTCTGTGTTGGTCTTGTTTTTGAGTTGTTTTCCTTTTCCATGTTGTTGTTTTTATGTGGTCTTTAGTATTCTTCCAAGTCCTTTAAATCTTTGACAGCAAACACTCTCGCTTCTGGTCCTCCATTTAACTTAATGAAAATTTTGCAGTTGGCGCTCCAAGTGCCTTGGATCTTCCCCTGCTTCCTCAGGGCACGTGCTTTCTTGGCAATTACAGCGTTGCGTTTTGTCAGATACTCATTCATGTAGACATTTGTTCCTTTCAGCTTCCTTCCCTGCTTCAGCAGTGCAACTTTGAATTTCCTCTTAGTGAATTTGATGATGATGACGGGTGTGGTGCTATTTCTGCCATACAGTGGGATGCAGGTGTCGATGGTGTTGGTGTCTACTTCCACTTCCTTTGAATGTAGAAAATTAAACAACTTGTTGCTCAGCGGAAGGGGCGTCTTCTTCATCTAATTCCTCTTTATTCCCGACTGCTCTGGCATATGGCCTGGGTTTGATCCTGAGCCCCGTCACGATCACATCGTTCATTCGTTTGTTCTGATCCATGTCAACAATTGTGGTCTGCAGTTGCTCGATGATTTTGTGTTTTTCTTCCATGTTTTCTTTGACTTCTTGGAGAGCAGTGCCTAAGGCAGCATTACTATCTTGTAATGCTTTGTTCTCTGCGCTCAGATGTTTTACGTCCTCTCTCAGGTGTTGAATCTCCTTATATTATGGTATATGTTAATTTGTCCTCGGATTTCCTTTTGCATTGCATTCAGAATCTCAGTTTTTCCAACAGAATGTTCTTTTCGCATTGCTTCCAGAATTTCCACCATTATTATTGTAGCAACCTTAGGTTGCGCTGTTAAGCATGGTTGTGTTCTGCTTGTCTGACTGGTTGGAGTTGCCTTGAACGCACCAGTGAAAAGGGGGCGTGGGGGAGTGAACGTTTTTTTTGGTGTGTTGTGTGTGGTTTTTTGGTGGCGTGGTTACGGCCGACAGTAGCCTTTTTTTCGGTTGCAATAAAAAAGCTTGTTGACAACACCTTCGTGATTCAATTACGTGTGTACGACGTTACACTGGTGTCAGAAGTGAAACACCGGACAGCATGGCGGCACAGCGGGGTGAAGGCGGCCATCTCCCGAGAGTAAAGGAGGAGGGTGTGGACGTTGCTGTTGACGGTATGTGGCGACGATAGGCAGAGCTCTACCGTACATCAGAGCACGATGCCCGTCTACGACAGGCAGCCAGGCGATTCGCTTCAGATGTCGGCTTCGGTTTGTTGAGCGCTAAGAGGTGCCTTACTGAGGAGCCTTTGTCATGTTTGCTGCTGCTGAGCCCTTCGGAAAGAAATGACTATGGGGCTTTGGTTGGTGCCCTACAGCGGCGCTTTGGACAATGCAACCAGCCTAGTGTTCTGCGCTCTGAGGTGTCAAACAGGCAAAGGCAGGGTGGGGAACCACTTCGTGTATTGGCTAATGATATTGAAACCCTGACAAGACGTCCATATGCGCACATGCCCACTGATGTGCAGAGTAAGCTAGCCAGAGACCAGTTCATCCGGGCCATAACTCCCAGGGAGCTGCGTATACAGACACAGTTAGCGCACCCCCGTTCCCTGCACGAGGCGCTAGAGCTGGCTGTGGAAAGGGAGGTCGTTGTCGGCGCCACACACAGTGACCAGGCGAGAAGCGGGCCTGTTGTGAGGAGGGTGGCGCAGGATGGCCTGGGTCAGGAAAAACCAGCCTGGGTGGACGAGATGACGGAGCTTATCCGCACTGTAGCACTGCGATCACCGCGGGGTAGAACCCGTCCTCGCCGTGGGCCTCCAGGGTGTTGAGTGTGCGGCCAACCAGGTCATATCAGTGTGCATTGCCCCAAAAAGACTGTCATGCAGGGAAACACCCCGGGGTCTGTGTGAAGGGTGCGACGCAGACCCCTGTACTTGTGTCCCAACATGCATTACCACCGAGGGAGGGAGCCCTGCTACACAGACGGGGGAGCATGGCTCCACTCCTCCCGTAAGCAGATGACAGCGCCGAGTTTGCAAGGGTGGTAGGCTGGACCCATGTGGGGAATTTTTGTCGCGTCTCTCTATGGCTCATGTATGGCCGTTGTCGACACTGGTTCCACCGCCACACTAATAAGGCCTAATGTGGTCCCGCCAGGGACACAGTTGGAGTCCACTGATGTCAAACTGCGAACTGTGACTGGCGAGCTGGCCCCTATGCTTGGAAGAGGGGTAGTAGCCGTGCAGGTGGGGGGACTCGAGGTGACATTTGGAGTGTGGGTCGCAGCAGTGCAGGACCCATGTATGTTGTGTGTTGGACTTGAGAAAAAACACACTGACCTTTTCAGGGAGTCGCACAGTCGAAATGGTGCACCCCACATAGGCCCCAAGACTCCACCCACTAACCTCACGAGCAGGAGAGGCACATTGTGGACCCGGCCTCCCAACTCAAACCCCCACCACATCCAGGGCCTATACACCTCCAGCTCACCAAGTGCAGCCCCCTTCCCTGGCCTTGCAAACTTTGGCAGGCGGAGGGGACAGAGTAGCCGCAGTGAGAGAAATTTGGGAACGTAGCCGGGATAACTTGGATCCTGTACAGCAGGAAGAGCTGTGGCAGCTGCTGTTGGACTTTAAGGACATTTTTGCACTGACTGAGGAGGAAGTTGGCCTGACACACCTGGTCCAGCACCACATTGATACCGGTGAGGCAAGACCCATCAAGGTGCGCCCCCGCCGCCTTCCTCTGGCGCACTGGGCGGATGCAGAGAGTGCCATAGATGAAATGCTGAAAGCTGGCATCTTTGAGCCATCGGACAGCCCCTGGGCATCAGGTGTTGTGATGGTCAACAAGAAAAAGTTGACTAAAAAGAGGTTTTGCGTGGACTACAGACCGCTAAATAATGTGACAAAAAAGGATTCATACCCGCTATCCCGCATTGACGAGTCCCTGGACTTGGTGTCCGGTTCAACATGGTTCTCTTCGTTAGACCTACGTAGCGGGTATTGGCAGGTGCCCCTCACCCCTGGAGCCAGACCAAATACTCCATTCTGTACTGGCAGGGGGTTGTGGCAGTTCCGGGTCCTCTGCTTTGGCTTTTGCAATGCACCAGCTACGTTTGAATGCCTCATGGAAAGGGTTCTGGCTGACATCCCTCGTGAGGAATGTGTTGTCTACTTGGATGAAATTCTGGTGCACGGGAGCACATTCCATGCAGCCTTGAACTCCCTGCGGCGGGTGCTGCAAAGAGTGTCCGCGGCTGGTCTAAAGCTCCACCCCGACAAGTGCTGCTTCCTGAGAAGGGAGTTGGAGTTCCTTGGTCACGAGATTGGCGGCGAAGGCATCAGCGCGTTGGAGGACAAAATTCGGGCAGTGAGAGACTGGCCAACCCCCACCAACTTGCGGGATCTTAAGAGCTTCCTTGGGCTTTCATCCTACTACAGACGGTTTGTGCGGAGCTTATCATGCATAGCTGCGCCCCTCTTCCACCTCCAGCGGAAGGACACAGACTTTCTGTGGACTCATGAGTGCAACCAAGCCTTCAACTCTTTGAAGGAGGCCTTGACGGACTCTCCCATCCTTGTTCCCCCGGACCCTAGCCTGCCATTCATCCCGGACGCCAGTTGACACAGGGATGAGTGCGGTGTTGAGCCAGGTGGGGGCCGAGGGAGAAAAAGTGGTGGCCTACTTCAGCCTACTTCAGTGGCCTACTTCCCTACGTCACACGTAGGGAACTTCTTGCTGTGGTGAGAGCGATTAGCCACTTTAAGTATTACTTGTGTGGTCTGCCCTTTGTAGTCCGAAGTGACCATGCTGCACTCCAGTGGCTCATGTCCTTTAAAGAACCAGAGGGGCAAATAGCATGTTGGCTGGAAGAACTGGCGCCATATGTCTTCCAAGTGGAGTATAGGGCTGGGGCTTGCCACGCTAATGCTGACGCCATGTCGCGGCGCCTGTGTGCTCTCGTTGGCTGCCGTTACTGCGAAAAGAGGGAAGCCCGAGAGAAAGAGCTGTGTAGGGAGGGACAAGGTCTCCTGCATGAAGCAGAAGACCCTGCATGTATGGAGGTGCAAGTGGTGGATGCGCCTGGATGGAGGACGCAGCAGGAACAGGATGTTGATCTGCAACCGGTGCTGCAGTGGGTAGAGTCAGGACAGAACCCACCTTGGAACTAGGTGGCACAGTACTCACCTGCCACTAAAGGACTATGTGCAATGTTTGGGGCTCTCCGGGTGAAGGATGGAGTACTCCAGAGAGCCTGGAAAGAGCCGGCCACTGGAGAAGAGAAGTGGCAGGTGGTAGTCCCTAAGTCGCTGAGACAACAGGTGTTGAGCTCCTCCCATGGAACTACTGGGGCGGGATATTTCGGCATGTCAAAGACCCTTCGTCGACTGCGGGAAGGGTTCTATTGGGGCCGTCGCAGGAGAGACGTTGAGGACTTCTGTCGACGTTGTGACTGCTGCACGGCGCACAAAGGTTCCCCAGATCAGTCCCGCCCCCAACTTCAGCAGCTGGCAGTGGGGGCCCCTATGGAGAGGGTGGCAGTGGACATAATGGGTCCATTTCCTCGCACTGACAACGGCAACCGGTATGTCTTGGCAGCCAAGAATACTTCACTAAGTGGCCTGAGGCGTATGCCATCCCTGACCAGGAGGCGAAGACCGTGGCAGACGCTCTGATGGAGGGCATGTTTGCACGGTTCGGGGCCGCTCAGGTCATTCACAGCGACCAAGGGAGGAACTTTGAGTCAGCTGTGTTCTCCGCGATGTGTGAGCGGATGGTAATACAGAAGACACGGACTACTAGACTAGGGATTACATCCCTAGAGTTACAGGCTTGTTGAGCGGTTCAATAGAACCCTTGCGAAACAACTTGCCATCCTCACAGCGAAACACCAGCGGGACTGGGACACGCACCTTCCCTTTGTCTTGTGGGCCTACAGGTTGGCTGCGCAGGAGTCCACATCATGCACACCTGCCTTGTTCATGCTGGGATGAGAGCTCCGGACGCCCTGAGAAATGGTCTTTGGCAGACCTCCGGATGCACCGGCTGTCCCACCGGGTCCAGAATACGCCAGGAGGCTCCAGGATCGGATGGACTCAGCTCACGCCTTCGCTCGCGACCAGCTGCAGAAAGCAAGTGTGAGACAGAAAAAGAATTATGATGTTAGGCCCAGGGGGAAGGACTTTAGTTCTGGTGACTTGGTTTGGGTGTATAGTCCAAAGAGGAAGAGAGGCAGATGCCCCTAGTTGGACAGCCACTGGGTGGGGCCTTGTGAGATATTGGAGAAGCTAGGGGAGGTAGTATACAGGGTCCAGCTGCCACCTAGAGGGCGACGGGTGGTCCTTCACAGAGACAGGTTGGCTCCATATCGGGGGGATGCACACCCGCAGCAGCACCATAGGCCTCTGGGACCTCCACGGGAGCACTTGAGGGTGAGGGCCACACCCCCACGCCCAACGTCCCCCGAGGACTCCTGATGTTCTTCTCCTTCCCGGGAATTATCACCTGCTTCTCAGCATGTTCTTCCAAGACAACTTGGGTCCCCTGCACGACGGTCTCAGAGGCAGAGGAGGCCCTCTGACCTTTCAGGGATTTTGTGTGAACCCTCGGAGCGAGGGTTTTTGTTAGGGGGGGGCAGTGTAGCAACCCTAGGTTGCCCTGTTAAGCATGGTTGTGTTCTGCTTGTCTGACTGGTTGGAGTTGCCTTGATCGCACCAGTGAAAAGGGGGTGTGGGGGAGTGAACGTTTTTTTTGGTGTGTTGTGTGTGGTTTTTTGGTGGCGTGGTTACGGCCCACAGTAGCCTTTATTTCGGTTGCAATAAAAAGCTTGTTGACAACATCTTCGTGATTCAATTACGTCTGTACGACGTTACATTATTATTATGTTTTCCTGGGATTTCTTTTCCAATTGTTCTACCAGTACCAACCATGTCTTTGTCATTCAATCCGTTAGTATATCCGCATGCCAGTCCAAGTTGAAGCCAATTTTGTCAGCACTCTCCTCTGTTTGTGTCAGACACTGAGGTATGATGTCCTTTGGCGTGTTGTTCTCAACCTTCGTTTGGCCGCTGGGCAGATAGTTGCCTTGTAGCGGCCATCAGCGCTGTTTTTTATTTCTATTATAGTGAAATGTGCCTCCTTACCCGTTCTAGTAGGTCTCGGCACTCTCCTGTGGATGTACGATCACAATTGTGGTCAATAGATTCCAGAAGGCTTTAAAACTTCAGTGGCAATAGCAGAGCACTTGCCGTGAACGTCCGTTCTGCAGGAAGTTTTGTAAAATGAAAAGTCATCATGTCTAAGTCTGCAAGCAAAAAAATATACAGTAAAAAGTTAGTGGAAAAACCCCAGAAAAGAAAAATAAAGCATGCAAATAAATTAAATGGAAATAAATAAAATATATTGTAGGTACCGATACTTCTGTAGAGATTTATGCTAATTTTAATATATTAGTGTTGACTGTTGCGACATTGTTGTGTCTTAATTAGTGAGGTTGCTCCAGGGCTTCTGACCCTTGTTCCTCACTGACATGGACACAAACAATCTTGGTGTCACTCCTGCCGGGACACATGTGATCATATGTCCATTCAATGTAGTATTCCGCAGGTTAGGCTTTGATTTGACCTTGGCCCATGGTCTCGCTCCACATGGTTTCCGTGAGAAAACAAGTAAAGCTTGTATATCCCCATGAGAGGATTCATAGTGTCCCTAGAAACGTTTAAAGGAACAAAGGACAGAGCAGCAGAGTCCAGCATGCATTCATGGCAGCAACCTTCGTGTTCTCCCGCGCACGCAACAGCCAAAAGGCCACTGACCCGTGAACTTCGTGACATCCGTCGACACTCTGGCACCTCGTTTACATACTCGTCTCTGTACACGTACATGACTGAAGACCTTGCACACAATGGACATTTTGTTTAATCCTCATGAGCTCATCAACTGATTATGGTCTGCCTGTAACAGGAAGACTGCATGGGGGGCACACTGAATAGTCTCAACAAGGGACTGTTCTGAAATGGATAATAGTGAAGACACCCAACATATGGAGCACATTTGTCCTTTATGAAAGTGCAGTCAACAGATGATCACGCATGGGAAAAATTAAGTGTTGATCCTGTGCTGATTTAGTTTTTTTTTAGTTTAGTTTAAGTAGGGATGCTCAGACTTCCCTCTCCCGGGCTGCTTTGTCCAGCTCCTTCCTGGTGAATTCTAAAGCATTCACAGACCGGTTAACAAATATAGTCTCTCCATTGTGTTATGGGTCTTCCTTGAGTCCTCCTACTGGTCAGACGTGGGAGGCATCCTGACCAGATGCCTGAGCCACCTCATCTGTCTCCTCTCACATCATGCAACACAATCCATTCCTTGGGCGGGAGGCGGGGTGCACCCTGGACTGGTCGCCAGTCAAGGGCAGATAAACAACAACTCACACTCACGTTCACACCTATCGACAATTAGACTTTTGAATGTGGGAGGAAACCGGAGTACCCGGACAAAACCCAGGGCCGAGAGGCCCAACGGAGATTCGAATCCACGTGTTCCACCGTGTGGCCTATGCAACGCAATATGATAAAAATTATAATTAAATCCACACAAAGTAAAAGTGATGTGTTTAAATACAAAACACAAGCAGCCAAGTGAGTCCTCTATGTTCAATGAGTCCAATCAGAACACACATCTAATAAAGCCTCCATGTGTTGTATTTGCCTAATTTGATTTTGATTTTCAAAATGTTTGAAAATACCTCATTCAGTTGCCCATTATATTGATATGCTTATTGTTATGGTTACTGTCCATGCTGGTAATTTCCCTACAATGTATTTGATACTAATGGTTGTGTTACGATTCTGCGGAGGCTGTCGTGTAGCTGAACCCCGAGATGCAGAGACAAGACAGGTCAGGGAAGAACAAAAATATTTTAATACCGAAAGTCCTCAGAGAGGGAAAAGCACACGCCAACAATACCTGAAAAAGACTAACCCCAAACTTCAGTAAGTAATGCAACACAAAACGCTGCCAGGAAAAGAGGCCTGGCAGGAAAAAAACATTAGCAAAAAGAATCCAAAGAAGCTACTTACAAAACCCCTGGTAGGATGGGAACAGAAAATCCAGAGCAAAAGTCACATATAGCAGGTTAGCACATCCATTGCAGTTATATATTGATTGCTAATTGTGTAAATTAGGTGATACAGACAGCCAATAGCTACTTTCCTTACTGGGGAGTTGGCTACACTGCTATACTGTTTTAATGTGATATTTTACAATTGGCCACCAGATGTCGCTGTGGGAAAATGTTTTGAACGTTCAAAAAGATTGATTGTTTTTCTGAATCTATTGTTCCAAACCGTGATCGTTTCAATGTTCCATTTCTGCCATCCCTGGTTAGCACGAGAGAGTCTGAGTTTCGAGGAAGCTCTATGTGACAGCTTGGGCCAGGAGGAGTGAAAGAATGAGTCAGCGCCGTCCCCATGACAGCTCTGGACATATAAATGCCAAAGTGGAATTGGGCCCTTTGGTAAATTAGCTGCGGCTTCCTAGTCGCAGGAAGTGGATCCTGCCAAAATAAGGGTTCAATGACAGGTTCATGCAGGGTAGGGCCATATCAAATCCTTTTTATGAAAATTTTTTAGAATTTCGTTTTTTTACATTTTACACCTGTTTTTTTTACCAGCATAAATTTTTGGGTTATTGAATAAAAGGTCATGCAAAAACTTATATTTCCTGATGCTATACATCAATGGACATTTCTGCCCAGTAAATGAGAAATAAATGTTGCTTGTCTAACTTTTCTAAAGGGATGCGCACGTTGCTACAAAATTTTCAACAAACTGTAATGCCCGTGCTTGTGATTAAGGAAGATGTAGTGCAATTTCAACTGCATATGTGAGATATTTTTTACACATGCATATTTACTTTACAATTAGACGGCATGTGGTAAACGGCGCTCTTGTTTTGAAAGCCAGAAGGATGTTCTGTGTGTGAGAATGTCTCTTTATGACTAAGATGAGCTGGGTGCAAAAAGAAACATGCTCATTGTCTTTTTTCACCCAGAAACTCCACTGGTCTTCGGGCATTGTAAAACACTCCTTACGGTAAAGCAGTGAAAATACACTCATCCAGCCCGAGTTGCACCGACACGTAACTGCATTATCTTGCTATCCCCGCTAGCGGAAGGGAAGCTAAGAGGAGGTTCCCCAAGCTTTCGCCGGTGTTTAGTTTGGGAGGGGGCGATTTAGTGTTTTAATTCCTTCTCCTCACGATGACAGCATTTCAGTCACATTATGTCAATTTCCGCAAAATTCCACGTTCAACAGTAAATTCTGTTACTATTGGCCCATTCCGTGATTCTGTCCGCGTTGCCGTACACGCGGACATCCTAACACAGGATCAGCTGTCAGCCATTCCTGTGATTGCTAACGATCTGAGGCCGTGAAACCGCCTTGATGGTCTGACTGGTCACTCTGCTGACAGAAGGTTGCGCAAGACCCAAGTCATCAGACGCAATGCTGCGTTATTGCTTTTTACCTGTGGACAGGTATTGCAATTTTGTGATGACTTTTATCTCGGGGGTTAGAGCGCTACTATGCTGGGTGGCACCAGTAAGCTCATCCTTGATGAGGCCCCACCACAAACATTATACCTGCACAATCGTTGTCATTTTGCGTAGAGAGAATAGCTCTCCTTTCTCTCTTGTCTTGTCTGTTTACGCCACTCTTAGGCGTCCTAAAAGTCCTCCTGACCACCTGTAGCATTTTGCCACCTAAGGAGCTCTCTTAAGACGTAAGACGCTTTGGGAATCATTTTTATCGTAGTAAGTAAAAATTCAAAAAACAAGAAATTCAAACATTTTTCTAAGAGTTACGTCACTGAGAGGTACCGTACTTCTAGCCTTAGGATGCTTTGTGAATACGGGCCCAGGTGTACACATCTGAGCTGTGCGGTTCTTTAAGTTAAAGGTCCAGCCCAGCCTGATGCAACGCCTTGATGGTGTTATTGTCACAGCATGGTAGTCTCTGACTGCTGGATGGACTGAGCTCTGGATGTGCGTTGAAACTTCACCATGGGTTCAGAACTGTTCCTTGAGGCCAAAGTGATGCTGAGGCGCTGGGCCCAGTTCAGTCGGCAGTTGAGACACACACTGTGCCACTTTCTCTTCAGCTCACCTTGCACCTGCACACACATGTCATTGTATTGAATGTATAGGTGTGTTTTATATTTTATACGTATGATAGTACCCCGCCTCCTGCCCAAAGTCAGCTGGGATAGGCTCCTGCATACCCGCGACCTTAATGAGGATGAGCGATATAGAAAATGAATAAATGAATGTTTGATATTTAAGCTTTTAGCTCTCTGTATTTGATTCACAGATTCTGCCTAGCAACAAGTGGCTACACAAATATAATCTATCTGTGTGACGTAACACATTGCGATCCCGAAAACACTGTGATCCCAAAGTGAATTGGAGTACAAACCTCACTGTTTAGGAAACAGTAAAGAATGGCAACCACCAGACCCTAGAAGACATAAAAAGACTAATATACGGTGTATTTACAATGCATGAGATAGAAATGACCTCATAAAGTGTCAGCAGCACCTGGAAGGATCCAAGGGCCAGGTCAAAAAAGATCTTGTAGTCCTGAGCTATGGATTCCGACTGAGAAACGAAGACCACGTAGTGAATCCCAAAAAGGGGGATGAGCAGGAGTGTGGACTTGGCCAGCCTCCTGGAATAAACATAAACAAATTGAATTATACTGTATGTTTATTATTATAAGGAAACCTAAATTCAATATGATCTCTACTGCTCACAGCCACTAGGGGGCATATTATCATGCTACAGTATCTGAAGTTTGCTATGCCTCTTCTTCCTCTACTTTCGTCTTCTTCCATTAGGCCAGTAGTTCCCAAACTTTTTTTGCCGCGCCCCCCTTTTGGATTTTGCTAATCAGGTCATGCAGCTTAAAAAAAATTCTAATTTTTTGAGTTTGTGGTTTTTATAAGCTGAAAATCTTATCAGCAAAGTTACAACAAAGAACTGCTTTTGTGTAATGGCTCAATAAAATTTGTTGGTTTCATCTTTTATGTTAAATTGCCAAAATAAACCAACTTTTACTTGATATTCAAATTTTTTGGGTAGTACTGTATCTTCCAGGTGTCTTCTTCTGTAAAAAACACCTGTAAAATTCAGTTTTGTTATTTGATGTTTATCTTATGTCAGTGGTTTTCAAACTGGGGGGCCCGGAGTTATGACAGGGCAGAGCTACCACAAACACTTTTTATTATTACTATATTTTTTGGGCGGGCGTCGCTGATAATCATTTTATATCCAAAAGGGGGGTGCTGCATAAAAAGTTTGGGAACCAAAAATCTTTTGTTTAAAGTGCTCCTGAAAAAAGGACACAAGAACATATGGCAGATTGAATGATACTTTTATAGATAAAATCAGATATAATAATAATAAGATAATGATAATAAGATATAATAATTCCACTTTGACTACTAGAATTATGAGCCATTTTAAATAGTGTGCGTGTATCAAATACAAATATAGTCTGGCCCACCCGGCCAATATTGTTACCTCAATCAGTCAAAAACTTTATCCACCGCTGGCCTAGCTGGTCACCGCAAAAGAATTTCAACGCATCAGTAGGATAAAACAAAAACTAAAGTTTTGACAGTCTTTGGATTTTACAAGAAGGGCTCAAAACCTGACCCGCCACACCAACAGAAGCAAGTATGGTAACTTTTTTTTGCCTGTAACTTATTTACTTTGAAATATTAAACCAATTGTTACCTACCTGGGCCAGTATTCACAAAGCATTTTCGTGAAATATCACTTAGTGACGTCACTCTTGGAAAAATCTTTTTCAAATTCCTGGGTTTACACATTTTTTTTTTTAGAATTTTTACTTGATAAAATAAAAGTTATTCACAAAGCATCTTAGGCTCCTCAGACTGCAAAATATTAAGAGTTGGGTGGAGGACTTTTAACCCCTTCAAGTGCCAGAGTTGCAAAATTGCGACAAGCAACATTTCTTGCATCATATTTTAATATGATGCCTCATGAAGATAATTATTTATACCAGGAGATGGCGGACATCTCTAACTTCAATCTGAGCAACATTTGTGGGTGTGTTTCTATGCAAAGTTTAAGAGTTTTTAGACAGTCGACACGCCGCACATACTTGAGCCAATGCTCTATTGGACTATGTTTGGGGTGGCAGGAACATGGTTGCCAAAACACCGCTAATGGTGA
>QODF01000022.1:1819469-1832501 GCA_024372805.1 Oostethus manadensis | reverse complement strand
TGACCATCCGGTGAGAGAGAGGGAGGCAGGTGGCCGCCTTCTCGGGATACGACAGGGCCCCACGTTCGTGGCGGACCACTCGATCTCCTTCCGCATCTTGGCGGCGGAGAGTGGCTGGAATGATCAGGCGCTACGAAGCGCTTACCGGGCAAGCCTCAGCCCACGCGTGCTGGATGAGCTGGCAGCCCGAGACGAGACCCAGACGCTAGAGGATTTAATAGCCCTGTCCATTCGAATAGATGACCGGCTGCGAGAACGCAGCGCACAGCGGAGGGCGGAGCATCACCCACCGGCGCGTCAGGCTCATCTTCCACCAGAGGGGGTTTGGACGGACCCGCTTCTCCCGCCCTCTGACACAGGAGGAGCGTCGCAGGAGGACATCAAAGGCGTCGTGCCCATGGAGTTGGGGGGTCACCGCCTTACGTCTGCGGAAAGGAGCTGCGTCGGCGTCTTCAATTATGCCTGTATTGCGGAGGT
Source organism: Oostethus manadensis (assembly GCA_024372805.1). Lineage (NCBI taxonomy): Eukaryota > Metazoa > Chordata > Actinopteri > Syngnathiformes > Syngnathidae > Oostethus > Oostethus manadensis. The sequence continues at coordinate 1,832,024 of QODF01000022.1, read as the reverse complement.
GCCGCTCACTTCGTCTCACGTTGTCCGGTTCGCCCCGTTCGGCATTGCTCTGCCGCCACTGGAGACATCCCTCAAGGGGTGTCATCGTCGTCCACATCGGTTTCGGCCACATCATCGGCATTGGTGGGCCGACTTCAGGTGCAAGGTACGTTATCTTGGGTGGGGGGAACCTGTCCTATCAAGGCTCTTATTGACTCTGGGGCAGATGAGAACTTTATTGACTGTGAGCTAGTGAACTCTTTTAAGATTCCTATGGTGGAGCTTGAACGTCACAAAGATGTCCGTTATCTGGATGGTCGCCACCTGGCCAGCATCACCCATCAAACGCACGCCGTCTCCCTGCTCCTTTCGGGCAATAATCACGAGGTCGTGAATTTTTTTCTCATGCCGTCCCGGTCGGCGCCGGTAGTACTTGGTCTCCCATGGCTACAACGTCATGGCCCAGTCATTGATTGGAGGGCTTTAACTATCAATAATTGGAGCACATTTTGCCACAGTCACTGTCTTTGCTCTGCTCCGCATCCGGGTCCTTTGGTTAGTTCACTGTCGTCCTTACCTCCAGACCTGTCTTCCGTGCCAGTTGAGTATCACGTCTTTGGGGAGGTTTTTTGTAAGGACCGAGCGACTACTCTACCCCCCCACCGTCCTTATGACTGTGCTATCGAGTTGTTGCCAGGGTCGCCGCTGCCCGCTTCTCGGCTATACAACATATCTCAACCCGAACAACGCGCACTCGAAGAGTACATTTCCACTTTGCTGGCCGCGGGCCTTATCCGTCCCTCTTCTTCTCCCCTCGCAGCGGGGTTCTTTTTCGTCAAGAAAAAGGACGGTTCGTTGCGCCCATGCATCGACTTCCGGGCGCTCAATAGGATCACGGTCAGAAATAAGTATCCCCTACCCCTCCTTAATTCGGCTTTTACTTTGTTGCACGATGCGGTGGTCTTCACCAAGTTGGATCTTCGTAATGCCTATCACCTGGTGCGGGTCCGGAGGGGTGATGAGTGGAAGACTGCCTTTAACACCCCGTTGGGGCACTTTGAATATCAGGTTATGCCTTTCGGCCTTACCAACGCCCCGGCCGTCTTCCAGTGTCTCATTAACGATGTTTTACGCAACATGATTGGCCGGTGTGTTTTTGTGTATTTAGACGACTTATATTTTCTCGGTCCTTACAACAACACCGTCAACATGTCCTGCTGGTACTTCAGAGGCTCCTGGAGAACTGTTTGTTTGTTAAGCCCCAAAAGTGTACGTTTCATGTTCCTTCTGTGTCATTTTTGGGATTCATTGTGGAGAAGGGCCAACTGAGACCCGACCCCGCCAAGATCCAGGCAGTGGTGGACTGGCCCACTCCTATATCTAGGAAGCTTTTGCAGAGGTTCTTGGGTTTTGCTAATTTTTACCGCCGCTTTATTTGCAATTTCAATAAAGTAGCCGAACCTCTGAATAAGCTCACATCCCCTAAGGTGCCTTTCCTGTGGTCTCTAGAGTCGGGCCGGGCCTTCCAGCGTCTTAAGCGGTTGTTTACTTCGGCGCCGGTGGTGGTACACCCTAACCCTTCTCTTCCCTTTGTTGTTGAGATGGATGCGTCGGATTCAGGAGTCGGGGCCGTGCTCTCGCAGCGTACCAGCTACGATCAGAAACTGCACCCCTGTGCTTTCTTTTCTCGGCGCCTGTCTGCAGCTGAGAGGAACTATGACATCGGTAATCGGGAGCTGTTGGCAGTGATACCGGCGCTTCAGGAATGGCGGCATTTGTTGGAGGGTCCCGTGCACACTTTTATCATCTACACGGACCACCGGAATCTGTCCTACCTTCGCTCCACCCAACGCTTGAATCCTCGCCAGGCGCGGTGGGCCCTCTTCCTGACCAGATTTGATTTGTGCATCACCTTTCGCCCTGGTTCACGTAACGGGAAGCCCGATGCGCTGTCCAGGATGTTTGCACCTGCGGTGGAGGACTCCTCTACTGAAACCATCCTTCCCCGGTCCAGGATCCTGGGGGCTGTGCAATGGCAGGTCGAGAGGCGTGTGAGGGACGCTACGAGAGATTCCGCCCTCCCCTTCAGACTGCCCCCCGGACCGCCTGTTTGTGCCGGATTCACTTCGGTCGGAGGTTTTGGTGTGGGCTCATTCTTCGAGGATTGCCTGTCATCCAGGAGCAAGACGGACGGCATTCCTCCTCACCCAGCGCTTCTGGTGGCCCACCCACCACGCAGACACTAAGCGTTTTGTCGCGGCCTGTTCCATTTGTGCCAGGAGCAAGTTGTCGCACCAGGCTCTTGCAGGCCTGCTTCGCCCCCTGCCCATCCCCGCTCGTCCTTGGACCCATGTTTCTTTGGACTTTGTGATCGGCTTGCCCTATTCCAGAGTTTTCACGGTCGTCCTTACCATAGTGGATAGGTTTTCCAAATTTGCACACTTTATCCCTCTTCGCAAGCTCCCCTCGGCACTGGAGACTGCTAAGTTGTTGGTGCAACACGTTGTCCGCCTTCACGGGATTCCCCAGGACGTGGTGTCCGACCGAGGCCCTCAATTTTCTGCTGCCACATGGAGGGCATTTTGCAAGGCCCTAGGTGCTACTGCCAGTTTGTCTTCGGGCTACCACCCGCAGTCTAACGGACAGTCTGAGCTGGCGAACCAGGATTTGGGGACGGCCTTGAGGTGTGTGTGTCACCAGCGCCCGTCGTTGTGGTCCATTTATCTTCCCTGGGTGGAGTACGCCCACAACACGCTTGTCTGCTCGTCAACGGGCCTGTCACCCTTTCATGTGGTTCACGGCTTCCAGCCTCCCATTTTTTCCTCCCAGTAAGCGGACTGCACGGTCTCCTCCGTGGCTGCGTACCTGCGTCGGGTCCACCCCGTTTGGCGCGACACCAGAGCCGCCCTGACTCGTACCGCCAAACGCAACCAAAGAATCGCTGACCGTCACCGCCGGCCGGCCCCTGAGTACAAGCCTGGCCAGAAAGTATGGTTGTCGTCCCGAGATGTGGTCCTGGGGGGTGAGTCTAGGAAATTGGCCCCCAGATTCATCGGACCTTTTGAGGTGGAGCGGAGGGTCTCCCCAGAGATGGCACGGCTGAAACTCCCTGCTTCCCTGAGACGTCATCCGGTGTTTCACGTGTCTCGACTCAAGCCTGTAGTTTCCTGTGTCCTCTCTCCACCTGCAGCGGGTCCCCCCCCAGCTCAGCAGGTAGAGGGCCATCCGGCATACACGGTCAATACCATCTTGAATGCCAGGAGGCGGGGCAGGGGTGTTCAGTTTCTGATTGACTGGGAGGGCTACGGGCCCGAGGACCGTTCTTGGATTTCCCGTTCCCTTGTTCTTGATAAGTTGCTAATTTCTGATTTTTACCGTAGATTCCCTAAGAAGCCAGGAGCTCCGCCAGGTGGCGTCCGTTGATGGAGGGGGGGAGTACTGTCACGCTCTGCGTTGACACATCTTGGCCACTCCTTCTGGCGGAGCTATGAGAGGTCCCACAGCTGTGATCAATCATCATCCTCACCACCTTCTTAAGCTCACCTGCAGCGACTGGATGGCACTCGGCTATTCCCATTCCTTGAGTCACCTTGACACTCTGCTCTTGGTCCCCACGAGAGTTTCCGGTGGGTTCTTTGAGGTGCCATCCAGTCTAAGCCTGAGGGCCACGGCTGTTCGGCTTATAGCTCCGCCAGGAGGCTTCTTGCTTGGTGATATATTCCTTGTGCTTTTTCCGCGGTGTCAATTCTGTTAAACCCCTTACCTGTGACACCGTCGATTTTTGTTGGACACTTGGTCAAAATTAATAAAGACTGTTTGGACACAGCCGCTGGCGCCTCTGCATCTTGGGATTCCAGAACAAGGTCCGACTGCACCGCGTCACAAATAACCAGTTACCAAAGAATGTCATGCAATGTTTTTTCAACAAGAGAAGAGAAATATGATCTTAGGAACAAACTAAACGTAAAACACTTACATACAAGAACAACACTAAAAAGCTAACTGTGAAATGGATTAAGTAAAGAACTAAAACAATGCTTTACAATGAGCGATTTCAAGAAACATTACAAACAGTGGAAGTTTACAAAATACGAGGAAGAAGAGTCATGAACTACTGTGTGCATCCAATGCTGTCTACTCACTACTACACCGAATAACTCTTCATTCCTTTGAAAGTAAATTGCCTGTCTGTTTGACTGTCAATGCTATGTCTAATCACTATCACCTTATCACTAACTTTTCATTCCTAGTGAGCACATTGTCTGCACTACAACAATGTTCTGTTCTATTTGTTTATTTTCCATTCATTACTTTTATTATTATTTATTATGATCATTCATCAGGACTGCAATATAATTTATTTACATTGACTACTATTTAACACATTGTCACATTACCTTACTTATGCATTTTAAACTTTGTACCTCCAGGCACTGCACAAATGTATTGAAATAGGAGAAATACCACAGGGGTAGGATTAAATAAGCTTTTCTTCTTGCTACTCCTTTTGGACATGTGGAACTGTCAATTGTATTAAGTGATGTATTCCAATGTAATTTATAGGCATATTCAAATAATATTAGACCATTACCATTACATAGCAACGGGTTCAACCACACCTACTCAGTAAGATTAAAGTTTCAGTCCCCTCCTTGCTTAGTGTTGCTCTGAAGAACTTCCTTAATTACTCTTAGACTAATATTCCTTGCTAAGAATTTTAGGAAAAGCTAGTTTGGAGAGTTTTTTGTCATTATTTGAAAGATGGTCTTAAACTTTTTAACAGCTGGTAAACAGCCCATTTCAGTTTAATTGTTGTTTTCAATAAATCACTATATATATTTTAGCTCTACTTAAAACCTGATTAAGATCCAAATGTGCAAATGGTAAATTGTAGCAATTTTTCAATTGGTCTTAAGATTTTGATCAAGGTCTGTATTGTTTATAGAAGACCTCATTTTTAATGCACTTTTATTGTCCAAATGTAGTGATGTATTACACTCCATGCAAAATGTCATATTTTAATACACCTGCGCATATGAAAGTAACTTTTTTTTTTTGTCTTGTCCAGCATCATAACAGCTGAATGGGAGTCAAGCTGCCTTTAAATGCTGAGCAAAATTTCTTTGCCAAGGGAGATTTCATAATCCAAATGAGTCTACCTTGACATTTGACTGCGTTTATTATGAATTTTGTTGCGCCATATTTCGATGCCGGACCTGACCTGAAAAGGGACATGTGGGGGGTGGGGTGGGGAATATAAGAAAGGGTGCAGAAGAACCTCACAAACATATTTCAACCATATTATAAACAAGATTTCCGCAACAACCAGAACCGTCACAGAGCAAAATGAGCAAAAATACAGGGGAAAGAAGAGAGAGAAGAAAAAAACAAAATAATAATAATGATAATACTAATTTTCATGTACACACATTCATATACATATATATACATATACACACACACACACATACACACATATATATACATGTATATATACACACACACATATATACATATATATATGCACATATTTGTACAAGCATACATACACATACTGTGCACATACACATATTCATGCAGTACATACATACATACACACACATATAGTGTGCATATATATGTATACACACATACATACATACATATTTACTAATAATGATAAACATACAAGAAAAACAACGAGAAAAGAAACAGAACCTCTTGAACAATGACCATCCAAATGACACGTGCAACAAATCTACATTAAATCTACATTAGTCTGCAGTGACAGGATAACCGCATCAGAGCGAAACAGAGAACGAGGAGATGCCCGTGGTGAACACCGCCATGCATCCCAAACCACACTCCCTCCAAAAGCGAGGGCCTGACCAGGAAGACGCCGGAGCACGGCCCCCCAACAGGCTCCCCACAGCGGGGAAGGCCCGACCCCGCCACCCCAAGAGGCAACCGCGAGTCCACTCCGAAGAGGTGGAAGGGAGACCCGGCCCGACGCCGCCCGGCAGCCGAGCAGGGGCCACAGGAGGGGCCCGGGCGCCAACCGCCGGAACACCCGCCGGAGGCCGGCCAGCTTCGGGCAAGCAGGACAACCACTCCCGAGCCCCCGGGCCCAGAAGCCACCCAACCCCCCAAAGCAGGGGCCATACCCAACACCCCGGGAGCTCCAGGCCACCCCAGACGCAACTGCCGCGGGCCATCGCCTTCCCCAACGCCAGAGGCAGGCGCCCATAGAGGGCCCATGGGTCTACTCCCCCCTCTCACCCCCCGTGACCCGTCCACCCCAGCCCCAGTACCCACACCAAACCCTGTTCCTATACTCACACATGCCAACACATACACTTACACACCTACATTTTCACATATGCACCTGGATGTGCCAACCCCCCCAATGCAGCGAGCAGCATCATCGCGAGCTCCCCCGAGACACGGGGCCATACCACCATACCCGGCCGCCGGAAAATATGAAAGTAACTTTAACCAACCAAGGTAGTTTTCCCAGGTAGACTCTTACTGTTTTTAGCACACCTATTTTTGAAGCACTCTTATTGTCAAGATATTGTGAAAAATTACAATTGATATTATATATTCATTGTTTTTAGACCTAACTTATAATTATTTACTAATTATAATTAATTAATTATTTATTATTAACTTAATTACTTATAATTTTAGCATCCACTTTCGTGAAAGCTCGGACAAGAGTTTAAGCAGATACCTTCGCCCAAGCATCCACAATCCAGCCACATATGGTGGCATACCTCTCCAGGCGCTTGGTAGAAATGTTGTTTTTCAGGATACAGGTAGGATACCTACTGGAGGTATGGCAGAAGTGTATGTACGCTATATACTACGAAATGTTCTCTGATGTTTATCTGCCAGCGTATGTATTACAGAGTGTTCTCTTATTGGTTTATTGCTGCCAGTTTACATGCTGTACTGTACTTCGCTGTGTATCAAAGGTAAGAAACTTTTAGAATTTTAACTCATTATACATTCTATTTCAGGTTTTATTATTACATTACATTTGTATTACAATACTTGTTATTTATACAGTATTAAACGTGCAGAACAGTGTTTTTTTCTCATTGTATGAGGGGTCTTCCGGGCCAGTGGAACGAATTAGCCAATTTTAATGTTAAATGTTGTTCGGGTAACAAAAAAATTTGGCTTCCAAAAGTCCTTTTGGAACTAATTAATTTTGTATCCCGGGGTTCCACTGTATAGTAAACTCTTGTATTTGAACAAAGTACTGGTGATGTGTTTAGAAATAACCACAAATCGGTCTAGACAGAATCATGTTATTGATGATTTTTTTTAATTTGATGGGATCAATATTTTTTATTCTTCTTTTTGTACACTATATATATATATATATATATATATATATTTACACCCATTAAATAAACCAAGTTTTATTGAATACGGTATGCATACTGTATGCACTGTATGCAATGTAGCACATTGGCCTCACAGTCAGGAGGTTTAGGGTTCGAATCTCCGTTGGGCATCTCTGTGTGGAGTTTGCATGTTCTCCCCGTGCGTGTGTGGGTTTTCTCCGGGTACTCCGGTTTCCTCCCNAGCTAACTGTGAAATGGATTAAGTAAAGAACTAAAACAATGCTTTACAATGAGCGATTTCAAGAAACATTACAAACAGTGGAAGTTTACAAAATACGAGGAAGAAGAGTCATGAACTACTGTGTGCATCCAATGCTGTCTACTCACTACTACACCGAATAACTCTTCATTCCTTTGAAAGTAAATTGCCTGTCTGTTTGACTGTCAATGCTATGTCTAATCACTATCACCTTATCAGAAAATGAAGAAATGTAAAAACCCAAGTCTTAGCTTTTAGCCCCAATTAATAATACAAAATAAATACTGCAAATTCCCTTAAATAATGACACATCTCTTCAAAGCACAGTAAATACAAAGTAAATACGGATTTGTCACTCACAAATGAGTGCATTTAGGTTGAAAAGTAAACAATCCCATTCATAGTCTTTTCAACACTCCAGGTGCAATGTTTCAAAGAAATCAAATTACAAAGCAGGAAAGCATATCAAAATAGGAACATACAAATATTCAATATATATGTATATATATTGTATATATATATACAATATATTCCTGCAAGTGATGTATTCAACAAATGTGTGACTTAGGTAGCACGCAATAGTGCACCAATTAATGAAGTCAATACATTATCAAAATATTGACTTCCAACTGTAATTACAAGAAGTAATTACAAGTAAACATCAAAGCACGAATAATAATAATAATAATAATAATAACAACAACAACTTCAAACCGATCTCTCCAGGTGCATTAAAAGACATGAAGGTAACAGTTTACCGAAGAAAACTACATTTTGGACACCGCAATGAAACACTACAATTGAACGATAAAAGTATAACAAATTAGTTAAAAAAAACAAATGTACTGTATAATGAATGTAATTGTTTTTTGTAGTTGGTTTATAAAAGTTCAAAAGAATTGACAGAATATTTGGAAGGTTCAGTGAAAGGTAAACGAGAGGGTTATTTACCTACGCCTTTGGGCCGGAGAAAGGGTCCTGACTCTTGTTTGTGTGTACACGCTGAACAGCAGTACATAGTACCCAGCCCTGTTGGAGTCAATCAGAGGGGTTCTGGAGCGCAACCCAGCTGGTGACTCCATAGTTCTACTGGGAGACTTCAACGCCCATGTGGGCAATGACAGTGTGACTTGGAGGTGTGTTGTTGGGAGGAACAGCTTCCCTGATCTGAACCCGTGTGGTGTGTTGTTGCTAGACTTTTGTGCAAACCACAGTTTGTCCATAACAAACACCATGTTCGAACATAAGGATGTCCATAAGTGCACTTGGCACCAGGACAACCTAAGACACCCTGTGCCTAGGGCTGCCGTCAAGCTGAAGAAGTAGTCCTATCAAGCATGGATGGCTTGCAGGATTCCCGAAGCAGCTGAAAGGCCAAGCGGCACGTGGCTTTGGCGGTGGTCGAGGCAAAAACCCTGGTGTGGGAGGAGTTCGGTAAGGCCATGGAGCACAACTTTCGGTCGTCCTCGAAGAGGTTATGGCAAACCACACGACACCTCAGAAAGGGGAAGCGGTCTCCAGTTCACACTGTTTACAGTCTGGACGGGGGCTTGCTGACCTCGACTGAAGATATAGTCGGTCGGTGGAAGGAATACTTTGAGGCCCTTCGCAATTCCACTGACATACCTTCCGTAGAGGAAGCAAAGTAGGGACTTTGAATGTTGGAACTATGACAGGAAAAGGTAGAGAATTAGTTGACATGATGCAGAGGAGGAAGGTAGACATATTGTGCGTCTAGGAGACCAGGTGGAAAGGTAGCAAGGCTAGAAACTTAGGAGCAGGGTTCAAGCTGTTGCATCATGGTGTAGATAGGAAGAGAAATGGAGTAGGGGTGATTTTGAAGGAGGAGTTTGCTAGGAATGTCTTGGAGGTAAAAAGAGTGTCAGAGTGATGAGCCTGAAGCTAGAAATTGAAGGTGTGATGTTCAATGTTGTTAGTGGGTATGCTCCACAGGTAGGATGTGAGATGGAGGAGAAAGAGAAATTCTGGTCAGACCTGGATGAAGTGATGCAGAACAACCCCAGAAGTGAGAGAGTTGTCATTGGTGTAGGCTTCAATGAACATGTTGGTGCAGGAAACAGAGATGATGAGGAGGTGATGGGCAAGTTTGGTATCTAGGAGAGAAACGTTGAAAGACAGATGGAGGTCGACTTAGCGGGGACATGTATAGGATGGAAATAGCTGTAGTGAATACTTTCTTCCAGAAGAGACAGGAACATAGGGTGACCTACAAGAGTGGAGGTAGGAGCACACAGGTAGACTACATCTTGTGTAGAAGGTGTAACCTGAAGGAGGTCAGTGACTGCAAAGCAGTGGTAGGTGAGAGTGTAGCCAGACAGCATAGGATGGTGGTGTGTAGGATGACTCTAGTGGTGAGGAAGATGAAGAGGGTAAAGGCAGAGCAGAGGACAAAGTGGTGGAAGCTGAAAAAGGAGGAGTGTTGCGTGACTTTTAGGAAGGAGTTGAAAAAGGCGATGGGTAGCCAGGAAGTCCTTCCAGATGACTGGACAACTACAGCTACTGTGATTAGGGAGACAGGTAAGAGAGTACTTGGTGAGTCATCTGGAAGGAAAGTAGATAAGGAGACTGGGTGGTGGAATGAGGAAGTGCAGGAGTGTATACAGAGTAAGAGGTTAGCTAAGAAGAAGTGGGACACTGAGAGGACTGAAATGAGTAGACAGGAGTACAGAGAGATGCAGCGTAAGGTGAAAGTAAAGGTGGCAACGGCCAAACAAGGGGCTTATGATGACTTGTATGCTAGGTTGGACAGCAAGGAGGGAGAGAAAGATCTATACAGGTTGGCAAGGCATAGGGTCAGAGATGGGAAGGACTTGCAGCAGGTTAGGGTGATGAAGGATATGGATGGAAGGGTATTGACAGTTGCCAGTAGTTTTATGGGAAGATGGAAAGACTACTTTGAAGAGTTGATGAATGAGGAAAATGAGAGAGAACGGCGAGTAGAAGAGGTGACTGTTGTGGACCAGGAAGTATAAATACAAACATACAATACAATATAAAACAAAGAATAGTAAGGAAGAAATGAGGAAAGCATTGAAGACGATGAAGAATGGAAAGGCACTCGGTCCTGATGATATACCTGTGGAGGTATGGAAGTGTCTTGGAGAGGTGGCTGTAGAGTTCCTGACTGGGTTGTTTAACAGGATCTTAGATAGTGACAAGATGCCCGAGAAATGGAGAATTGTGCTGGTGCCCATTTTTAAGAACAAGGGAGTTTTTCAGAGTTGTGGCAACTACAGAGGAATAAAGCTGATGAGCCATACAATGAAGTTATGGGAAAGAGTAGTTGAAGCTAGTCTAAGGGCAAACGTGAATGTTTGTACGGTACGGTTTTATGCCAAAAAAGTGTACAACAGATGCAGTATTTGCTTTGAGGATGTTGATTGAGAAGTACAGGGAAGGTCAGAGGGAGCTGCATTATGTTTTTGTAGATCTGGAGAAAGCTTACAGGGTGCCCAGAGAGAAACTGTGGTATTGTATGAGGAAGTCTGGAGTGGCAGAGAAGTATGTTCGAGCGGTGCAGGACATGTGTGAGGACTGTAAGACAGTAGTGAGGTGTGCTGTAGGCGTGACAGAGGATTTCCAAATGAAGGTGGGACTCCGTCAGGGATCAGCTCTTAGCCCCTTCTTGTTTGCTATGGTGATGGACAGGCTGACGGACAAAGTAAGACAGGAATCTCCTTTGACTATGATGTTTGCAGATGACAATGTAATATGTAGTGAGAGCATGGAAGAGGTGGAGGAGAAGCTTGAGGGGTGGAGGTTTGGCCCTGGAAAGAAGAGGAATGAAGGTTAGCCGCAGCAAGACAGAGTACATGTGTTTAAATGAGAGGGACCCAAGTGGAAGAGTGAGGTTACAGGGAGAAGAGATGAAGAAGATGGAGGATTTTAAGTACTTAGGGTCCGGAGCAATGGAAAGTGGGGAAAAGAGGTGAAAAAGCGTGTGCAGGCAGGCTGGAATAGGTGGAGAAAAGTGTCGGTGTGATGTGTGATAGAAGAGTTTCAGCTAAAATGAAAGGAAAGGTGTACAAAACTGTGGTGAGACCAGCGATGTTGTTTGGTTTAGAGACAGTGCCGCTGAGAAAAGACAGGATGCAGAGCTCGAGGTAGCAGAGATGAAGTTGCTGAGGTTCACTTTGGGTGTGACCAGTATGGACAGGATCAGGAATGAGCACATCAGAGGGACAGCACATGTTAGAGATTATGGAGATAAACTCAGATAGGCCAGACTGTGATGGGTCGGACATGTCCAGAGAAGAGATAGTGAATATGTTGGTAGAAGGATGCTGAGTTTTGAATTGCCAGGCAGGAGGCCTAGAGGAAGACCAAAGAGGAGGTTTATGGATGTAGTGAAAGACGACTTGATGGTAGTTGGCGCAAGAGAAGTTGATACAGAAGACAGGGTTAGATGGAGGCCGTTGATTAACTGTGGCGACCCCTGAAGGGATAAGCTGAAAGGAAAAGAGGTATCTGGGGTAGTACTCCAATGACAAGGCTCCAGGGGTGGACGAGTTTCGCCATGAATTCCTCAAGGCTCTGGATGTTGGGGGACTGTCTTAGCCGACATGCCTCTTCAACATCGCATGGAAGTCGGGAAGAGTTCCTCTGGACTGGCAGGCCGAGGTGGTGGTCCCCATTTTAAAAAAGGGTGACCGGAGGGTGTGTTCCAACTATAGGGGGATCACACTCCTCATCCTCTCTGGGAAAGTCTATTGCAAGGTGCTGGAGAGAAGGGTACGACTGTTAGTCGAACCTCGGTTACAGGAGTTGCAATGTGGTTTTCGTCTCGGTCGCAGAACACTGGACCAGCTCTACACTTTTGCAAGGGTACTGGATGGTATGTGGCAGTTTTCACATCAGTCTACATGTGCTTTGTAGACTTGGAAAAGGCATTTGACCGTGTCCCTCAGGGTGTCCTGTGGGGGGTGCTCCGGGAGTACAGGATTGGTGGTCCGCTACTGCGTG